>CM032455.1:170644351-170836851 GCA_019049505.1 Pachyrhynchus sulphureomaculatus | reverse complement strand
CGAAAACTTAGTCGTTTTCTGGAAAGTTATTGACGATCTTTTTTTTTTGGCCTGCAAAAACATTTTGCTTATTGAGTACATGGAAACAGGGCCCATAAATAATGTTAGGGTTACGGAAGGATGATCTAAAACGAGCATCAGACCATTAGAGACTAACGTGTGAATGCATGTAGAACTCAACTTTGCTGTAGTACGACCACTGCAGGGTCCAAAAAACTTATAACAGCCACCATATAGTCCTGATTTAGTGCCTTGCCAAAATTTTCCTCAGATTGTTAGTTGAAAGCAGTTATAACCTCGTTTTTTGAAGCGCAAACAAACTTTTTTTTGGAAAGAATTAAAAAATTCTACACGCTGTTCTACTTTTGTGCAAAAATGTATTTTTTAGGCTCTGCACATTTTCCTTCATAGCTAGATTGATAACTTAAAAAGAAGAAACACTTTCGTAGTAAGAAATGCAAAAAATCTTTATTATATATCAAATCACAGTTAATCCTAGCCCTCTTCTAAGCAAGCGGTAAAATTTTCCATCACTGCTAGGCACGTTATTTCCAGGACTGCCGCCACGGTTCATAATCGTCTGCATATTGACGAGTTTAAAATCTTGGTGTTTGTATTGCTTTTTTTGCTGCTCTTGGTCCTGCCCTGCCTGAGGCTTATTAAAGTGTCTTCAAACTTATGCACACATTGTTAACCAGTTAAGCATGTACGGTACAAAATTTAACCAGAGTTATCCGTTAACCCCGTCCTACCCTAAATCCTGAAAAGTTTTACAATTAAATCACGTAAGCAGCTTAACTTGGTTCGGTGAATTTCCCTTACTCGTTGTTAATGGTTTGGCCACTACATACCTTTTTAGTGTTCCGTACGGAACACTTATAAGATCACTTCGGTGTCTGTCTGTCTGTCTGTCTGTCTGTCTGTCTGTCTGTCTGTCTGGTCTGTCTGTCTGTCTGTCTGTCTGTCACACCCGATTTTCTCCGAAACTATTTGACATAGAAAGGTAAAATTTGGTAATAATATAGGAATTGATGGCCTCATCAGAGCCATGTAGTTTTGAGAATTAAATTTTGACTTAAGGGGTTAGTTTTGGGGGGTGAAGTCGGAAGTGAAAAAAAATTTTTTTTTACTAGGTCATCGAGTGTGGTGTCAAATAAAAGCTTGTGAAAACACGAGTAAAAAATATATATATAATATTATACTTGCGCGCACTTTTCTTTGTATTATTTTTAAAAATCCGCGAAAAATCGCTGTCCCGGGCCTTATCTCGAAAAGTACTTATCAAAAAATTTCGAAAAAATTCTGGAATATTCTCCACGGGGTGTAGATTGAACGAAAATTATCACGAGTGCATTACCTTTAATAATTTATATGGTACATAAAAAAAACAAAAATTTCAAGGTCATCAGATTTCAGTAAAGATTGGAAACAAACTTTGTTGAAAACTCATTTAGGGTGTGTTTTGTGAAGTCACTGATCATTTTATACCACCGTAACATAAATTTTGACTTAAGGGGTTCGTTTTGAGGGGTGAAATCGGAAGTGAAAAAAATTTTTTTTTACTAGGTCATCGAGTGTGGTGTCAAATGAAAGCTTGTGAAAACACGAGTAAAATATATATATATATATATATATATATATATATATATATATATATATATATATATAATGTAATACTTGCGCACACTTTTCTTCGTATTACTTTTAAAAAATCGCGAAAAAATCGCTGTCCCCTACCTTATCTCGAAAAGTACTGATCAAAAAATTTTGAAAAAATTCTGAAATATTCTCCACGGGGTATAGATTGAACGAAAATTATCACGAGTGCATTACCTTTAATAATTTATTTGGTGTATAAAAAAAAACAAAAAAATTCAAGCTCACCAGTTTTCAGTAAAGATTGGAAACAAACTTTGTTGAAAACTCATTTGGGGTGTGTTTTGTGAAGTCACTGATCATTTTATACCACCCTAACAAAAATTTTTATTTTAAAAACAATCAACGTACGGAACACTAATTGTGCAAGTTCAACTTGCACTTGACCGGTTTTTTTTTAATTTTTGCTTAATGTTTTAGTAGGTATCTCTACATCATCTTTTTATTAAAGTAAGGTGCAGGGTATCAACCATAAATAACCTGTTAAAACCTCCTTAAACAGTAAAGTTTGGCAAATTAATACCATGTTAAAATTAATAACAGCGTATCCTAATAACAAGCATCAAAATGTGGCCGATTGAAATCTTTTTGGCCAATTTAAAAATTCGTCAAACATAGAGCTATTCGTAGTCTGCACCAATAATAGGTATATATACAGTAGAATCTCGATTTTCCGAAATAATATGGACCAAAGTGATTTCAGATAAACGAAATTTCAGTCAATCCGAATTTTTTTATAAAATAGAAGTTTAGAATGAATACAACATTGCAGATTGACTTAAAAGCATTTATACGATATGCTATTACGTACATAGGTATTTATTAAAACAAAGAATAGTTTACTTATTTTATGTATATGTACGGAAAATCGAAAATAAAACAGTTTCATTCTTAACTTTAATGTCTTAAAAATGAGGTAATTTTTAACTGCACTCGTTTTGCGTTAGTTCTGTTTTTGGCTGCAACGTCTCTCCAACGTTTGATAAGCAAAACGTCCGCGGCGGTTGCATTTTCTTGTTGTTCTACATAAGTTAACGCTCTTTCTAGGGAATCTAGTCCTTCTGAATGTGACATTTTTACTGGAATATTGTCAGTGGCTTCTACTTCGTTATCATCATCTTCATTACTATCTATTTTATTAACATTTTTTGCATACAATTTTAATTAATTCTTGGTCAGTCATTTTATCTTCCACACTATCACTGTTTAACCATTCACAAACATCGGTTTCCGTAACACTTTCACATCCTGATATTCTTGTAATAATTTGATGTAAACCTTCATTATCTTCTGTTTCTGCCTCTGAGTAATGTTTCTCCTCTTATGGAGTCAATTTTGACCAAGATTTTTCCACAGTACTACTCTTTACTTGACTCCAGGCTGAAGCTATCCAATATATAACATTTTTCAAATTTATCTTTTTTAGACAATCAGTAAGATTGCCACCTTCATCTACTTCTTCTAAAATATGCTCCAGTAACAAACGCCTGTAATTGCTTTTTAAATTTTCCAGTAGACCCTGATCCATAGGCTGAATGAGAAAAGTTACAGCAGGAGGCAAAAAACATTACTTTTATTTCCCCACTTTCAAGTTGCTCCGCACTTAGATGAGTGGGAGCGTTATCTAATAACAAAATACATTTTCTAGGATATCCATGTTCTTTTAAAAAAAGTTCCACTTTGGGAACAAAATCTTCAAAAAACCAGTCTTTAAATAGAGTCGCGTTTATCCAGGCATTGTTTTAATTTTTATACAAAACAGGAAAATCATTGGGACGAATATTCTTAAAGGTTCGTGGATTTGCTGACTTACTAATACATATTAATGGGAGTTTGTGTCTTCCAGAAGCATTACTGCATGCAAGAACAGTAATACATTCTTGCTACGTTTGTAACCAGGTGCTCCAGCTTCCGTTTTTAAAGCTAAGATATTTGACGGCACACTTGTAGTTCAAGCCTGTTTTTATCACAATTATGGATTTGGTCTGGTTGTAAACCATGTTCTTTCATAAGCTGCTCAAAATTCTCTGCAATTTTTTTTGCAGCACATACATCAGCCGACAATCTTTCTCCACAAACTCTCAGTTGACGTACACCATGTCTTTTTTTCCACCTGTCTAGCCATTCATCACTTGCAGAAAAATTTACAGGCGCTTCAATAAACGGCAACTCTTCGCTTAGACTCACTGCCTTATGTTTTAAAATTGTTTCTGAAATTGGTATTCAGCGTTCTCGATTCTGTGTAAATCATAAAAATAAAGACTCATTCACTTTTGGTATTCACCGCTTTTGATACTTTTTCGTGCCTGTGAGGGCGATTACAAAACACTACACCATTTTTCAAGTTTTTCGCGACTTTTTCTCCACTCTGAAACAGTACTCACGGCTACTCCTAAATCCTTCGCTATATTTTTAAGAAGTTCACCATTATCAGAACAAGAAGTTCACCACCAACGTTGAATTGCTTCAGTTTCTCTTTTAAGGTAATAACAACAACGTTTACGTTTACTATTATAACGCTCCATTTTGTTAAATATCTATTAAAACGAAACTATTACCTTTGCGATAATAATAGACGTAATAAGTAACTTATAACACTCGTCGACTAACCAAAACATATACAGCGGTGAAATGCTAGACGTCGGGGAGTCCCCGACGCCTTAAGGAAACCACTCATCGTCTGTTTCGAATAATGGAGATTTTTTTCGTTTAATGAGAATACAATTTGCTTTTTAACAGTTTGTTTCTGATAATCCGGATTTCAGATATTCGCGATTCGGATAATCGGGATTGTACTATATATATATATATATATATATATATATATATATATATATATATATATATATATATATATATATATATATGTATATATATTTATAATTTATGGAGTTTGCGGTCGGTTCTAGGTGAAACATCTTAATATTTACACTTTTGAAACAAAATACAGTGTATATGTTTCATTGAATTTATTCGGATCACTCTGACACGTGTTTCGGTCTCGCGACCATTCTCGAAGAGGTTTACAATAACACTAAACTTAAGTTCTAAAAGATATTTAGATGATTAATTGGTACTAAATTTAAATTAATAGGTAATAAAACTAGATTCATTACAGGTAGTATACCTTAACACGGCGTCTAATGTGGGGGGTATTTCCAAAATCTATTTGGGTGTTTGTTATTTTTATATTATTTTTAATGGCTTTTTTTGTGCTAAGAATTTCTAAATAATCCGTATGTTTTCCTTTTTGAGCACTGTATAGTTATTTCACCCTCTCGTTATTACAAAGGTGATTATTGACTATGCAGTGTTCAGCAAAGCCTATTCATTTTTGTTTATTTAAAATAGAGTGTCTGTGCTCTTTTAATCTTTGTTGTAGGCTCCGTCTCGTTTGTGACACATAGACAGCGTCACAGTCATCACAATTAAGTTCATATATACTCGATTTTCCATATTTGTTAGACCTTCCTTTGTTATTAACTGGATATCGAGCTATATTGTTTTTATTAACACTTATACAGTTTATTTCTTAACTTATTATTGTTGATTTTGTTACTAATACCACTGACATAATTGATAGCAAACCACTTTTTGCATTCGTGTTTTACGTCAGGTGCGTAAAATTGTTTAAGTATATTTTTATGCTTTTTTTTTCCGGTTTATCTATAATAATTGGATTATATCCATTGTTTTTGGCTATTCTTTTGATTATGTTCAGTTCTTTTAAATAATTGTTCGTACTTAGTGGAATGTTAGTTAATCTGTGTATGAGATTGTGGAAGGTTGACATTTTGATCTGCCAAGATTAATTTTACTTAGCATATATAATGGTGTCTGTTGTAGTTAGTTTACAGAAAATATCAAACGCTATTTGTTCTCTGCATTTGAAATTTTTAATTCTAAAAAAACTAAGTGATTTGTCTACTTCAATTTCTATTGTGAATTGGATGTTATGACTGATTTTTTTAAAGTTAATAGGAACTGTGACAATCGCCTGTCGGTTCCTTTCTAAATGCAGAAAATATCGTCAACATATCTTGCCCAAAAGTGGACCTGTCTGGTTAAAATTCTATAGTTTTCATTTGAGAAAAGGTTTTTTTTCAAAGTTAGCCATGAATGCTGCCACTTTTATATGTTTCAATGTTAAATTTAAAGTAATCTCATTCTAGATAGATATCTAGAATTTTGATTAAATTAAATTTGTTAGGATTAGACAGATCACTATTATTTTTAAAGGATTTTAGTATCAGTTTTACCTCTACTATGGAAATTGATGTGAAAAAACTTTTTACATCAAATAAGAACTTACATTATTATATATCAGGGGTCGGCAACCTATGGCACGCGTGCCATCTCTGGCACGCCAAGCAATTTTGAATGGCACGCGTACCTATTCAAAGTTTACACATTAATTCTGTAATCTGTGACATGGTCACTAGGTATTATTACCAAAAACTGCAAAATATATATTTTGTAATTTAACATATAATTTTACTGAATGCATTGGTTTGACTTTAATTTCGGCAAGTATTAAAGACGGCAAGCCTCAAAATATAAGCCTAGGCAAAAACACAAATAAACGTCCTCAATTCATGTCAAAAGAGCCGCTATAAGGCGGTTTTTGTTTGACTTGACTTCAATCGTTCCGACGCGCGCCGCAACTCTTTTTATATTGCCGAACTTTAGTTTTTGTTAGATTTAACTTCTAGGCGGCCCTTTGATTGCAATGGGCGCGTTGTAGGTAATAATTTTTGTTCTAAGAAATTCAATAAACGTTATTATTGGAATTTTCTGGAAACATTATTTTTCTATATATAGCAAGCGGCTACACGTTTGGATCATTTAGTATAGAAGTAACGTCCGTTCCAGTCAATAGTCGTCGAAAAGTTTAAAAATTAAAATTACGTTGCGTTATGGCCGCGAAGAAACAGAAGGTAGACGTTCGATCATTTCAAACTTCATGGAAAACAGATTACGGTTTTGTACAGCAAAACGATCGGGCCATTTGTATCCTATGTCGAGAAAGCGTAGTTTTCCGGACATCTAGTGTTTAACGACATTTCCAGATAAAACATGAATCGTCATTTAAAGACAACGCTGATAAAAGGGAGGCAATACAAAGAGCAAGTAAACAATACGAGAAACAGTCAACATTCTTTAGCAAAGTTTTCCAAGGAAAAAATCAGGTAACTGAATGCAGTTTCAAAATTGCACAATCGTTGGCACAAAAGGGTAGGCTGTTCACTAACGGAGAATTTATGAAGCAAAAACGTTTTTGAGTACTGGCGAGATTTTATTCGACGACTTGCCCAATAAGGATACAATATTGGCCAGGATTAGGGATATACCGGCATCAGCGCGGACCACCGAGAGATGAATTACCGAAATGGCACAAAATGTCCAAAAACAGCAGAGAGACGCTATCAAACGGAGTTTTGTATTTAGTGTAGCATTGGATGAAAGTGTAGATATTAATGACATGACAGTGTGTATGAAGAGCTGATTTGTCTGCTCCCATTGCAGGGAACTACAAGAGGAGAGGATATATTTTTAGAATTTGTTAAACATTTTAAAAAGCGGAACATTGATTTAAATAAAATTTTTTACGTAACGACAGATGGCGCTCCTGCTATGATTGGGAGATATAATAAATTTGTTTTCCTTCTTATTGAACGCATGAGTTGATCAGTTTTGAATTTTCATTGAATAATTCACCAAGAGAGTTTGTGCGCTAAAATCTCCGCTGGAAGTTTGAAATCCGTGATGGATAGAGTGGTTAAAATAGTTAACTACATTGTCGGTCGTTCTTCACTGATCCATAGACAATTTAAGGCGTTTCTGCAGGAATTAGAAAGTGCATATTCAGATATATCATTGCACAATAATGTGCGCTGGCTCAGCGGTAAAGTGCTCTCTAGATTTGTGCAATGTCTGGGCGAAATTAAATCGTTCTTGTTCGAAAAAAATCAAGTGGATGCTTATCCTGAACTAGAAGATAAAAAAACTGGATCTGTATATTAATGTTTCTTACTGATATTACAAACCATCTCAGTGAACTCAACTTAAAGTTACAAGGTTCAGGCAAAACAGTTCTGGATACCAGAGAAATTTATTTGTCTTAAGAAAGTAGCGTTTGCCATGCTTACAGCTTTCGGATCATCCTATATCTGTGAACAACTTTTTTCCATATGAGAGTGATTTTAAACCCGTACCGAAACAGGCTGACAACAAACAACTCGGAAGCATGTGTGATACTGAAAATAACCAGAAAAATCTCTAAAGAAGTTCAAGCACAGGGTTCACACTAGGTCCTAGGACTAGTATAATAAAATTATTTGTTAAATGTTAAAATTTTTTTGTAATTAAACCTTCTAAAAGCAATATTTTAAGTTAATTTAAGTTAATTTTTGTTAATTTTATCATCGTTACCATGCGTCCATTGTCGGACATAGGCCTCCTTAAAATGTCTCCAGGTTACTCTGTTCTGAATAGTCGCAAGTCAGCTCGTCACAACTCTCTTCAAATTGTCACTCCATCGAGTAGGGGGTCTGTCTCTGCAGCGTGAGTCGGCCTGTGGTCTCCATCCGAGGATCTTTCGTCCAATAACCATCCCTCATTCTGGCAATATGTCCAGCTCATCTCCATTTCGATCGTAAGATTTATTCTACAACATCATTTACTCGTGTTCTGCTGCGTATCTCTTCTGTCCTCACAGGGTCTCGAACATTCAACCTAGGCATTGATCTTTACCATGTTTCTTTGCGTCACTTGTCACTCTCGGTGGACGGAATAATAACGAATTTTAGCGATAAACGTAACTATCTTTTTGTAAATGAAAAATATAAAGATGTTCTATACTTGAGCTTCAGAATTAAATATTTTAGAGCTGTGTACAGGATTGTTGAAAAGATGCATAGATACTATAGTTCAACATGCCAGTAAATAGATTTGCGTTTAAAAGCACGACTGTCATAGACTGATGCGACGTCACTTATTGTCAAAATTGTCAAAACCATAGAACCGCGGTAGCGTCGCCAAATAATATTATTTTCGTTAACCCAAAAAGTGAGCACAAAAATATTTACACGATTTCACAATTTATAGCGTTCAGAGCTTTAACTCCTTAAAAAAATATATATATTTTTTGTATGTAGACCAAGGCCAAATTATTATTATCAACGAAATATAATAAATTACACAATTACATGTTTTGAGAATATTATTGTTGGCTGATCAGATCAGTCAATAAGTTTTGAATGCGACACCTATGGAGCATCACCTGAACCAAATATTGAACATCATTTTGAAGCTTTATCTGTCATATGAACACATCCTAAATTTCAAGTCGATCTGTCAAATTATTTACTGTTTATTAGCTGGTTAAAGTAGACGTGTTCGAGTATTTTTTAAAAATGGAAAAAAAATCGAATATCGTACGATGATAAAGTTCTTTGTTTTGGAAGGTTTATCGGCAATTGAAATCCATGCAAAATTAGTGAGGGTATTAAAGGAACTTGCTCTTTCATTTCCAACTGTTTATAGATGGGCTCTAGAGTTTCAACGTGGTCGTACAAACGTCTAAAAACTGCAACAACTGAAGAAGCTGTTGTGACAGTATAAGATATGGTAATGGAACACCGTCGATTAACCGTGGATGATTTAGCTGAGGCTATAGGTATCTTACAAGGATCAGTACATGAGATCTTAACTAATGTCGTGGGTATGAAAAAGCTATTTACAAAATGGGTGCCGCATTTGCTAACATCGGAACAAAAACGCACTCGAGAGAAACTTTCTAAACAATATTTGCCTCGTTTCTCAAAGAATAAAACTGATTTGTGCGTCGATTTGTAACTATGGATTAGGCTTGAATGTTCCAGTATGATGACTGAGCCCGGTTATTCAGCTCCAAGCTGCTAACCAAAGTGGTCAAAGTCGTCCAAAAAAGTTAGGACAGTTTTCTGGGATGCAAAAAGAATTTAGTTAATTGTTCAAACCGATAAAACAATCACAGGAGAGAATTATTGCAACATTTTGGACCAGCTGGATGAGAAAATTTGTAAGAAAAGGCCCGGTTTACAGAAGAAAAAATCATCTTTCATATTGACAATGCACCTGCTCACAAAGGTGCGTTGGCAATGGTAAAACTGGTCGGAGAAAACTACGAATTGTTGGAATATCCACCCTATCCGCCAGATCTGGCTCCGCCTGACTTCCGTCTCTTCTCAAACCTCAAAAGATTTCTACGTGGGAAGCGTTTTTCAACAAATGATGCGGTGATAGCATCCCTAGATGGGTATTTTAAAGGTCTCCCGGAAAACTACTTCAAAGATTGGGTAAATAAATTGGAAAATCGCTGGAAAAAATGTATTGAGCTTAAGGGAGATTATACTGAATACTAAATGTATTTAGATTCATTAATTCATCTTGTATCATTTCCGCTTTAAAAACTTATTGACTGACCAGTAGTTCTTACCATCGTCCCGTATTTTCATCAATTTTCCATGAATAGATAGATAGATGGATAGATAGATAATAGATAGATAATAAATAGGTTACACTTATAAGC
Source organism: Pachyrhynchus sulphureomaculatus (assembly GCA_019049505.1). Classification (NCBI taxonomy): domain Eukaryota; kingdom Metazoa; phylum Arthropoda; class Insecta; order Coleoptera; family Curculionidae; genus Pachyrhynchus; species Pachyrhynchus sulphureomaculatus. The sequence continues at coordinate 170,826,623 of CM032455.1, read as the reverse complement.
CAATAGGCATTAAACAATGTTAACTAAGATTACAATAACCCATAATTAAATAAAAGAGAAAAAATAGTAAATAAGTAAAACACTTTAAGAACAAAATTACAGTATAGTAACAAAGACACAATGAAATAAGGGGCACAACGGAAAAGACAAGAAACCATCTCTGCTGACAGAGCTATCAAATCCCTGTGCTAATTTCAACTGAACTTAAGAGAAATTCATTTAATGAATAATAAGCTTCTTCAAGAAGATATTTGGTTAAAAGTCTCATTCCAAATATACCTCTAATACATTTTTTCTGAAGAATTACAACTCTTTCAATTTCCGGTGAATTACCCCAAAAGATAAGACCGTATCTTATTCTTGACTGTATGAAGGCATGATAAGCTGATACAGCAGCATCGAATCTAACATTTTCAGAAATAATGCTTAAAGCATAGCAATACCTTGAAACATTCAACGACACATTCTCAACATGGGCTCTCCAGTCCAGTCTCTGATCTATTTCCACCCCCAAGAAGGAAACACGTTCGGACGATTGAATATTAATATGGACCATGGACCAAAAAGTATCCATCAAGAGCTTCGCACGCCCCTTGCACACTGGTCAGCATTGCGTGCGGACTCTCCTCACTAAAGATTAATGTAGTGTCAACTGCGTAAAGTATAGTAAATTCTCCGGATATTCTACTGAGTTCATTCGTATATATAACGTATAAGAGAGGTCCTAATATTGATCCCTAAGGAACACCCTTCGACACTCCGATCTTGTGGAAAATTGTAGGCCTACCAAAATCATTATTTTCCATAACCTGTTGTGTCCGATTTTCCAGGTAGGATGCTAACGAATTCAACGCATTTCCCCGAACACCATACGATTCCAGTTTGGAACATACGAGGCTGGTTTGCAAAAGTCCGTGCAAAAATAAAAACTACTTAAGTGTTTGGGGTAAACCTTTTTTATTTTTCGACATAGTCTCCTTTTAGGCTTATACACTTCGTCCAATGATGTTCTAGTTTGTTGATCCCTTCCGAATAATAGGATTTGTCCAAGTCTGCAAAATATCCATTAGTGTCTGCAATCGCCTCCTCGTTTGAATAAAATCTTTGTCCCGCCAGCCATTTCTTCAAATTGGGGAACAAATAGTAGTCCGAGGGAGCCAAGTCTGGAGAATAGGGGGGATGTGAAACGAGTTGGAATCCTATTTCCATTAATTTTCGAACCACAACTGCTGAGGTGTGTGCTGGTGCGTTGTCGTGATGGAAAAGGACTTTCTGTGGGCCAATCGCGGGCGTTTTTCTTGCAGCTCGGTTTTCAAACGGTCCAATAACGATGAATAATATTCACCTGTAATAGTTTTACCCTTTTCCAGATAGTCGATGAGGATTATCCCTTGCGAATCCCAAAAGACAGTCGCCATAACCTTTCCGGCCGAAGGAACGGGCTTCGCCTTTTTTGGTGCAGATTCCCCCTTGGTAACCCATTGTTTAGATTGTTGTTTGGTCTCAGGAGTATAGTAATGTATCCATGTTTCATCCACAGTGACGAATCGACGCTTAAAGTCCTCCGGATTCTTCTGGAACAGCTGCAAACCATCCTTGCAACACTTCACACGATTCCGTTTTTGGTCAAGCGTGAGCAATCGCGGCACGCATCTTGCGGATAGCTTTCTCATGTCCAAATGTTTATGCAAAATAATATGTACCCGTTCAGTCGAGATGCCCACAGCACTAGCAATCTCACGCACCTTAACTCTTCTGTCATCCATCACCATATCATGGATTTGATCAATGATTTCTGGAGTCGTAACCTCCACCACAGGCCGTCTAGAACGTTCAGCGTCACTTGTGTCCATATGGCCAGTCCGAAAATTTTGAAACCACTTATAAACTGTTCTAATCGAAGGTTCAGAGTCACCATAATGTTTATCAAGCTTCTCTTTAATCTCCTGAGGCGTTTTGCCTTTCATAAAGTAATGTTTAATCACCACACGAAATTCTTTTTCGTCCATTTCTTGAAAATCATTCGACTTCCTTGATTCACACGAATGCCAAACACAAAGGAATAGACCAATATGGCTGAAACTTGGTGTGCGTTCATTCAAGTGATGCTACTAACTAAACCTGACCTCGATACGCGCCGGTGGTGCTATCTCTCGGACTTTGCACGGACTTTTCAAACCAGCCTCGTAGGGTGTTATGATTGACACTATCAAACGCCTTTGATAAGTCAATGCACATTGCCATTGTGAGCTTCTTATTATTTAAAGAACTTAATATATGAGTTAATTCTTGATAAACCGCTCTAGCTGTAGATTTTTTTTTTTTTAAATCCATTTTGGTTGCTGGAAAATAAAGAGTTGTGTTCAAAAAAATCGATTAGCTTATTGTTTATAATTTTTTCAAATATTTTACCTACGTTTGAGACCAGCGATATTGGCCTGTAGTTTTTTTTTCTTCATATAAACCCCCTTTTTTATGTATTGTTTTTACTAAGGCATTTTTTTTTAGAAGTTCTGAATATACACCTGTATCAAACCATAAATACTTAACGAAAAAAATTTTTTTTTGTCAAACAATGCTGAAAATTTCAATCACACATTATAAAATATTGATGGTGTATCATTCTGTCACTTACTGGATTATGTTTTAATATTTAGTTTCAATTTTTCCAACAACGTCAAAAATCATGGGCTCACTTGGGAAACTTTTACCCTATAACAACAATCCGAAAACTATTAACAATGTGAATGACAGTTTTAATGTGGCAAACATGTAACGTTTTCTTTTATTGAAGCTGGTAGTTGATATCCATTTCGAAAACCCATCCCGGCACTTTCTAAGAACCGATCCATGGATATATTAATTACCAGCTTTTCAAGAGGTCTGACAGGGGTTCGGACGCCCAACAACAAAATATTATTAACCGATATTAACAGCGAGGCCTCTTTCTATTATGTCCGACAAGGTGTTGATTAAAATTTTAGATTGTTTTTCTTTCAGATGCAAATCTTTGTGCCGTGCTCGTTAGGAATCGATGTCGAACATTACTTTTCGATAAGGTGTCTTGATGAACAAATCGAAAAATGATTGAGAAATTGTAGAAGAAGCTTGCTAATAGGCAGAAGAGAGAAATTTCGTACAGGAGAGGCAGTCTTTAGGAAGCATCTTAGATTGATTTACGATAGTTGACCAGGAGTCAATATAGCGAAAGGTGTATGTCAAAATATGTTTTGTAAATTGGATACAACATCAGTTTAAGCATAATTTAATAAAAAAATCGCTGAAAAATATTGTCACTGTTATCGTCTTTATTGACTTACAAGCAAGGGATAGCCTCTTACTTATATTTATGATCGTTGTTACTATATGGTATGAAAAATTACTTATTCTAACTTAATATAATCATTTACAATAGTGATCCTATATCAACTTAACCTAGGAAATAGGCTTATTTAACATGATTGTGACCTGAGTAAGAATTTATGCTAACTTAACCTAACTTTACAATTTTCTGTCATTGTGGGTGGAGTGGTTCAACGTCTCCATCAGAGGAGGTGTCCCTAATGATTGGGTTGGGGTGTGGGGACGCCTTGGCCAGGAACTTTGTTTGGATTTTCCTCATGCGTGCCTTTATGGTCGGCATACCGAAGTCTCTATGTAGTTGAACCATGGGGCTCTCGTGATCATCTTCAGGGCCTTTATCTGCACTGCCTGGAGTTGCGTTCTCCTTGTCATGGAGAGCTGGCACCATGTGGTGCAGGTGTAGGTGAGACCTGCCTTCACAATGGTGTTGTATACCATTAGCTTGGTTCTGGTGGAGAAATATTGTCACAAGCTATGAATTTCGTATATTCTTGTCAGTGTCGGAGCTGTTAAAGATAATGTGAAATTTCGTATGTAGACTGTACTATAATGGAATATAAACAATCGATATGCTTTAGACTCGTTTAAAAGATGCCTAAATCAATAATACCTAATCAGATGGAAGCCAGGAGGAAGAAAGAAAGATGGTAGATTTTAAAAGAGTTGACTGTAGTAGTGAAGAAATGAGAGAGAGAGGAGTAGAAAAGGAGCTCTGTGGAGATAGAGAGTGATGGTGATTGGGTATCGGAAGACGTGCGATGATGTAAACAGATAGTTAAAAATGCAGTGACAGACAGAAAGTTTGCGACATATGAGGTTCTCTTTATTATTAAATTTAGAAGAAAAGTGAATTTATAGGGGGAAGCATCACTCCAAACCCAAAAAATAATTTTGCATTGCCGATCGTCATTACTTGTTTGGCGGGAAATTTGAATTTTCTAAAGGTTAAAATCAAAGAGTTACTCTGTTTGTTAAAATATCAAAAATTTTATCAAGAAAAGTTGTTTGGAATTTTATTTGTTGGTAGTGTGCGAAATTTTAGATAGATTAGACAAATATCGTATTTTTTTAGTTTTTGACTAATAATCACAAGGAAATTTTTATTTATTTAATTTGAAATATACAGGGTGTCCCAGTATTCCATGTACATATACTTATTGTGCATTTCTGGGATGAAAATATAATAATAATTCAACTTACCTTAGTCCAACACTTCATCCAGGCTTAGGACAGGTCCAAAAGAATAGGCTTTGAAATTTGAGGCATGTTTAAAGGCAAACCAGCTAACAACAATATAATAATGTAATTATGTTATATAACTATACGATGTGAAGAATCGTGTGAAGGAATGCCTTTGTGAATTTGACAATGGAATTAGCAAATGGAAACAAACATCCCACTATCTCAGAAACAGTCGCCCGGAGCAACTTTTACCAAGAGAGCTGTTTTAGACAGGAGAAGGCAAAAAATACGAATTTTTAATTAAAAATATCATACAGAGGTGTATAAAAAGATTATGTCAATTTAAAAGTATACGAAGTGAAATAAGTGGCGCCCCCTACAATTTACAACAAAACTGTGAGCTGATTTCGATTTTCTCATCCCAGGAAACTCCTTAGCACCGAATCTTGTACAAATAGTACAATTATTAAGAAAGGTACTTAAGAAAAACTAAAATAAAAGTATAACTTTGATACACTGTATCTCAAAAATTACGAATTTTTGGACTAAGATAAGTTAGGTTAAATGGTTATATTTTTATCCCAGAAATTTACAGTAAGTCTATTTACACGGAATACCGGGACACCATCTATTTGTACGATTGGTACAAGAATTTAAACATTTATTTTTTGATTTCAAGTTATGTTTTACTTCTTTCCTAATTAATAATTACAAGATGATGATTTTCATTAAACCGTACTGGCAATTATCCTTAGACAGCGAAATCTCCGGACCTAACACCGCTCGATTTCATTTTATGGGGCTACCTCAAGAACAAAGTGTATACTGAGAAGCTTTTTAGAACTATTGAACATTTTGAAAATGCAATAATTTATTAAACAGCGCTACAGGCCTTGTAGGCCTTGGACCTCATTTACATTTCGTATTCACAGTAAATTCAAAATTGCTCACAACTGCTTTCCACCAGGTTCTCTCTATTACTTCTCACTTCCACTCGCCGACACCCGTGTTCCTACGATCCTTTTCCACCGTCTCCATCCACCTCGTCCTCGATTTTCCCCTCCGTCTTCTTCCGATAGGCTCTATGTAGTACCATCTTCGGCATTCTTTCTCTCGGCATTCGCTGTATATGTCCCCCATCTTAGATGTTGTGCCTTTACATATGTTGTTATTCTTGGTTCCTTATACAGTGCATAAACCTCCAGGTTTGTTCTTCTCCTCCATCCTTCTTCCGTCCTTATTCCTCCCAGGATAATTCTCAGCATTTGCGTTCCCATGTTTCCAGTTGCTCTTCTTCTTTTTTGTTAAGCACCCAGGTTTCACAAGCATACGTCACCGTTGGTCTTATTATAGTTTGATATATTCGCATTTTGGTATTCCTAGATACGGGTTTGTTTTTCATTAACATTCTCAAGCTCCCAAATTTTTGACTTCCTTTCGCTATTCTCGCTTGTATTTCCCTACCCTCATGTCCATTCTTCTCCAGTAAAAAATGCAATAAGGTAGTGTGTACATAGCCTTACTTCTCACATGTTAAGAACTGTTCTAAAAGACTATACATTCGGGAACAATTCGGTGCTAAGTTTATGATTTTTAGTTTATTTAATTTGCGAATTGTCTGTAATTCATTTACTTTTCGTGTGCTGTATAGTCAATATCTTTATTACCTTCATTCATTAGATGTTTTTGCAATAAATTTGTGACGCTAGAGTCCCTAAAAAAGAAAAACCTCAAACTGTATAATATATGGTAAAAATATTCGATAATTGTCCGTGCGATTGTTGCGGTTTTACGAAAATTATCATTTTTTTAATTATTGGTTGTGAAAAAACTACTATAAGACATGGTTGGGACTCAACAAATAAATTTTAAAATTCTTCTATTAATCTAGTTTATATATCTCAAATTCAAGAAATAAAATTCTTGTTGTTATTATATATGTTGGCTGAACTCTTTGCTTCACATTCTACTGTCGATTTCCAAGGAAAAACAGCACCTAATATTCCATAGTGCAGTCAACGATGCCCGATATTGTCTTCAGGCAGCGTATCATAAAACGTATTTTGATGAAGCTAGACACCAAAAAAGCTTCTGGCGCTGACGGAATACCTGCCATAGTTCTCAAAAACTGTGCGAGGGAACTAACACCAGTTTTCTGCAGACTTTTCAACCTATCTTACAGAAAGGGAATATTTCCTTCCTGCTGGAAATGTGCCACAGTTCAGCCAATACCTAAAAAAGGCAAGAAGACCTTGCCAAATAACTACAGACCAATCGCACTGCTTTCAATAATATCGAAAGTCATGGAAAAGGCTATCAATCAGCATTTTCTAAAATATCTTGAAGGATTCAACATTATTAGCGATCACCAATATGGCTTTCGTAAAAATAGATCAACAGGAGATCTCCTGACTTATGTAACACATGTTTGGAACAACGCAATTGAACACTTTGGAGAATTTCGAGCGGTCGCTCTTGTCATATCCAAGGCATTCGACTGTGTTTGGCACGATGGGCTGTTGGCTAAGCTGCGTTCTTATGGTATGTCTGAAAAGTTCTGTTTCCTCAGAGAGCGCCGGTGTACCCCAAAGCTCCATACTGTCTCCTACTCTCTTTCTCATTTATAGTAACGATCTGCTGGAAAAGAGAATCCAATCTACAGCTTTGCAGATGACAGTACACTTATCTCTTCATTCACTTTGAACGCTCGGACATCGGCTACTCAGACGAATATCCGCAGACAGCAGGAAGTCATTCAACTTAACAAAGACCTGGAAGAAATTCTATCTTGGGACACTAACCAAGTGGAATTTAACGCTATAAAAAACCCCAGGCGGGAGTTTTTTCTAAAAAAGTTAATGTTGCTGAACCCAACATAGTTATGTTGGGGCACCCCATTCCTCTAACATCGTCACTCAATTTGTTGGGCGTTAATTTGGGAGCAAGTATGTCCTGGCATGAACATGTTGCAGGAATAGCAAGGAGAGCTTCTCAGAAGTTGGGAATATTATTTCGAACCAGAAAGCTTTACACTTCACAACAACTGTTAATTCTTTACAAAGCTCAAATTCGACCAACTATGAAATACTGCTCCCATGTTTGGGGCTCCGCTCCCAAACATACACTGCATTTGTTGGAATCTATTCAGAGAAGGGCTGTTCGTCTGATTGGAGACCCGGAACTGACAGGTGGCCTTGATTCGCTGGAACATTGAAGAACGGTTGGCGAGTTGAGCCTATTCTACAAGTATTTGCATGGAAAGTGTTCGAAGGATGTGGCCCGTTTAATTCCTCCCAGAGCGGTGCATGTCACGCTAATACTTCACATCCGTATGAGGTTCAGCTTGTTACTCCTCGTACGACGCTTTTCAAGCAGACATTTATATGGAGAACATCATCCCTTTGGAATAATTTGCCCAGGACTGTGTTTCCCACCGAGTACAATTTACAGCGATTTAAGAACAACGTGAATCGCTTTCTCCGCACACGTGTCGCTCCTGTAGCGCTTTAGGGACTTCCTTGTAGCACGTGTGCTAGACCTATAAAAAAAAAAATTTCTTTTGGTCAAAAACTGAAAAAATACGATTTTTGTTCAATCGGTCCAAAATTTTGCACATACTACCATAAAACATAATTCCACCATAATATAAAATTCGGAACACTTTTTCTTTATAAATATTTTCGATAAAATAGAATGAATTTTGGAATTGACATTTTAGAAAATTTAAATTTACCGCCAAACGTCAAGTGAAAATTTGCATTGCTAAATCATTTTTGGTGTTCCGTACGGAATACTTATGAGATCAATTTGGTGTCTCTGTGGTATGTCTGTGTGTCTGTCCGCCTGTCTGTCCGTTTGTCACACCCGATTTTCTCCGAAACTATTTAAATAAATAAATAATTTTTTATTAAATCCGTTGGACAGTATAAAATCTGTATGGATCTGGTCAGTGTACAAAGCCTTTATGATACTATAATTAAGTACATGTATTTCTACCCTAATTATAAATTAAATTATAAAAGTAAACTAAAAGCAACTAAAAAATAGAAAAGAAAACAAAAGAAAACATACATTTATTACAAGCGTAAATTAATGAACTATAAAATGTGAAAGGTACAGTTTGGAGATGTTCAATCAATTAAACAGTTCAAATATTCAGCCAAGCTATAAAAGCTGTTATATATTAGAAACTAGCAGTGCCTGCGGCTCCGCTCGCGTGTACTTGATTCACTACTATCGTCACTGCTTATTCCTTATGTTACCTAACGTAATAGAATATCTGCCATTATTTCTCCTTATCTCCCATTATTTCTCCTTATCTCCCATTATCTCTACAAAATTTCCATTATCTAGGCCTATCTCTGCTCATCTCCCATTATTTTTCCTTATCTCCCATTATTTCCCCTTATCTCCTATTATCTCACCTTATCTCGACTTATCTCGCAATATTTCTCCTTATCTCCCATTATTTCTCCTTATCTCCCATTATTTATACTTATCTCCCATTATCTAGGCTTATATCGAATTATATAGAACATATGTATAAACTTATAAAAACACGTAAATCGGATAAGTGGTTCTCAAGTGATAAGCGCACTAACGGACAGACAGACAGACAGACAGACAGAGAGACGTTGCATTTTATATATATTATATTCTTTGCTACGTGATATTGTTCCATATTTAATGCTTTAGGCAGTGTATTGCAAGAGAACGCGCTAGCGGCAAACTTTTCTCCGACTTGATTCACTATTAACGTCACTACTTATTCCTTATGTCACATAACGTAATAAAATATATCCTATGACTTGGCCAGAGAACATATGTATGTTTAAAAAAAGCACGTAAATCGGATAAGTGGTTCTCCAGTGATAAGCGCACTAACGGACAGACAGACAGAGAGACGTTGCCTTTTATATATATTATAGATATAGATTATTATTATTATTATTATATTACCTGGCCAAAGAATATATGTATGACTTTAAAAAAAGACACGCATATCGTATAAGTGGTTCTCGCGTGATAAACGTACTAATGGACAGACAGAGAGACATTGCATTTTATATATATTACAGATTATAGATATTCTCTGCTACAGAATAATAGTTTTTAGGCTGTGTATTGCAAGGGAACGCGCCAGCGGCAAACTTTTTTCCGACTTCATTCACTATTATCGTCACTGCTTATTCCTTATACTACCTATCGTAATAAAATATAGCCTATAACCTGGCCAGAGAACATAGGTATGTTTTAAAAAAAAAGTACGTAAATCGGATAAGTGGTTCTCCACTGATAAGCGCACTAACGGACAGACAGACAGGCAGACAGACAAACAGACAGAGAGACGTTGCATTTTATATATATTATAGATGTCCTAATGGTGTTTTTAAATTCTTTCTCATTGAAGATATATTTTTTATCTATCGGATAACTTATTGTAAATCTTGGCGCCAACATAATAAACATTGTTTTCAGTAATGCTAAGTGAATGAATCTGAACACCTGATATTGTTATAGCCTCTAGTATTGTAATTATGATATTGAAAATGATATGAATATTCTTTCTGATAAATAGAATTACTCAAATATATACAGGTAATGTCATGATTCCCAATTTTTTGGACATAGGTGGGCATGAAGCCAACCTATGTGCCCCAGAAATCATTCTAATTATACTCTATTGAAATATCTTGTATTACCCAAAAAATTTATTTGACATAGGAAGTTGAAATTTGGCACTAATATAGGAATTGATGGCCTCATCAGAGCCGTATTGTTTAGAAAGTTAAATTTTGACTCAAGTGATTAATTGAGGAGGGTGAAATCGGAAGTGAAAAAAAATTTGTTTTACGAGGTCATCATGTGGGGTGTCAAATGATGACTTGTAAAAATACAAGTTCAAATATATATATATATATATATATATATATATATATATATATATATATATATATATATATATATATATATATATATATATACAGTCCCTGGCCAAATTATTAGACGCACTGTATTTTTTTTAGTAATTTTATGTTTCTTAAGAGTTTTTATGCAATAATGGTATATTTAAACTACATATTATTGATTTTTATTTAAAAGAATTGTTGTAGACTACATATTTGTATTTATTTTTAACATATGGCAACACTGTGTTGACAAAGTGATACATGAACGTAAACAAGTACAAACCTGTATCAGTCGCGATCGGAATCGAGTCAGGTACGGACGTGTTTCTGTGGCTTTATGGACTGTGATTGTTTGTTTAACAGTTTTGTACTACTCAGTTATTAGTTTATTTTGTATGCAGTGTTTTAAAAAAGTAATTGGACTATTTTCATTATGGGGTAGAAAAGGCGATCTTTTCACCACGTAAAAAAGCTGAATTGATTGCGAAAACATTTACAAACCGAGAAATATCACGAAGATTGGAGGTTTCTGAAGCTAGTGTACGACACATAAAAAAGAAAATTGAGTCAGGGAAGGAATTAAGCCCGAAAAAGAAAGAAAAGATGCGGTAGAAAACCAATTTTCACTCCACGGTCAGAGAGATGTTTGAAGAAAATTTGTGTAGAAAACAGATTTGCTACCACAAAGGTAATAAAATCACAACTCCAGGATGCTAGCGTAAATGCTTCTGAGCGCACTGTTCGAAGAAAATTGAAAGAATTAGATTTTAAGGCCTGTCGCCCCCGCCAGGAAGCCCAAGTTAACAGCTGCAATGAAAGCAAAGCGCCTGAAGTGGGCCAAACAATGGCAAGACAAAAATGTGGACTTCTGGAGATCGGTAAGATACAGCAATTTAATCAATAATTGATACATTATTATCATTTTCAGTTAAATAAAGCAAATAAACATGGAAGTTTATATATTTTTCCTATTTTTCACAGGTCTGCTTCAGTGACGAAAGCACATTCGAAATTTTGCAGAATAAAGCTCAGTATGTGCGTCGTCGTCATGGAGAAAAGTTTCATCCTGATTGTGTCGTCCCGACGGTTAAACATCCCACCAAAGTGATGATTTGGTCAGTCATCAGCGGCAAGGGCACTGGACGTCTGTACGTCGTCAAAGGAATAATGAGGCAAGATCAGTACAAAGAAGTATTACAAAATCGGTTGATTCCGCAGCTCAGAGAATGGTTTCCAAATGGGGGACCATTCACTTTCATGCAAGATGGAGCTCCCTGCCACACTACTCGGTCTGTTAAAGCTTTTTTGGCAGAAAAAAATATCCCTCTGTTGGATTGGCCGGGTAATAGCCCTGATATGAACCCCATTGAAAATGTGTGGGAGCTGATGAAAAGAGAAGTGGCTAAAGATGTGATTACCAACAAAACCCAGCTCCTAGAAAAGATTATTCATGTGTGGAATCATCATCCTCAAATGCAGGAGACAGTACAATCTTGCATTGATAGCATGCCGCGCAGAATTAAAGCTTTGATAGCGGCTAAAGGTGGCTCAACTAAATATTGACTTTTACTAACATTAATTTCACTTTTCTTTAAAACTTAATAAACTTATGATTTTCTAAATTAATGCTGTTTTTATTTATGTCAAATAAATAGGTAATTGATTGGATAATATAAAAATAAAAAACAAATCAATTTAAAATAATAAAACGGTACAATATCACTCGGTAATTAATATTTTACATGAAATCTTGCAGTGCGTCTAATAATTTGGCCAGGGACTGTATATAATGTAATACTTGCACACACTTTTCTTTGTATTATTTTTAAAAAATTGCGAAAAATCGCTGTCCCCCCTTTATCTCAAAAAGTACTGACCAAAAAATTTTAAAAAAATTCTGAAATATTCTCCACAGGGTGTAGATTGAGCGAAAATTATCACGAGTGTATTACCTTTAATAATTTATCTGATATATAAACAAACAAAAATTTCAAGGTCATCATTTTTCAGTGAAGATCGGAAAAAACTTTGTTGAGAACTCATTTGGGGTGTGTTTTGTGAAGTCATAGATCATTTTATACTTCCGGAACAAAATTTAAATAAAAAAAAAAACCAACCTACGGAACACTAATTGCGCAAGTCCGACTTGCACTTGGCCGGTTATTTAGGTTTCAAGTGATGCTGAATTCACCTGTAAATTCACTTTTCTTCTAAATTTAGTAATAAAGAGAAATCCCACATGTCGCAGACTTTGTGCCTGTCACTGTATATTCTGAATGAAAAGTTTACCAGGTGTGCAAGTATAAAATGCGGATGTCAGATAACAGATGGTGCATCAATGCAGTTTGTGCTATAAAGATTTGACACTGCGCCATTTTGTTGTGTCATCAACAAGTGTCAGACGCGCACGAGTGATAAATTGGAAAAGTGTGTGTATAGTGTTGTGTTGTTGTGTTCAATATGTCGAAATTTATACCGAACAAAGAGCATTCACGGACAGCATTAATTTATTATTTTCATTTGAAGAAAACTGCTGTTGAATCATACCTATGACTTCGAGAAGCTTATGGTGAACATGCTCCATCGCAAGATACGTGTGAACGATGATTTCGGCGTTTCTAAAGTGGTGACTTCGATGTTGCAGACAAGGAACGTGGAAAAAACCTCCAAAAAAATACGAAGATGTGGAATTGCAAGCATTGTTGGACGAAGATGATTCGCAAACATAAAAACAACTCACCGAGCAATTGGGCGTTAGTCAACAAGCTGTTTCTAATCGGCTACGAGAGATGAGAAAGATTCAGAAGACCGGTAGATGGGTATCACATGAGTGGAACAACAGGCAAATGGAAAAGCGCAAAAACACATGTGACATTTTGCTCGCTCGGTACAAAAAGAAGTCGTTTTTGCATCGTATATTTACAGGGGGTGAAAAGTGGATTTATTTTGAGAATCCCAAGCGCAAAAAATCATGGGTAGACCCAGGGGCACCAGCCACATTGACAGCAAGACCGAATCGCTTTGGCAGAAAGACGCTCTGTGTTTGGTGGGACCAGAAGGGCGTGGTCTATTATGAGCTGTTAAAATCTGGGGAGGAGGAAACGGTTAATACTAAACGTTACCAACAACAATTGACTGATTTGAACCCTTCGCTGCTTGAAAAAAGGCCAGAATACCGAAAGAGGCAACACAAAGTCATTTTTCTTCATGACAATGCTCCATCACATACGGCAAAATGAGTTCGCGACACGTTGGAAGCACTCAGCTGGGGAGTTCTACCCCATGCGGCTAATTCACCAGACTTGGATCCTTCCGATTACCATTTGTTTGTATCGATGGGTGACGCACTTGCTGAGCAGCGTTTTGGTTCGTACGAAGATGTGAAAAAATGGCTCGATAAATGGTTCGCAGCAAAAGGGGAAAATTTTTACTGGCATGGTATTCATAAATTGCCCGAAAGATGGGAAAAATGTATAACAAGCGATGGAGCATACTTTGAATAAAGCACTTTTTATCATTCTTCCGAATTAAACATGTTTTTTTAGAAAAAGATCCGCATTTCGTACTACTACCTGGTAAGACTATGGATGCAATGTCTGAGGATAGATAAGGAAGGGAGAATTATTAAGCCTACTGTCTACATAATTAGAATCACCTGACAATAGATATTGGTAAGTGTAGTGGCAGTGAAACACACGATGAATAGTGAAGAGCTATTTACAACTATTTTCATTTTTTTATTATATTTTTTATTCCATAAATTAAAAAATACGTTTTATTAACTCATTAATAGTAATTGTTTTAATTACGTTAAAAACTTTTAATTGCTTTTGAGCGCTCAGAGAAAAAAAACATTTTTTTTTAATCTACAAGCCCCTTGTTACCTAAATAACTAAACATGCATCGTAGAGATATCATTTTAATAGAATCTGTCACGTGATTAATATTTACACATCCTCCGGGGAGTCACAAGTCACCAACAAGTCCCATATGTTGTTTTCATCCCTCCATACAACCATAATGTGATGTTCTTTTATTCTATTATGATCTTTGCAACCGTACGAAATCTGTTCCATATGAGGGTGAATGGTATTTAAAAATAGTCATTTCATTTCAAATGAGGTCTTCAGTTATGGTGCTGTATATGTATTAAATTAAATATATTAGGTGTAGAAATTATTTTTTTTATATCTGGAAACACAGTCCTACGAGGATGCATTAAAAAGTTCGCGGTCTAGTCAAGAAAACAAAATAAAATACGTACAAAAATATTTTTCGACGTAATCTCCACCTAGCTCTATGCACTTCTTCCTCCTGTTTTCCAAAGCTTCCACACCTATTTGAAAATAACCGGCCAAGTGCAAGTTGAACTTGCACAATTAGTGTTCCGTACGTTGATTGCTTTTAAAATAAAAAATTTTGTAAGGGAAGTATAAAATAATCAGGGACTTCACAAAACACATCCCAAATAAGTTTTCAATAAAGTTTGCTTCCAATTTTGACTGAAAACTGGTGACCATGAATTTTTTGTTTTTTAGTGTTCCGTACGGAACACTTATAAGATCACTTCGGTGTCTGTCCGTCTGTCTGTCCGTCTGTCCGTCTGTCACACCCGATTTTCTCCGAAACTACTTGTCATAGAAAGTTGAAATTGGTAGCAATATAGGAATTGATGGCCTCATCAGAGCCATGTAGTTTTGAAAATTAAATTTTGACTTAAGAGGTTAGTTTTAGGGGGTGAAATCGGAAATGAAAAAAAAATTTTTTTTACTAGGTAATCGAATGTGGTGTCAAATGAAAGCTTGTGAAAACACGAGTAAAAAATATATATATAATGTAATACTTGCTCTCACTTTTCTTTGTATTATTTTTGAAAAATCGCGAAAAATCGCTGTCCACCCGCCTTATCTCGGAAAGTACTTATCAAAAAATTTTGAAAAATTTCTGGAATATTCTCCACGGGGTGTAGATTGAACGAAAATTATCACGAGTGCATTACCTGTAATAATTTATCTGTTATATAAAAAAAACAGAATTTTCAAGGTCATCAATTTTCAGTAAAGATTGGAATAAACTTTGTTGAAAACTTATTTGGGATGTATTTTGTGAAGTCACTGATCATTTATATCACCGTAACATAAATTTTGACTTAAGGGATTCGTTTTGAGGGGTGAAATCGGAAGTGAAAAAAAAAATTTTTTACTAGGTCATCGAGTGTGGTGTCAAATGAAAGCTTGTGAAAACACGAGTAAAAAATATATATTAAATGTAATACTTGCGCACACTTTTCTTCGTATTACTTTTAAAAAATCGTGAAAAATCGCTGTCCTCTACCTTATCTCGAAAAATACTGATCAAAAAATTTGGAAAAAATCCTGGAATATTCTCCACGGGGTATAGATTGAACGAAAATTATCATTACCTTTAATAATTTATCTGGTACAGAAAAAAAACAATATTTCAAGGTCACCAGTTTTCAGTAAAGATTAGAAACAAACTTTGTTGAAAACTCATTTGGGGTGTGTTTTGTGAAGTATATATATATCTATCTGGATCATTTTATACCACCCTAACAAAACTTTTTATTTCAAAAACAACCATCGTACGGAACACTAATTGTGCAAGTTCAACTTGCACTTGACCGGTTATTATTTTTATATACCAGATAAATTATTTAAGGTAATGCATTCGTGATAATTTTCGTTCAATCTACACCCCATGGAGAATATTCCATAATTTTTTCAAAATTTTTTGATCAGTACTTTTCGAGATAAGATAATACAAAGAAAAGTGTGTGCAAGTATCACACTATACATATATTTATATATATATATATATATATATATATATATATATATATATATATATATTTTACTCGTGTTTTTACAAGCTTTCATTTGACACTACACTCGATGACCTAGTAATTTTTTTTTTTCACCTCCGATTTCACCCTCCAAAACTAACCCCTTAAGTCAAAATTTAACTTTCAAAACTACATGGCTCTGATGAGGCCATCAATTCCTATATTATTACCAAATTTCAACTTTCTATGACAAATAGTTTCGGAGAAAAATCGGGTGTAACAGACAGACAGACAGACACCGAAGTCATCTTATAAGTGTTCCGTACGGAACACTAAAAAGATTCCTCAAGGTCTTCAAAATACTGGTTAATTGTAGCTTCGACTTCTTTTCTTTGATGAAAATTTCTGGTTTTTTTAGGTTTGGAAACAGATGAAAGTCCGAAGGTGCCAAATCAGGAGAATAAGACGTGTGAACGCGAGTGTTGTCCTGATGGAACAAAACTTTCTTTCTCAGTAGTTCTGGGCGTTTCTCTTTAATTTCCTGACGTAAACGACGCAAAAGGGTGCAAAAATAAGTCGAGTTTGTTGTTTCGCCTTTCGGAAGGTAGGCCACCATAATAATACCTTTAGCATCCCAAAAAACTGACGCCATCACTTTTCCAGCCTTTGCTTTCTTTGGGGCCGGTTGACCAGATTTTTTCCACTGCTTGGATTGTTGTTTTGAGTCTGGAGTATAGTGGTGAACCCATCCCAAACAGTCGTGAGAAATCGTGAGTCGAATTCGTTTTTGTTCAACTGAAAGCAATCTAGGGATCCACCTAACGGAAATCTTAGAAAATCCGAGTTCGTTGACCATGATGTTTTGTGTTCGTTCGTACGAGATGCCTATAGTGTCTGCAATTTCCCTGATAGTTAATCTACGGTCTTTCAATATGAGATCACACATTTTGCCGATGTTTTCTTCAGTCCTAGACATCGTGGGCCGGCCGGAGCGAGGGTCATCTTCGATGCTCTCTCGTCCACATTTGAATTCTGCAACCCATTTTTTCACAGTGGTATATGACGGAGCAGATTGCCCTACTGTTATTGTCATAATCGTGTATCTGCTTCGGTGTTAATCTTTTTTTAAACAGGTACTCGATGATCGCACGTTGTTCAATTTTTTCCATTTTACCAAAAACGCTGCACTTGGTCTCACTAAATTCGTTCTAACCTAAAAACCACAAATTCTACAGCAACAAAATCTTGCACTGTGACAACGAAAGAAAGTGTGAACTTATTGAGGGTACTATAATAAAAATATTGAAAGTATTTTTTGGTGAGGCCGCGAACTTTACAATCGATGTCGCTCGACAATCTTCCGAACTTATGATTTGTTCAACAAATGTGCTGTGGCGCATAAAACGTGCAAAATACGGTACCATTAGTTTCAAAGCGGTGACTTTGATTTTCCGGATCATGAACATTTTATACAAGGCCGAATCACAACCAACAAAAAAAATGAGGTGTACTTCTTGATGCGAGCTCTTATCACTCATACGTGCTTCTTAAATGTGAGTTTTATTTTACTAAATGTGAATGCTAACCTGAACTAACCTAAATATGAAATACATGCTTTGGTTTTTATAGCTTTTTAACTTGGTGATAAAATAAAATGACCCGGTCTGTTGTGTCTTTTAGGATGCTGGTGTCAAAGATGGGAAGTACAGGTTGGCCTACTATGCATGCTTTTTTGTTCACTATGTTTCTATTTTTTTTTAAAGGTCTACTTTATGACCGGTGCACTCAGTATATAAATTTTCAGTTGTAAATATCTCAGGAGTATCGATGAGTTTTGTATGGTTTCAATAATATTATGAGACTTTCCGTTGGCGCTTGATTGAGATAATGAACGAATCTTTTAGGCCATTACTTATAATCAAATATATAATGGTTTTTAAAGGGGTAAGGGAAGCACTAACCCCTCTAAAGTGCGTTGCTTCTAATATATTATATTATATAATAATAATAATAATAATAATAATCTTTATTGTCTAACAGATAAATACATCCATTAACAAGACAATGTGACTAAAGCTAAGTTAAATCTAAAACGAGTCTGTTCGGATAAACACATTACAATATTAAGTTTCAGCTCTAATAATATACGCTACAATATTAGTTAATAATATTCCTAAGACAACGATCCCGTGCAACCTTCAAAAACTGAGAATATGTTAGATTGGTAATATCAATGCCGTTGCAATTCACATTAAATATCTTCATAGCTTGAAAAAGGGGGTCTTTTAACTGAAAATTTGAAGCATGGAACGGTAAGTTGAACACGGGATAATGTCTTAACGCACGAGATGGTACGTTAAAGTTTAGTTTTGACAATAAGTAGGGACAGTCGATAGCCGAGTTGCAAATTTTAAACAAAAACAAAACCAGCATAAAATTGCGACGATCGGCCAATGACGATATCTGAAATCTGCGAAGCAGAGTTTCCTGTGGCGAGCCTCGTGGTGGGAAAACACCCTCCATTTTATATACGAGAAATTTTAAAAATTTTCGTTGTACCCCTTCTATCTGGGAAGTGTACTTTGAGTGTATAGGATGCCACACTATTGCTGCGTATTCTAATTTTGATCGAACATATGCAAAGTACAGAGATTTAATTGTAACAATGTTTGAGAAATCACGAGAGTTTCTAAATATGAATCCCAGCGTTTGCATTGCGCTCTTGTAAACCTGATTTATGTGTTCCGAAAATGATAGGCGCTCGTCAAAAACTACGCCAAGGTCCCTGATGGATTTTAAATTCTTCAATATCTCAAGATTTATATAATAGTCAAAATGAGTTAGGGTCTTTTTTATTAGCGTACGTCATTTTGTAGCACTTTTCGGCATTTAGAGGTAAGTTGTTAGCTGTGCACCAGTTGCTAACTAGTCTCATATCATCTTGCAGTGCAATGCAATCAGAAACGCAATGTATTTGTCTGAAAATCTTTAAATCATCTGCAAACAATAGAACATTGCTAGAAACATTTATGCCTATATCGTTAATAAACAGAGAGAATATCAATGGAGCCAATATACTGCCCTGAGGAGCTCCACTTGTAGCTTTGAATCTGAAGGAGTGATTACCACGAATATCGACATATTGATACCTGTCACTCAAATAGGAGGCAAACAGTCGAATAAGATTGTCATCGAAACCAAGCCACCTCAATTTAAGAAGGAAGACAGAATGATCTACTCGATCGAACGCCTTTGAAAAATCCATATAAATAGCATCAACCTGACCACGAGCATCTAAGATCTGACTTACAAAATGAGTGAAACTGGCCAGATTCGTGATCGTACTGCGACTTTTATAGAAGCCATGCTGAGATTCAGATACAGAATGTTTTACTTGATTAAACACATCTTCGTGAATCACCCCCTCTAATGCTTTCGCAAATGGCGATAGCATCGATATGGGCCTATAATTAGAGATGTTATTTCCATTGCCTTTTTTGAAGAGAGGAATTATCCTAGCTTCCTTCCATACCTGATGAAATGACTGTGTTGTGAGTGCCATGTTATAAATGAAGCTCAATGGCTTCGAGAACGCGGATGCACAGTCTGACGATGAAACTGGGAATATTATCAGGACCCATGGACATTTTGTTTTTGGATTTTTTTCAAGAACCTACTGACTGCTTCCTCTGATACACAATTAAGAGTTACATGAGAGCTTATATTAAAATTATTGTTTGGAGGGTGTTGGAAAGCATTACTCTGTGCAGAGTTGTTATAGACCGAAGAAAAAAAATTCGCAAAGAGGTTAGCAATTTCAATAGGATCTGAATAATCTTTTCCCCCCTCAGTAAACAGGGTTGGAAAAGAGCTTGACGACCTTTTCGAGCTAACGAAGGCCCAGAATGTGCTGGGATCGCCCTGCACAGAGTTTTCAACCTTGGACAGATAGTTCTTGTATGCTATGTTTATTCTCCTTTTAATATCCAACCTCAAGTCATGATATTGGTTGCGCCGAAACTCTGTATCAGATATTTTTAGTTTTCTAAAAATTCTATGCTTGCGCTTAATTGATTTAATAATATCCGTTGTAAACCATACTGGAAAGTTTCTTTTATGAATTACCGACGTGGGCACATACAAGCCAAATACACTCGCAACTGTTTCATAGACAAATTTACAGGCCTCGTCCACATTTCTGGCACCATAAGTATTAGACCAGTCGGCACTCAGCAACCCGCTGTACAACTGTGGAAAATCTGCTCTTCGAAAATTATACCGCGTATGACCTGTGCCGATGGGAAATTGGCGGACCTTAGCAACATCGAAAAGCAATGAAATGTTCAAAGCAGGATGATGAGTATCCTCGGGCACCAGTGGTAGTAGTTCTTTAGATACTACGCACTGGATGTTTGATAGGACTAAGTCTAGAGTCCTATTATTCATGTTAAGAATATCATTGTATTGTTTTAGATCGAATAGGATGCTAAAATTATATAGTGATTCCAGTTTTTGGTCGCCCAGAATGTTGTCATGCAAATTTGGAATATTAAAGTCTCCTAAAATGAAAACCTTTTTTCCATAGAGATACCTAAGTGATTCGATTCCTTCGAAAAGAGACACAAATTCAGCGGATGGTGTATCAGGAGGAACATAAATAACTATTACAAACACATATTTGTTGCTTATACAAACTTTGCATCCAATTACTTCTATTCTGGCAATGTTCGTACGGATAGTCTGTAAGTTCAATTGTGCCGCATTGTATTTGTCTTTCACTGCCAACAACACGCCACCACCCCTCGAAACACCCGCATTGACAAGATCTCTGTCGGCACGAAACACCGAGTACCTCCTGTCAATTAGTTCACTTGATGAAACGTTAGCTTGAATCCAGGTCTCGGTCACTGCAATTAAGTCGTGGTCTGTACTACACACTGATTTATAAAAATCGTTTGTCTTTGTGTTGAGTCCTCGTACGTTTTGATAAATGCAAGATATCTCGAGCTCAGAGCCAGACGTTGAGATACTGTTAGACCTATTTTCTAGTTTAAAATATCCCCGGGACTCCATCAAAGTATTTGATTTTAAGGTTGTTTTCGCCGTTGTTGATGCGGGCGTTCATGATGCTCCTGAGACTTTTGTATTCTTGGATCTGTTTGGGTGTCCTGTCAAAGCTTATGGAAATGTTTTTGTAGGGATCAATCTTCTTCAAGTCCCTAGCCCGCCGAATGATCGCTGTGGCATCTGATGAGGAATTTAATACCACTTTAAGAGGTCGAGATCCGACCAGATTCTCCCTGCCAACACGGTACACCTTAATCTCGCTCGTGTTAATGTTTGGGTCTACATTCGTAATTATGTCCGCAACTATATTTTTGTCCGATTGCATGTTTAATTGATTGTCTTGAGTGGAATTTTCAGTCAGGCCAAATATCATGAGATTTTTTTGTCGTTTTTTTGCCTTTCGGCAATCTCGCGCACTGATTCGTTAATCACATCATTAGAGACCGTATTGTCAAGTTGCTGTTTGTCTTGTAACTGACGTCTTATATCTGAGATTTCGGCTCTGAGTTCGGTATTAATTTTTAATTGATCTTCATATTTGCTCAGAAGAGATTCATACATAGCTGTCATGTTGTTTAACTTATCCATAATGTCCTTTAGGGTTATTGGCCCTTCCGAATGAAGTTCATTTTTGTTGGTGACTTCGCGATGAACTGTTTGATTTGACGTCCCCAAACCAATTGAAATGCGCTTATGGGACCGCATGGTAGTGCCAGGCAAGTCAAGATTGAACTTATCAGGCATGATGACATCGGATACATCAGTCGGTTGTACTGCAACCAATGAAGAAGCACTTGCCATGTCGTTGGTATTGGAGCCACTGCAAGCTTCACACGACCAGGTTGTTTTTTCAGATTTCTTCCATTGAGCTGCCTGCTTGTTGAATTCTTTGTTTGTAAGACCTGAGCATCCCTTGTGAAACCAAGATAAACAAATTCTACAAGATATTGAGAGTGAATTTGCTGCGAGCGGCAGTTCACAACAAGAGCATCTTATCTGTTTCGGGTTTCTCGAAGCCATTAAGGAGGAGTCCTGTATATGCACAAAATTGTAAATCGTATTATTAGTTCCAGCACTATACGTTATTTTGTTTATAAACAGTAAATTTTATTATCAATGCCACCACTATACGCAAAAAAACGTTGTTTATACTGATTATAATTATTGTTTCTGTTAAAAACTCGATTTTCGGGCGGACGGAAGGCTCAAACTCAGGAACGAGCTAACTCAAAATATAGTACGCAATTCACTACACCACCAAGCCAAAGAATCAAGATTTTTTGCTCACTCAATCACTTTTTACAGTGGAAAACAATTTACTGCTGCAACAATAATTCCGACCGATATCATTGCAGACCGAACCGATATTGTCATATTCGTGGTTTCTGGAGTCGAGGAATCTAAAAAATATAGTATTTCTTCATTATTTCCAATTTTAACATAAAAAGTATATGGAAAAAAATGTAAATTTTCAGTGGCAAATATCTTGAAGTCCTTCCACTGCTTATTTTCTTGTGATTAATATCCCATTATGTGTTCTTTTTCCATTGAGCCGTGAGTGAAATTGACATAGGGTGAAAAGTCCTGAGACTTTCCGAGAGATGGCAGTACAAACAAAAAAAAACACAAGATTTTTCAGTTAGTGTCAACTTTCAGAAGATTCGTGTAAAATTTTCATGACATTTCGTCTATTAATTTGCGAAGTACAGCTGTTTGAGTGACGTTACTTTTACAAAACGACGGAACAAAAATAATTTTGTGTGTTGATTAAACATTACTTTTTGATGGGAAAAAATATAGCCAAAACCCAAGAATAGTTTGAGAAATGTTATGGCACATCTGCTTCGTCGAAAGCAGCTATATATCGATTTTTTATTGAACTTAAATACGATCGTACAAGCACCGATAATACACCACCTTCTGGACCTCCAAATGAGGCAGTCACTCCAAAAAACCATCCACCACCCGCACCCCCCCCCCCCCCCCCCCCCCCCCCCCCCCCCCCCCCCCCCCATGAACGGCCACAAAGCGAAAGTAAGAGAGATAGCTGACATCGTGAAGATAACAAAATGAGTGAGGCATATTTTTCATGAATATGGTATTTGAATATGAAAAAGGGATGTGCTCGATGGGTACTGCACACTCTCACGATTGATTAAAAACAGCAACGTCTCGAAGTTTCATTACGCTGTTTAGTACTATTTCGGCGTAATCTAAATGAATTTTTGCGATTCGTAACAATGGACGAAATATGGATCCACCACCACACGCCCGAGTCCAACATGCTCGTCCATAGAGTGGTAGGAGCCGCAAGAAAGCCGGCTAAAGCGTCCAAAAAGGATGGATTGGGATGCGCGTGGAATAATACTCATTGATTTTCTTGGGAACGGGCGAACAATTACTGGACACTATTAAGTTGGTTTACTGGACCGTTTGAATGGTGAATTTGGCCATGAATTGTTTCTTTATCATCATCAGTATTCATTCAACAGTGTGAATGAGTATCTTATTCATTCAACAGTGTGAACGAGTATCTCAGTAGCACAGTGGATCCTTAATATTAAGTTGATTTCTGTGGTGCCTCCAGTCTCGCATGTAAATTTACGTTGTTTTAAATAATTAACTGACTTCGCCGTTACTTGCTGGAAATTCAATGATAATAAAACACTAAATCTTTAGTAAATTTCCACTTTTATTGATTTTTATACTTGACAGGCGTTTCGCTAAATCATTAGCTTTATCAAAAGTATGGGTATGGAATGAAATAAACATTTTTCGATGATTTTATAAGCAAATATTTACAGGTAGGATAACAATACATGGTTCTCTTCTATTAAATGTTTAGCATATGAAGGATCAGTTTTACTTTTTAAAAAAACTTTTATTATCTTCTGAAATTCTTCGTTTGAATGTTCTCCCTGTTTATCCCATGTAGAGTTTATTACAAGAACCACAATTAAGTTGGTAAACACCAGATTTATGGTTTTTCAAGGTTTTATCTTTATTGTTCTTGATATGTTTGTAATGTTCTGTTTTCTTAGGTATTTAGTGATTTCTTCAGTTGTTGCGTAATTATTATTAATAGTTTTTGTTTTTGGATATATTAGATTCATTGTTTGTTGTAATTGTTTTTTACCGAAAATTGTATCTATAGTTTTTACGTTAAATCCGTTGTTTTTGGCTATTTGTTTAATAAGATTAAATTCATTTTTAAAATTATCATCTGTCATTGGTATGGAGACGAAGTTGAGAACAAAGGACAATTGCCTTTTCTAGATATTTTAATTATTAAAAGTAATAATAGATTAGAATTCGATATCTATAGGAAGGACACAGTAACAGATAGATATATTCCTAATGATTCATTTCATTGCAAACAACATAAATTAGCCTCATTACATTTTTTAGTTCATCGTTTGGTCACTTTCCCTCTGAATAGAGTAAACTTTAATAAAGAAAGGAATCGTATTAGAAATATAACTAGAGTTAATGGTTATGACGATGACTTAGTAAATAAGCTAATAAATAGACATAAGTTTAGGTTTAATATTCAGAATTCCACCTTTTTTACACGCGAAGAAAATAACACCAAATACTCGTATGTCTCCATACCATATAATCCGAAATATAGCAAGGGACTCAATAAGGTATTTAATAAGGTAGGCCTCACCTTAGTCTATAAGTCATCAGTCAATCTGAGGAATATCTTAGGAAATCCCAAAGATAAGATTCCTAATTGTGAGAAAAGTGGAATTTATGAAATTAGTTGTAACGATTGTGACAAAAAGTATGTTGGGCAAACTAAAAGGTCAATTAAAACAAGATTTAAAGAACACTTAGCACACTTAAAATACAATAGAACAGAAAAGTCTAGCATTGCCGAACATGCCCTTGAAGCTAATCATGCTGTAACATTAGATAATCTAAGATTAATAAAGGATGTATCTGATAGGAGATTGTTGAACGCATACGAAAGTATGGAAATCATAAAATGTAAAGGTAGTTTAAATAAAGACAGAGGGCCTATTCCTTATAGTCCTCTCTACTGGTTACTTGACCGGAACTGACGGCCTTGCCTATGTCATTAGTTCCGCTTGAGTAATTCAAGGGTTAGGCTAAGTATAAATAGGTAGATTTGTAGTTTAGCTTTAGTCAATCATCGCTCCTGATGAAGCTAACATGGTTAGCGAAACGCGCGTCGAGTGCAAAAATAAAGTGTTTGGTGTAGTGGTGATATATACTGAGTAGTATCATTGTGCCAAGATTCCACATTCCCAACTTAGTTGTCATTGGTATGTTGACTAGTCTATGTATAAAGAAATTGTATGCAGCTAGTTTTTGTTTGTATGGATGTAATGAAGTGTTCTGTATCGTAGTATCTGTACGCGTCGGTTTGTGGTATATGGAGAAGTCATATTGTCAATCTTTTTAGTGTTCCGTACGGAACACTTATAAGATCACTTCGGTGTCTGTCCGTCTGTCTGTCCGTCTGTTACACCCGATTTTCTCCGAAACTATTTGTCATAGAATGTTGAAATTTGGTAATAATATAGGAATTGCTGGCCTCATCAGAGACATGTAGTTTTGAAAGTTAAATTTTGACATAAAGGGTTAGTTTTGGGGGGTGAAATTGGAAGTGAAAAAAAATTTTTTTTACTAGGTAATCGCGTATGGTGTCAAATGAAAGCTTGTGAAAACACGAGTAAAAAATATATATATAATGTAATACTTGCGCGCATTTTTCTTTGTATTATTTTTAAAAAATCGCGAAAAATCGCTGTCCACCTGCTTTATCTCGAAAAGTACTTATCAAAAAATTTTGAAAAAATTCTGGAATATTCTCCACGGGGTGTAGATTGAACGAAAATTATCACGAGTGCATTATCTAATAATTTATATGGTATATAAAAAAAAACAGAAATTTCAAGGTCATCAATTTTCAGTAAAGATTGGAAACAAACTTTGTTGAAAACTCATTTGGGGTGTGTTTTGTGAAGTCACTGATCATTTTATACGTCCGTTACAACATTTTGCAGAGAACAGAATTTCAAAATGGATTTTTGCAACATACGAGGTTTAAATACGAACATAAATCCAGTGCACCAACACCTGCAATCAAATAAACCTCATGTACTCGCTCTCTGTGAAACTAAGGTCAGTTCATCGACCAGCACAGTAAACTATCTTTATCCTGGGTACGACTTGTATTCCCGATTTAGGCGTAACTTTGGAATCTGTTTTTATGTCAGAAACGACCTCTCTTGCCAACGAGAAGAGGCTCTGGAGCCCCCAAACTTTGATGTTATGTGGTTAAAAATAACGACTCAACCAACCACAAGGTTCATCTGTATCCTCTATCGACCACCAAGTGATACTAACTTTAAAACACTTTTCGCTTCCCTTGCAGACACCATCGATCATTTACAAATTAACTATCCAAATGCCGAAATTGCCATCCTGGGCGACTTTAATGTCCACAACACCAACTGGCTTAAATATTCAAATACTACCGACGAACAAGGTCGTGAAGCCGAATCATTTTCAATCAGTTGTGGCTTAACTCAGCTTATTGACGAACCAACACGGATCCCTGATCGAGACGGAGAGTTTGCCAGTCTTCTTGATCTCTTTTTAACCACCAATCCGGAGATTTACACGGTCAGCGTAAATCCGCCGTTAGGTTCTTCCGACCATAAACTACTTTCGACATCGAGTATTCTACCAATCAATGACAGAGAGGCGCCTAAACCGCGCAAGATTTGTCACTACAGGTCTGCTAAATGGGAAGATCTCATGGAATATTTTCGAACTTTCCCTTGGTTAGACGTTTGTTTCCGATCCGACGACCCGTCTGACTGCGCCAGGGAGGTTTCCGATGTTATTTTGGCCGGTATGGAGGCTTACATGCCTTTCTCGAAGAAATGCCCTTCCAACGGCAAGCCTTGGTTTGACCGAAAATGCAGAGAAGCTGTTGCTTCTAAACATCTTGCCTACCGACAATGGCGTGAAAATCCTAACACCATAAACCGTAACACCTTTGTTCGTGTCAGGAACAGATGTAAAGAAATTATCGACGAAACCAAGGAGGTACACAACCAACAGATTAGAAACAAACTTCTCGCTTGTCCCGACAATTCAAGGTCCTTTTGGTCGGTCGCTAAGGCAGTTAGTCAGAATTTCACCAAATCCACCATACCACCACTCACACGGCCAGATAATACTATTGCAACGACACCTGTTGAGAGAGCGAACTTGTTGGCTGAACTCTTTGCTTCACATTCTACTGTCGATTTCCAAGGAAAAACACCACCTACTATTCCCATAGTGCAGTCAAGGATGCCCGATGTTGTCTTCAGACAGCGTATCATAAAGCGTATTTTGATGAAGCTAGACACCAAAAAGGCTTCTGGCGCTGACGGAATACCTGCCATAGTTCTTAGGAACTGTGCGAGGGAATTAACACCAGTTTTCTGTAGATTTTTCAACCTATCATACAGAAAGGGAATATTTCCTGCCTGCTGGAAATGTGCTACAGTTCAGCCGATACCTAAAAAAGGCAAGAAGACCTTGCCAAATAACTACCGACCAATCGCACTGCTTTCAATAATATCGAAAGTCATGGAAAAGGCTATCAATCAGCATCTTCTAAAATATCTTGAAGGATTCAACATTATTAGCTATCACCAATATGGCTTTCGTAAAAATAGATCAACAGGAGATCTTCTGACTTATGTAACACATGTTTGGAACAACGCAATTGAACACTTTGGAGAATCTCGAGCGGTTGCTTTTGACATATCCAAGGCATTCGACCGTGTTTGGCACGATGGGCTGTTGGCTAAGCTACGTTCTTATGGTATGTCGGAAAAGTTCTGTTTGTGGCTCTCATGTTTCCTCAGAGAGGCAGTCGACGGATTTCTTTCTAACACCTTAACTATCAACGCCGGTGTACCCCAAGGCTCCATACTGTCTCCTACTCTCTTTCTCATTTACATTAACGATCTGCTGAAAAAGACCGAGAATCCAATTTACAGCTTTGCAGATAACAGTACACTTATCTCTTCATTCACTTTGAACGCTCGGACATCGGCTACTCAGACGAATATCCGCAGACAGCAGGAAGTCATTCAACTTAACAAAGACCTGGAAGAAATTCTATCTTGGGGTGACAGTAACCAAGTGGAATTTAACGCTACAAAAACCCAGGCGGCAGTTTTTTCTAAAAAAGTTAACGTTGCTGAACCCGACATAGTTATGTCGGAGCACTCCATTCCTCTAACATCGTCACTCAATTTGTTGGGCGTTAATTTGGGAGCAAATATGTCCTGGCATGAACATGTTACAGGCATAGTAAGGAGAGCTTCTCAAAAGTTGGGAATATTATTTCGAACCAGAAACCTTTACACTCCACAACAACTGTTAATTCTTTACAAAGCTCAAATTCGTTCAACTATGGAATACTGCTCCCATGTTTGGAGCTCCGCTCCCAAACATACACTGCATTTGTTGGATTCTATTCAAAGAAGAGCTGTTCGTCTGATTGGAGACCCGGAACTGACCGTCGGCCTTGATTCGCTGGAACATCGAAGAACGGTTGGCGACTTGAGCCTGTTCTACAAGTATTTTCATGGAAAGTGTTCGAAGGATGTGGCCCGCTTAATGCCTCCCAGAGCGGTGCATGTTAGAAGTACACGCCGCGCGCTAATTCTTCACATCCGTATGAGGTTCAGCTTGTTACTCCTTGTACAACGCTTTTCAAGCAGTCTTTTATATGGAGAATATCATCCCTTTGGAATAATTTGCCCAGGACTGTGTTTCCCACCGAGTACAATCTACAGCGATTCAAGAACAACGTGAATCGCTTCCTTCGCACACGTGTCGCTCCTGTAGCGCTTTAGGGACTTCCCTGTAGCACGTGTGCTAGACCCATAAAAAAAAAAAATTATTTGAAAAGCAATCAACGTACGGAACAATAATTGCGCAAGTTCAACTTGTACTTGACCGGTTATTTATTGTTAAGTCCAAGAAATTAATCGAGTTATTAATTTCTGTTTCTGGTGAATCTATGTTAATGTTTGGGTGGATATTATTTATAAATTCTAGTGTTGCATTAAGTTGTCTATTTGTTCCTATATAACAAGTCAATATGTCATCTATATATCTATATATGTATATATTTATATATATATATATATATATATATATATATATATATATATATATATATATATATATATATATAATCCCGTTTATAGCGTTTTTCGCCTTTGGGTTCCTAATCGCCAGTTATTTTTACCCTCCCAGTCATGTTCTGAGAGATTCCTTGCAGACATTGCCTTTGTTATTCCTTGCAGCCATGTTGTGGGTGATCGTCCTCTTTTCTGCAGGGATCCACTCCAAAATCTTTTTTAGTAATCTTTCCCTTGGCATTCGTTTCACATGTCCATACAAAGCTAGTTGTTGTTTTTCGATATCGTCAATTACTGTGCGTTCTACCTTCATTAAATTCCTTGCGTCCTAATTTCTAACATGCTCGAGTCTAGATTTACCTGTATATCTATGCCAGTAAGTAAAGTTTTTAGAAAAAGTACTTTTATGTATTGTGTCTTTAATGTTATCCATAAAAATGTTAGCTTCTTTTAAAAAGTAAAACTGATTCTTTATATGTCAAACATTTAATAGAAGAGAATCATATATTTGATTATAATATATTTTACACGCTCAGAACAAATCGCACCAATTAAATTTATTTGAGATCCTCGAGATCAACAAAAGAAAGAATGCAAACACACTGTTAAATGAGCAACTGGAAAATTTCTCATTGTTGAATTTATTTAATGAATAGATAATTTTCAGAATTATTAAGTTTTATTGTTATCCCTTAGTTACAATCTACCTGTAAATATTTACTTATAAAACTATCGAAAAACGTTTATTTCATTCCATATCCATACTTTTAATAAAGCTAATGTTTTAGCGAAACACGTGCCAGTACAAAAATCAATAAAAGTGAAAATTTACTAAAAATTTAGTGTTTTTTTCTCGTATTTATATTTATCATTAAGGACACCCAAATATGTAAAGCGCATATATTGCATATTATATGCATTTTTCTAAATATTTGCATAAATGCTTTAAAAATAGCATACATGTGCATATTTGAAGGAATTTATAATAATGCAGGTCTTTGGCAGGCGTTTTCATTCATTTTTCGGAATAAGGGTCAATGTTTAGGCCGCCGCCGCCGCGCCGGTGGTTTTCCCCAAATAAATTTTATTATTTTATGGTCAGTAAAAACCAGTCAGTAAACCCCAGACGGCCATCAGAGCATACTTGTATTATTAATTTCTTAGATTTCATTTTTGGTTGTGCTTTTAAAGTGGTTACGTCGATAGTGGGTTTCAATTTGTCAGCCAAGTAGCTAATGTTTTAAAGGGGGATTTTACTGATTCCATTTATTTAGTTCCTATGCTACGAGGCTGGTTTGAAAAGTCCGTGCAAAGTCCGAGAGATGGCACCACCGGCGCGTATCGAGGTCATGTTTAGTTAGTAGCATCTCTTGAATGAACGCACACCAAGTTTCAGCCATATTGGTCTATTTCTTTGTGTTTGGCATTCGTGTGAATCAAGGAAGTCGAGTGATTTTCAAGAAATGGACGAAAAAGAATTTCGTGTGGTGATTAAACATTACTTTATGAAAGGCAAAACGCCTCAGGAGACTAAAGAGAAGCTTGATAAACATTATGGTGACTCTGCACCTTCGATTAGAACAGTTTATAAGTGGTTTTAAAATTTTCGGACTGGCCATATGGGCACAAGTGACACTGAACGTTCTAGACGGCCTGTGGAGGTTACGACTCCAGAAATCATTGATCAAATCCATGATATGGTGATGGATGACAGAAGAGTTAAGGTGCGTGAGATTGCTAGTGCTGTGGGCATCTCGGCTGAACGGGTACATAATATTTTGCATAAACATTTGGACATGAGAAAGCTATCCGCAAGATGGGTGCCGTGACCAAAAACGGAATCGTGTGAAGTGTTGCAAGGATGGTTTGCAGCTGTTCCAGAAGAATCCGGAGGACTTTAAGCGTCGTTTCGTCACTGTGGATAAAACACGGATACATTACTATACTCCTGAGACCAAACAACAATCTAAACAATGGGTTACCAAGGGGGAATCTGCACCAAAAAAGGCGATGCCCGTTCCTTCGGCCGGAAAGGTTATAGCCACTGTCTTTTGGGATTCGCAAGGGATAATCCTCATCGACTATCTGGAAAAGGGTAAAAAAACTATTACAGGTGAATATTATTCATCGTTATTGGACCGTTTGAAAACCAAGCTGCAAGAAAAACGCCCGCGATTGGCCCACAAGAAAGTCCTTTTCCATCACGACAACGCACCAGCACACACCTCAGCAGTTGTGATTGCAAAATTAATGTAAATAGGATTCCAACTCGTTTCACATCCCCCCTATTCTCCAGACTTGGCTCCCTCGGACTACTATTTGTTCCCCAATTTGAAGAAATGGCTGGCGGGGCAAAGATTTTATTCAAACGAGGAGGTGATTGCAGACTCTAATGGATATTTTGCAGACTTGGACAAATCCTATTATTCGGAAGGGATCAACAAACTAGAACATCGTTGGACGAAGTGTATAAGCATAAGTAGTTTTTATTTTTGCACGGACTTTTCAAACCAGCCTCGTATTAAATAATTTTAAAAACGCCCCTGTTACATCAGTCGATGTGGAAAAGAGTTTCTCAATTTATAAATTTTTATACGACGATAGAAGACAAAACTTTTTAATGGAGAATTTTGAGAAACATTTAGTAGTTTATTGTTTTTATAACTAACGGCGACCCTGTCTTTTGCAATATTTGCATATTTCCGCTTACTTAGTTGCATCACCCTGTATGTATCAAATTTAAAATGTATGTTTTATTATGCTGTTTACTACGTATATAAATTTTTTATCATATGTACCTACATTATTAATATTATTATTATATGTTCATCTTTAAGTAAAGTAATAAAATACATTATTATTTATTTTTTACTTTGTATAATATTATATTTAGAATTAGTTCATTCGCCCTGTATGTTGAAAATTTAAAATGAGTTTTTTATTGCTACATTTGTATAGTACTCGTATCATGTAATGTGAAACAATAAATTTACATTTTTCAAGTCAATTTCGATTTTTTTTACTGCATATTTACAACATATATGTGCATATTTTTCACTTGCATATTTGGGTTTCCTTATTTATCATAATAGGTTAAGACTGAGATATTTATGTATTACATTTTTTAATTATTGTTTTTATTATATTTTTATTTTTTTACTGTATTTATACATCTAGCGACTGTGAACACCATATGTAATAACATGAATTGAATTGAAATATAGTGTACTCATTATTTCGAATATCGATTTGTAATGATTGGAGTAACTTAGTCTTTATTGTGAGCAAGTCAATCTGATTTTAGTTCTGCGTGTTTGCCGAGAAGTACTAGGCGAATCATCGAATTAATTATCTTCTAACAGAAAAGAAATCATGTCAGCGACAAATACAAACACTGAACGATAGTAGGTCTCGTCATAACATTACATTGTCCCCTATAAGCCGAAACCCATTTTCTAAAATAATCAACCGCAAAAAATAATGTGAAATTTATTGAAATTTGTGTTATCTTTTTGCCTCCGGCCTACCTATACGGCCGCACTAGACATATGGTCTATATTTGAACCGATATATTATCCAAATATTAATAGTCTGAAACCAATTGGATGTAATAGCTGTTTTTTATGGTAAATATGACATAAAATGATGATATTATTTGGGGTTGTTTTGAGGGTTTAGTGAGCGAATTTTGTGAGGTAGAATTGTAAGCGATGTAATGAACGTAAAGCGTCTAATACAGTGTGGACGAAATTTAAGTTGCTTCTTTCTTTTCGGTTTAAGGGGTAAAGCCACTCCAGGTCCCAGTAAAAAAGGTTAATTTCGTGAATTTTTTTCAAGAGTATAATAAAAACAGTTGAAAGTTGATTTCAAGTATTTTATTAAACAAATATTTAAGCGTACAAAAATATTTTTTCTTCTTTTTAATTGAAAATGGTCGCTTCGGACATATTATTAATGAAAATTTTTTGATTAGGTTGAAGTTTACAAGGGCAATCATTTCGCCGGTTTCAGGTCTCGCCTAAAAGGTACCTTGTCGTATGGGATTCTTGAATTATAAAGAAGAAAATATATATTTACACTTAAATATTTATTTAATTAAGTACTTCAAATAAATTTTCGATTGCTTATATTATACTCTTAAAAAAAATTCCCAAAATTAGCCCTTTTTCCTAAGATCTGGAGCAGCCTTACCCCTTGATAGATTTACCGTCTTTTAACATATTTAAATAATTGGCTAAATTCTGAAAATAGTACTTATAACACATGGGCTGAAAAGTCCCGGGCCTAACACATAGATGGCGCTAGTTTTATTGCAGTCACCTTTTTTTTCAGTTAATACTAACCTTCAAAAGACAGCTGTTAAAATTTCATGATATTCTATTCATTAGTTTGTGAGTTATTGTGCTAAGAGTGACGCTACTTTTGTTATTTTCAAAACAATGGATCAAAAACAATTTCGTGTTTTAATTTTACACTGCTTCTTGATGGGAAAAAATACCGTTCAAGCGAAGCAATGGCTTGAAAAGTGTTATGGTGACTCCGCTCCATCAGAAACAACAATAAAACGTTGGTTTGCTGACTTCAAACGTGGTCGTAGAGACACCGATGATGCAGAACGCAGTGGACGTCCAAATGAGGCGGTAACACCAGAAAACATAAAAAAAATCCATAAAATCGTTTTGAATGATCGAAAAGTGAAGTTGCGTGAGTTAGCTGACATCGTAAAGATATCAAAAGAACGTGTTGGCTTTATATTGCATGAGCATTTGACTATGAGAAAGCTCTGTTTAAAGTGGGTGCCGCGTTTGCTCACTGTTGATCAAAAACAAGAACGTGTTGATGATTCTGAGCAGTGTTTGGCCATGTTTTAAACGTAACAAACCGGAATTTTTGCGTCGATATGTGACAATGGATGAAACATGGATCCATCAGTTCACTCCGGAATCAAAACGATCGTCATCTGAGTGGACAGCAACTGGTGAACCTCGTCCAAAGCGCCCGAAAGCACAACAATCGGCTGGAAAGGTTATGGCCTCGGTATTTTGGGATGTGCTTGGTGTAATATTCATCGACTATCTTGAGAAAGGAAATACCATCAACAGTGAATATTATATAGCGTTATTGGAGCGTTTGAAGGCCGAAATTGCAAAGAAACGACCGCATATGGCAAAGAAAAAAATTTTGTTTCATCAAGACAACGCACCGTGTCACAAGTCAATCAAAACAATGGCAAAACTACATGAATTGAACTTCGAATTGCTCCCACATCCACCGTATTCGCCAGATTTGGCTCCCAGCGACTACTGGCTGTTCGCAGACCTGAAAAAAATGCTCGCCGGTAAGAAATTTCGCACGAATGAAGAGGTTATCGCTGAAACTGAGGCCTATTTTGAGGCAAAAGATAAATCGTTCTACAAAAGTGGTATTGAAATGTTAGAGCGGCGCTGGAATGATTGCGTTGCTCTTGATGGAGATTACGTTGATGAATAAAGCTAATTTTGAACCAAAAAAACCGTGTTTTCTTTGTTAGGCCCGGGACTTTTCAGCCCATGTGTTACATAACCGAGTTAGAGTTACCATCGAGCGGCAATAGCAGCAAGATCACAGTATCGCGTAGCAGCAACAGCGGAAGCACCCGAAATTTTAATATTTTATATATGTATATTAGAGTGACCGGATCTCATAGAGGGGGAAAAAAAATGTCGGAATCTTGTTCGTCTGGACCCCACAAAACGATTCCCCTTTCCAGATATTGAGATAGCCGAAATTTGAGCTCGATTAAACGACGTTAACCCGCTCAAAGTTTAAAAAATCCAAATTTTTGGTCAAAAAGCTGACATATGGAGCCATAACTCCAGAACGGTAAATAATAGAAACACGCTTAATATCTCAAAAGAAAGCTAATGTTGTTCTTCAAAATTTATATTCTATACATAATTGTTGTTATTTTAAGTCAAACCGAGTTACAACAGCCTTTAGCCCCAAAAACGTGACCTGGTACCACTAGGAGCATACTTCGTATATTTTGTTATTAAGTGATAAATTTTGCTTTTTTTTGGTATATTTTTGAGTTTAAAGTAGAAATATAATAAAAAAACAAGTAATACTGATAAGTCTAATGACGTTTTTTATTTTAAAATATAAAAATTAGGTATATAATACATACAAAACAGACACAGAAAAGATGCAGACGTAGTACCTACATGAGTTGATAATTTTACATAGTTATCTAATCTATTCTAGAGCTTTTGTTAAAGTAGTTTTTGAAACGTCAGGATATAATGCTCGGCATTTACTTACAACTTGCAGGACATATTGCTTTTGGTCTTCATCTTTTGTCAGAAGGTCGTTAAAGTCGGTTATTAATTTAACACCACGCTCAGCCATATTAACCATTAACTACTTTTAATTTTTTGACAATTTTCAATCCTTCTTGGAAGTCATTATTTTGAGGCCGGGTGTTTGGATGTTGTCTTAGGAAATCTGTTTTTATATTAAATTGGTCAAAGAATGTAAACGTTTCTTTGGTAAGTAAATTTACCAATCCTCCATCAACTACCTCTTTTAAGTTTTCTTTCCTAACTTTTGGATTTACAACCCTAGCGTGCTGTGATGGTTCATCTGTGCTACTGAGCAATTTATTAGCCATTAACAACTTTTCATCGTCTGTAATGGTGGGATCAAAAAACGATAATCCCACCAACTTTGCATTCAAATACCACAAATGGTTCGAAAATTTGGTCAGGGCTATTTCTGCAATGTCCTTGTCACATTCTTTATAGTCTAACAGACTATGCAAAATACCTAAATCTTGCTTTGGTGCAAGATGAGCTTTTGGAGCATTGAACCAAGCTTTACAATACATTTTAACTAGGAAAACAGAAATGGCACGCACAGAACTTTCTTCTTCTTTAGACATCTTAAATTGACGACGAAAAATGAACATTTTTAAACAGTAAATAGCCTTTGCCATCCACCTAGCGTGATGAATGGCTCCTGGAGTTCTAAAACCCACAACATTGCCGTCTAGTGATCCAACAAATACGAGAACCAACTGCAATAGCTCCTTGTAGTCATCTCTGAGGTGGCTCTCAGTTAATTTGGTCTCGAATTCAGCAGTAACATTTGCAATTACTTCTGGAGTTAGCTGCTTTTGTATTAGATTGTCACTGATACCTGTGTCGTATTTTCCTTTGTCTATCTTGGGCCACGCAGTGAGGAATCTCTTGAAAATGTCTG
This sequence comes from Pachyrhynchus sulphureomaculatus, assembly GCA_019049505.1. Classification (NCBI taxonomy): domain Eukaryota; kingdom Metazoa; phylum Arthropoda; class Insecta; order Coleoptera; family Curculionidae; genus Pachyrhynchus; species Pachyrhynchus sulphureomaculatus. The sequence continues at coordinate 170,789,871 of CM032455.1, read as the reverse complement.
GATGAGGTCCAGTGGTTGATCCCATTTTTGTGTCGAATACGCCTCTTAACAGAATTTCCAAGATATGGTGACGGCAAGCTAGGTATAACAATTCTCTTCCTAACATTTTTCTCCAATATGACGCATGCTCCTTTGAGTCTTCCCGTGTTGGATGCTGTAGTGTCGAAGCACATCGCCTTGACGGTGTTGAGAAGACCCCATTCATGTAGGCATTCATATACGGCTACGGCTTGCTCCTCTCCAGAGCTGTTTGCTGTTACAGGAACTCCCAGCAGCTGTTCCTTTTCGCCATATGAAATAGCTATAGCTATTCGCTCAAATTGTTCATTTTTTAAAACACCCGGTAAAAGTTTACCGTCCCAATGGACAACCACGGGCTCTTTTTCAGGAATGTTTACTTTATCAAAAATTTTTTGATTATATTGTTCTCTGAACATTTGCCTTCTATCATGTAATAAAGTTTTCGAGACTTTGTACTCAAGAGGGTCAAGGTTTAGTGCTTCTAGAGTAGCTATTAAAATTCTCGTGGCATTTCTGTCGGATACCTTACATCGATCTAATAAAATGGACAATTTCATGTTTAAAATCTCTTTAACGCCCCTTGCAAATGAAACTTTCATTCTCTTGCTCTCAGATGGTCCTGGATCTTCTGCAGCTTCTTCAGGGATGTCCATTTCCTCCAAGCTCTCAAGTTCCTGATAGATGCTGTGTCTTAAAATATCTTCACTAGATAATTGTTCGATCTAACCAGCTCAAAGGCACTTTAGAAACTAAACTGAATAAATAAAAGGTCGGTTGTACGCTGAAGTAAAATCACCATCCCTAAAATAGAAATTAGATTCACCCTCCTTTTTACCTGTCAAACGGGTCTTTCTTTGGTAAACTAGTCGGGTAATCCCCATATAATAAAAGATTAAATTTGAATAAATGGCTCTTTATGTTTGAAAATTGAGTTCCAAAATACTTTTTAACAAAAAAATGTTAATTCCGAGACACATTATGTAAAAACCCGTAAAATTCTTAGAATACTCCCAAACTGGCTCCTACTGGTACCAGGTCACGTTTTTGGGGCTAAAGGCTGTTGTAACTCGGTTTGACTTAAAATAACAACAATTATGTATAGAATATAAATTTTGAAGAACAACATTAGCTTTCTTTTGAGATATTAAGCGTGTTTCTATTATTTACCATTCTGGAGTTATGGCTCCATATGTCAGCTTTTTGGCCAAAAATTTGGATTTTTTCAAACTTTGAGCGACAAGCGGCAGTTAACGTCGTTTAATCGAGCTCAAATTTCGGCTATCTCAATATCTGGAAAGGGGAATCGTTTTGTGGGGTCCAGACGAACAAAATTCCGACATCGATTTTTTGCGGTCACCCTAATATACGAGGCTGGTTTGAAAAGTCCGTGCAAAGTCCGAGAGATGGCACCACCGGCGCGTATCGAGGTCATGTTTAGTTAGTAGCATCTCTTGAATGAACGCACACCAAGTTTCAGCCATATTGGTCTATTTCTTTGTGTTTGGCATTCGTGTGAATCAAGGAAGTCGAGTGATTTTCAAGAAATGGACGAAAAAGAATTTCGTGTTGTGGTGATTAAACATTACTTTATGAAAGGCAAAACGCCTCCGGAGACTAAAGAGAAGCTTGATAAACATTATGGTGACTCTGGACCTTCGATTAGAACAGTTTATAAGTGGTTTCAAAATTTTCGGACTGGCCATATGGGCACAAGTGACGCTGAACGTTCTGGACGGCCTCTGAAGGTTATGACTCCAGAAATCATTGATCAAATCCATGATATGGTGATGGATGAGAGAAGAGTTAAGGTGCGTGAGATTGCTAGTGCTGTGGGCATCTCGACTGAACGGGTACATAATATTTTGCATAAACATTTGGACATGAGAAAGCTATCCGCAAGATGGGTGCCGCGATTGCTCACGCTTGACCAAAAACGGAATCGTGTGAAGTGTTGCAAGGATGGTTTGCAGCTGTTCCAGACGAATCCGGAGGACTTTAAGCGTCGTTTCGTCACTGTGGATGAAACATGGATACATTACTATACTCCTGAGACCAAACAACAATCTAAACAATGGGCTACCAAGGGGGAATCTGCACCAAAAAAGGCGAAGACCGTTCCATCGGCCGGAAAGGTTATGGCGACTGTCTTTTGGGATTCGCAAGGGATAATCCTCATCGACTATCTGGAAAAGGGTAAAACTATTACAGGTGAATATTATTCATCGTTATTGGACCGTTTGAAAACCGAGCTGCAGAAAAACGCCCGCGATTGGCCCACAAGAAAGTCCTTTTCCATCACGACAACGCACCAGCACACACCTCAGCAGTTGTGGTCGCAAAATTAATGGAAATAGGATTCCAACTCGTTTCACATCCCCCCTATTCTCCAGACTTGGCTCCCTCGGACTACTATTTGTTCCCCAATTTGAAGAAATGGCTGGCGGGACAAAGATTTTATTCAAACGAGGAGGCGATTGCAGACACTAATGGATATTTTGCAGACTTGGACAAATCCTATTATTCGGAAGGGATCAACAAACTAGAACATCGTTGGACAAAGTGTATAAGCCTAAAAGGAGACTATGTCGAAAAATAAAAAAGGTTTGCCCCAAACACATAAGTAGTTTTTATTTTTGCACGGACTTTTCAAACCAGCCTCACATATATATATATATATATATATATATATATATATATATATATATATATATATATATATATATATATATATATATATATATGTACAGTAATACCCCCGCTTAGCGCGACCCCGTTACGCGCGGTTTCACTATAACGCGAAATACAAAATGCACTTTCAAAAATTTATTCAGGTTTGGACATATTGCAGAGTATAGACAATAATGATGACCGTGTCTTGACCGTGTGTCAAACAATTAAAAACAGTGTTGGGTGTTATGAACGTATTTTACAAGAACGTAAACAAAAACGTTACCCAAAAGACAATAGATGTATTTTTCCGTAAAAAATAAGAGTATGTATTGCATAAAGTGTTCTTAGAATTAAAGTGATTGATTAAAATGATTTGTATTTTTTTGTATTAAATTTTGACTATGTTTAATCATAAACCTCGATATACGCGAATTTCAGTTAACGCGATTTTTTTCGGAACGTATCCCTCGCGTAAAGCGGGGTATTACTGTATGTATATATATATATATATATATACATATATATATATATATATATATATTTATATATATATATATATATATATATATATATATATATATATATATATATATGTATGTATATATATATATATATATATATATATATATATATATATATATAATACATTAAACTTCCGGGTTTCAATCCGTTCGTCTAACAATAACTTTGCACGACGTTTCGCCAAAATCTCATTTGGCAGATTCAGATGCCCTTGCTGCTGCTGTTGCTCGGTATATATACACATATATATATATATATATATATATATATATATATATATATATATATATATATATATACATATACCGGGTGTCTCCCATTTAACTTGAAAAATACGAATAACTCAAAAAATAAGCTTTCTCGAAAAAAATGTTTTAAATAAAAGTTGCAGTTTTCAAAGTGGTACATATCATGATAGCAAGAAATTTGACCTTGAGTGGTGTTTCAAGGTCAACTGAATTTTTTAAATAGAAATCAATATATTCTTTTGCAGATTTTCTCGCGAATTTTTTGAGTACTATGTCAGGTATTTCGTCAGCGTCAGAACCTTTTTTGATATGTAGTCTCCATTAAAATACGTTTTATATGACATGCTTATAGTGACAACAGAATTTCATAAGCAGGTAGGTACTAACTTTTGAAATCAATTTATTTATTTCTTGAATAACTTTAAAAAAATATTCGTGTCCAGATTAGCTTGCCGGTATGAAACCATCTGTGCACGAAGCACGAGAGCACATTCAAGAATATTTTAGTAATTTCAAAAATATCTTAATTGAAAAAAATTTCTAATAAAAGAAAATTTGATAATCTATTTGTATCAACTGGAAATTGCCAATAGTTATATTATACGAGACAACTTTTGTTGGAAACACTTTTTTTTGAAAATGTCAATTTGTTATGGTAACTTGGCAAAAAGAAAACAGTTTTTTTAATTTCAAGAATTGTTAACACAAAAACCATCAACTTTTAAGAATTAAATTTAAGCAAAGAATCTTTTAGAATTTTTAAAAGAATTTTGATGCACTTTTTTATCTGATTTTTTTTTATTATTATGGGAAAAAATTGCTTAAAAATACATTTAAAAAAAACAGAAAAATTCTACAAGAATCTTTTTTTTCTTTATTTTTAATTTTTGTTTTATTTAGGGAAAAAAGAACATTTCAGTTGCTCTAAAAATATTAATTAGTGAGTTAATTGTCGTTTTCTTTTTTGCTGTCACCACTCAATGTCAAATTTCTTATCCCCCTTTGAACGCTGTAACTTTTGTTCGAAACATTTTTTTCGACAAATGTTATTTTTCGAGTTATTCGTATCTTTCAAGTTAAATGGAACACCCGATATATATATATATATATATATATATATATATATATATATATATATATATATATATATATATATATATATGCAAATTTTCAATATTTTGTTAAAGACTGTGCTGCCAAAACTCGAAAAGTCCCACAACACGATCTTTTCTGCCCAGATGACTTTGTGTCTCTTTTATTTTCGCTGAGTTCTGAATCTTTTCTATGCAGAAAAGTTCAGATCAGTTCCTTTACGTATATAACACTGAACTGAAAAAATTTGGTGATGTAATTGTGGCATTAGAAAAAACAGAGATAATCTGCTTAAGTTAAAAGATATCATAACTGGAAAAACTAATTGATACATCGAATAACTGCGATAATCTAAGGGGTCTCAAATATTTTTAAAATAACCTTCTTGATTTCTGATACTCAGATATATGTTTTTCGGTATAAAAAGGAGCAAGTCGTAAAGCTCAACGAGGATAATTTTGAAGACAACAAATTCCGTTTTGATATTCGACAAGTTCACCTGGCTAAAGAAAGGACTAGATGGTGATGTTCATATCAAGTCATCGAAAAGTAGATGATTTGTCATGAGTCCCCCCAGCCCGATTTTGGGACACCAGAATTTCTCTATGTTTTAAGTAAGATTGTTATTTTTTTAGAAAAAAAAACACCTGTCTTTATTTAAATTTACGAAACGTCATTTACAAATTCTAGATGGTTATTTTATTGTTGCGGTTTCAATAAAATTTAATTGTTTTTTATTAATAATTTTTAATTTAAACAAAATCGACAGACATTTTCAAAAATGATGTAGTTTTACGTAATTTCATTTGTTTTTATTTCATTTATAGCTAACAATCTTGCCAATTTTATTATTATTTTTGTAATAAGCTATAAATATTTAACAAATTTTGTATTTACATGTAAAATTTGTTTTTTGTTTATAATTTGCATAATTCAGATTAATGAATAGCAGAACACTAAAAATTTTGAAAATAAGGATTCAACAGCTTCTTCAGGAAATGAAAATCGCTATCCATGCATTTTTTTTGACATTTGAGAACAAAAAGAATAATAAATCAGGTGAATTCGGGCAATTCGATTTTAATTCTGCTGCTGTGTGAGAGCTGACATTGTCATGATTAAGAATGTTGCGACGTTTTCGGTTGTTTTTCCTTGATTTCATCGATTATTTCTGGCAAACAAATTGTTGTAAACTATTCAGCATTAACTGTTCTTCGTCCTCTAAAGTAATGGTTGGAATATGTCCAGTATAACCAAAGAAACAAGCGATCACTTTCTTGGACGAACCACTTTTGTTGAATTCGGTTCATCTTGGAATACCCAAACAGTTGATTGCTGCTTAGTTTCCGACTCATACGAATACCAGGTGTACTAGTATGAAATGCGGATTTCAGACAACAGATGGTGCACCAATGCAGTTTGTGCTATAAAAATTTGACACTACGCTATTTTGTTGTGTCATCAACAAGTGTCAGATGCGCACGAGTGATAAATTGGAAAAGTGTGTGCATAGTGCTGTGTTGTTGTGTTCAATATGTCGAAATTTATACCGAACAAAGAGTATTCGCGGACTGCATTAATTTTTTGTTTTCATTTGAAGAAAACTGCTGTTGAATCATACCGATTACTTCGAGAAGCTTATAATAATAATAATAATAGCTTTATTACCCAACAGTTTCCCATTAATAGGGTAAATATTTAGACATTTACATATTCAATGACAGTCTGTAGTAATTGCTTCTTAGTACAACAGTATATATCACAAACACCACAAACATGATTAAAATTAGTACACATTACATGAATAGGTGAATTCAATAACAAATTAGTATTAGGTCTGTTACATCTAAAAAACATACTTGATCGTGAGTGTATCCGTGGCACATTGATGTTAATACGAGACAGTATATCCGTGCAATCAATCATATTGTGCAATACTTTATATAGGAATAATATTGAGGCACAAACTCTCCTGATTCCCAGGCTAAGAATATTTGTCTGTTCACACAAATAATCGCTGTTGATTCCACGTTCAGGATACATTCCATTAATCTTAAACAACAGAAATTTCAGAAATCTCCTCTGCACTTTTTCAATCGAAACTCTATGCACCTCGTACATTGGACTCCAGACAATACTTGCATATTCCAGTTTCGAGCGAACAAAGCAGAAATACAAAACCTTCAGTGATGCAATATTAGTGAAACCCCCACAATTCCTAATGATGAACCCGTAAGACTTCATTGCTTCAGAAACTTTCAATGCTATATGCTGAGCAAATGTTAGTTTTGCATCAAAAACAACTCCCAAATCCTTAGCTGTGCTACACCTACTTAAATTATGGCCTTGAATTCTATATTGAAACTCTATTGACGCTACCCTCCTAGTATATGTTAGAACTTTGCATTTTTGAGCATTTAGATGTAGTTTGTTGTCACAACACCAAGAATGTACGAAATTCAACTGGCTTTGTAGATAGGTACAATCCTCAGGTTTTTCTATTGGCATAAACATTTTTAAATCATCAGCATAAATTAGCCTGTTACATTTTAAATCCTCGCATAGGTCATTTATGAACATAATGAAGAGCAAGGGTCCCAAATTTGAACCTTGTGGAACGCCGGAGGTAGCCACAAATCTTTCTGATTTGAATCCGTTGTAGGCTACAAACTGAGTTCGATTAAACAAGTAAGAACTTATAAGAGCCCTCGCACCATCAGTGAAACCAAAGAAAGACAACTTATTGATGAGAACATGATGGTCGATTCTATCAAAGGCCTTCGAGAAATCTGTATAAATAACATCAACCTGCTCACCATCATCTAATATTTCCGAAATGAACTGTGTCATAACAGTTAGATTTGTTACCGTAGATCTCTTACTAACAAATCCGTGCTGATAAGGAGAAATTTGATTTTTAATTTGGCTATAGATACGTGCATACAAGACTGACTCAAAGACCTTTGAGAAGTTACAAAGTAGAACGACACCCCTGTAATTTTCAACATTTCCCCTGTCTCCATTCTTAAAAATAGGACTTAATCTACCTTCTTTCCATCGTTTCGGATAAACACCCTGTTTAATTGATAAATTAAAAATATACTTTAAAGGTCTTACAAGGACAGTCGCACAGTCCCTAATGAGAAACGAGGGAATATTATCAGGGCCAGAGGTCATCTTATTTTTTAATTTTTTCATGGCCATCAATATTTCATCCCCAGTAATAGGCGAGAATTTCTCAATTGTCAACGACGTACTAAGCGAATGACAAGTCCCTGCTGGTTCCGACAGTGCGAAGACACTCTTGAAAAAATCTGCAAACGCGTTAACAATGCCCGACGGAGACTTCAGAATGTCATTTCTATACATCATCATACTGGGAATCCTAGAAGATTTACTTTTGGAATGGACATAACTCCAGAAGCGTTGGGGATCCAGTGCCAGAGAAGCCTGTGCATCCTCCATGTATTTAACATATGACGCTTTAATTTGCTGCTTAGAAATTGATCTTAACCGTCTAAATTCTAGATAATCATTGTGATTACCATATCTCTTGAATTTTTTTTGCATGCTTTGCTTTCCTTTTTATATTTTTAATAATATCAGCAGAAAACCATGGAGGATACTGATGAGCAAAATTTTTGTATGCCGGAACATGTTCATCAAACAAATGAAAAACATTATCATACAATTGCTCCAGCGCAAGATCAACATCACAACAACCCTCAAGAGACGTCCAGTCAACTGCTGATAGGGCTCTGTATAATTCAGGAAAAATTTGCTTTTCTAAAGTTATAAATCTTAGCCGGGGAATTAGTAGAGAATTTTTTTTGTCTTATATTTATTTTTGGAATGGAGAACATAAGCGCCGGATGATGTGTATCCTCCGGGACCATTGGGGTATCATCTCTCCTGACAATACACTCTGATCCAGAGATAATCAAATCAAGTAGTCTATTATTCGAGTTAGTTATGCTGTTCCATTGCTTGCACTGATTAATTTCAAGAAAGTTGTTGATAACCATGGTGTTATGGTGAACATGCTCCATTGCAAGATACGTGTGAACGATGGTTTCGGCGTTTCAAAAGTGGTGACTTCGATGTTGCAGACAAGGAACGTGGAAAACCGCCAAAAAAATATGAAGATGTGGAATTGCAAGCATTGTTGGACAAAGATAATTCGCAAACACAAAAAAACTCGCCGAGCAATTGGGTGTTAGTCAACAGGCTGTTTCCAATCGGTTACGAGAGATGGGAAAGATTCAGAAGCCGGTAAATGGGTACCACATGAGTTGAACAACAGGCAAATGGAAAAGCGCAAAAACACGTGTGACATTTTGCTCGCACGGTACAAAAGGAAGTCGTTTTTGGATCGTATAGTTATAGGGGATGAAAAGTGGATTTATTTTGAGAATCCCAAGCGCAAAAAATCATGGGTAGACCAGGCGCACCATCCACATCGACCGCAAGACCGAATCGCTTTGGCAGAAAGACGATGCTCTGGGTTTGGTGGGACCAAATGGGCGTGGTCTATTATGAGCTGTTAAAACCTGGTGGTAATATTAAACGTTACCAACAACAATTGACCCATTTGAACCGTTCGATGCGTGAAAAAAAAGGCCAGAATACCGAAAGAGGCAACACAAAGTCATTTTTCTTCATGACGATGCTCCATCACATATGGCAAAACTAGTTCGCGACACGTTGGAAGCATTCAGCTAGGAAGTTCTACTCCATGCGGCTTACTCACCAGACTTAGCTCCTTCCGATTACCACTTGTTTGCATCTGGGTCACGCACTTGCTGAGCAGCGCTTTGGTTCGTACGAAGATGTGAAAAAACGGCTCGATGAATGGTTCGCAGCAAGGGTAAGATTTTTACTGGCGCACAGTGTGTTGCGTAGAACATGCTAGGTGGACAAAATTCATGTTATGATTTCCAGGAAATCTTATTTGCAAAACGTAAACAACACCACCAACCCCGAATTCCGAGAAAAGGTTGTTTATCAAATTTGCAAGTGGCGAGTCATAAGCGTCAGAAGTCAGGTAATGAGTTTAATGCAGCTCTTTCAATCAATCAGTTGCAATTTAGCGACACTTTCGTGCACATCTTATAGTGACATATTGTAATATTGTGAAAGTTTTTGTGATGAATATTAATACTGAGGGTAAGTACTATTTTTTAATGTATTTTTTTAATCAGAATCTATTAATTTGAATTTTTAGTATTTTTTTTAAATAGCCTATATATTTTAGCGTGTTTTTTTTAAAAAAAAAAACTTTGAAAGTTCAGAATATACAGACATTCACCTCTATCCGGGCTAGTTTTTAGATATTACACAGAAATAACTTTATTCTTCGTAAAAATACACATATTGTTTAGCACACTTCAGTACAACATTTTTTTTTTTCTTTTTTTCCAGAACACGTTTACTCTAGTTCAAGGGTAGCCTTTTTTTGAGGAGTAGTTGAAACACACGAAGAATGAAAAAAAACTCGCGTGTATATGACTTTCTTTCTTCAAAATTTCACTTTGGTGACATTACTGAAAGCAGCCAAAAAGAAATAAAGTTGAAGATATCCAACTTGTCTAATAAGTTTGGTGCCAAATGGTTGGCTTCAGGAAAGTCGAAGGAGCGTTTTTTAATTAAAAATAAGAATTGGTTGGATGAAGCAGACATACAGTTTACTGCGAGTTCTTTTGCGCCACAACCTTCAACATCAAGTGAGAATGTGACTGCTGCAGGAAGACCTCGCAAAGATTTCGAGGAATCGTCGTTTAAGCTACTATTTTTAGTTATGTAGTGCTTGTACTAAGCATGTAAACCTTGACTTGTAAATTTTTCTTTATCAATAAATGAGTATTTTTATTTTACATATAATTACAGTCAGTGTCATTATGCTAAATTTATTACAGAGCATTTATAACATTTATTTTAAAATTAAACAAAAAACAATTTTTGACTGGAATTTTCAAAAACAATTTTTTTTTGAACCGAACAGCAAGAAATATGTACCTTAAAAAAATCAAAAACATTTTAAAATACTACTTATGTATGTATAATGCACAAGTTACCTACCTGAAAGGCAGGTATTATTTGAGTTTATCCTTTTTGTGTCAATAAAACTAAGTAATATGGATTAATTGTTTTATTTTTAATTGACAAATGCAATAAATGATTTTTCATCTGGTTAATATTAAAAATAATAATACAGTGTCTTTCATTTAGTTGCACATTCAAGTTTGTAGAAAAATTCGTGCACATACGCAGAATATTTTGTTTTTGTTATACAATGTTTTGTGCAGCTGGACAAAAAATACAGGTAAGCGAAATGCAGCTAAATGAAAGACACTGTATTATAATTTTTAATTCTAATAACCATACAAAATACTCTTGCCCTTTAGTTCCGTTATCTACCTGCTAAGCTGATGCAATCCTACCGCGATATGCAAGGGTGGCTGTATTACACAAATTTTATCGATATTGAGTACCTGCGGTAAATTATGAATAAAACCCACATTTATTAACCGATTTTCATGATTAATACCTTATTTTATTTTCCAGATACGCAGCTGTCAGAAAAATGTATAATATTTTGTTTTTCTTTTGTTATTGCGCTTTTTTACCGAAAAAAATAATGAATTTTACACGAAAAAAAAAATTTTTTTTCCCTCCATTAATTTCTAAATAACTCCAAAACGATAAAAGATAGAATAAAATAATATTCAATCAACTTTAATAAAATTTTGTTACGCATTTTTTAATGTTTTATTTATAAAAATCTGACAAGTTGTTCCCGAGTTATCGTTAAATATGTCTGCGTAGCTGACTAATTTAGGGGAAAAAAAAATAGCCACGCCCATAAAAAAAACCAACGCGATGAATTTTTTCTTAAAATAAGTTAATATGCCTAGAATATACATAAACAATTGAAATAAGTGAAAAAATAATTTTGTCCAGCTAACTTGTACTAGTCGACACACTGTGTGGCGTGGTATTCACAAATTGCCCAAAAGATGGGAAAAAATATATAACAGGCGATGGAGCACACTTGAATATTACACTTTTATCATTCCTCCGAATTTAACATGTTTTTTAAGAAAAAAAATCCGCATTTCATACTTGTACATCTGGTATATCCAAGTTTCGTTCTCCTTTACGGATTTTGTATGTCCTCGGTCGAATTTTTTGAGCCATTCCTTACACCAATTGACACGAGCCTGTTTTGAGTTTCGGTCAAATTATGCGGAATCTATCGGGAACATTTATTTTTCACAGCTAAATGTTGATGCAAAATCGTATTTTCTGCAGTCTTCGATATGCCTAAATATGCCTCTATTTCACGGTATGTAACATGCCGATCCTCTTCAATCATGTTGCACACAGCATCGATGTTTTTCGAAACAACAACCGATTTTGGTCGACCTTTACGAAATTCGTCACTGACGAAAGCACGATCATGACGATATTCTGAAAACCAATTGTAAGCTGTCTTTTCGAATGGTGATTCTCTACCAAGATGTACGAAGCAATTCAAGGCACTGTTGTTAAGTTAGGCCTTCACTAAAATCGTAAAAAATCATCCAACGAAAACGATCACGTCAAATTTCCATTTGTTCACAAAACTTTTTTTTAAACGCTCACTGTAAACAGACTGCTCGGCCAATTTCTCATCTGCCACTGTTTTAATAATAACAAATATCAAATTTTACAACAATGGTAATGTCACATCTCAATAGCGCCATCTAGTGTTCATTTGTAAAAATTTAAAAGGCGGCCCTTATACAAACAGGAACAAATTACAAAAGACACTGGTAAATTAACCAGCGCGATCGCCAGATTTAACTTCAACTAATTTTCGTGTGGGTTAATAATAACCTAAAAAAAAACACTTATCTTCCAAGACATACCACTACAAAAATAATTAATATTCCTTACATAAAAAAATCCCAATTAAACAACATTATTAAGTGTTTCAAATCGATTAATAAAGCCAGCCCGGACGTTTCTTGTTCGGTCAGTCTGTTCTGCGGTTTCGATTGTGAGTCGGAGGGCCCCCCTCGGGGCACAACGGGGGACCCACACCTGCCCCCTTCGGATTATTTAATATATTCACACTGACGTTAATCATTGTAACACCTCTTTGTCATAATGCCGCTTCGCATATCTTCTTGTTCAGATTGGTGTTGCTGATGTCTTTATTAATAACACTTGTTTACCTCTTTCATTTTATACATTTACTCGGTGTACTAGTAAAAATTAATGCCTATATTACAAAACCTTTTTTGCAGATTTATTATTGGGTGCCTCAGTAAAAAATGGAAACAATAAGCTTTGATTACATAATTTGGCAACAAGATTCTAAAGTGACTTGTGCTCCTGTTTTTAAATTTAGAGCCAAATAATTTCGATTATATATTCATAAAAAAATGTGCAGTGGGGACGAGTTTAGCGGTACATCAAATATAACACGTAGACTCAAAAGTTTTTGATCTAACTACTTAAAACACATTTTTTTGCAAATTTCGACTTTATTCATCAATATAATCTCCTTCAAGAGCGATACAATCAGTCCAATGCTTTTCTAATATCTCTTTACCTTTCTTGTAGAAGGATTTGTCTTTGCCTTCAAAGTAGGTCTTAGTTTCGGCGATAAATTTGCATTTTTTTGAGGTTTGCAAATAGAGAAAAGTCGCTGGGTGCCAAATCTGGAGAACACGGTGGATGAGGAAGCAATTCGAACTTCAGTTCATGCAATTTTGCCATCGAAACCATTGACTTGTGACATAGTGCATTGTCTTGATGAAAGAGCCCTTTTTTCTTGTTCATTTGGGGCCGTTTCTTTGCGATTTCTGCCTTGAAATGCACCAGTAACTTTATATAATATTCGCTATTGATGTTTTTTCCCTTCTCAGCATAGTCGATAAAAATTATTCCATGCACATCCGAAAATACAGGGGCCAAAACTTTCCCAGCCGACTGTTGTGTCTTTGGTCGTCTCGAGCGGCCTTCACCGGCTGCTGTCCATTCTGCTGACTGCCGATTGGATGTGGTGTGTACGGGTGGATCCAAGTTTCATCCATAGTCACATATCGCATGAAAAAATCCTTTTTATTGCGCTTAAACAGGTCCAAACAGCGCTCAGAATCACCAACACGTTATTATTTTCAATCCACTGTGAACAAACGCGGTACCCATTCCGAAAAGAGCTTTCTCATGCCCAAATGTTCATGAAAAATAAGACAAACACGTTCTTTTTATATCTATAGGGTGTCAGCTATCTCACGCAATTGCACTTTGTGGTCATCCAAAACAATTTTGTGGATTTTTTTAATGTTTTCTGGTGTAACCACCTCATTTGGGCGTCCGGAGCGTTCAGCATCATTTATATCTGTACGATCGGGTTTAAAATTCAACATACCAGTAAATGATGAGTGATTTTCTAGGGGCACAATCCCCGTAACACTTTTCAAGCCATTGCCTTACTTGAACGGTATTTTTTCCCATCAAAAATCTGTTTTTAATCAACACACGAAATTCGATTTTTTCCACTGTTTCGAAAATATCAAAAGTGGCGTCACTAAAAACCATTGTAACTTGTAAACTAATTATTGAAATGTCATGAAATTTTGACACGTATCGTTTGAAGGTTGGTACTTCCTAAAAATCATAGGGCGACATCTATGTGTCAGACCAAAAACTTTTCAGCCTACGTGTTACCAGATACATCAAATTCGTTCATTTTAAATCTGCTGTCCTACAAATCTAAGAGGCAATATGAAAATACATACTCCGTAGGGGAAAAGTTCCGAGAGATGGCAGCGCAAACAAAAAAAACCATATGATTTGCAGTTAGAGTCAACTCTCAGAAGATTCGTATAAACTTTTGACGTTTTGTCTATTAGTTTGCGAAGTGCAGCTGTTTAAGTAACGCTACTTTTGTTTTTGCAAAACGATGGAACAAAAAAATTTCGTGTGTTGGTTTAACAATGCTTTTTAATGGGAAGAAATACAGCCAAAACCCAAAAATGGTTGAGAAGTATTTTGGCATATCTGCTCCTTCGAAACAACAGACATATACTATTGTTTAGTAAACTTAAATGCGATCGTACAAAATTAGCAACTTGTCGAAGATCCAGAACGCTGTTTGGCGTTGTTTGGCGCTGTTTCGGCGTAATCCAAAAGATTTTTTGGCGTTGATTCGTAACACTGGGCGAAACATGGATCCAACCCTATACTCCTGAGTTCAATAGTTAGTCCGCAGAGTAGATGGAACCGCATGAAAGCCGACCAAAGCGTCCAAAAACACAAATATCAGCTGAAAAGGTTTTGATAAGTATTCTTTGGGATGTCCGTAGAATAATACTGTTAGACTACTTTGAGAAAGGGCGAACAAACACCGGAGCTCACAATTTCGATGGTGAAATTGGACCAAATAGGCCATGAATTGCTTCTTCAACCGCTATATTCACCAGATCTGGCTCCCAGCGATTATTAGCTCTTTCGAAATTTTGAAAAGTTCGCTCTAGGGAAAAAGATTTAGCTCAAAGGAAGAAGTCGTATGGGAAACTGAGACTTATTTTAGAGAGTTCGACAAATCGTACTATATGAAAGGTATCCAGATATTGGAACATCGCTGAAATAAGCGTATCGCTTTTGAAGAAAACAATGTTGAATAATAAAATCGATTTTTGGAAAAAGATTTTTTTTTTTCTTCAAAATATAGTACGAGCACTGTCAATTACCAGGTGTACAAGTATGAAATGCGGATTTTTTTCTAAAAAAACATGTTAAATTCCGAAGAATGATAAAAAAGTGCTGCATTCAAAGTGTGCTCCATCGCTTGTTATACATTTTTCCCATCTTTCGGGCAATTTGTAGATACCACGCCAGTAAAAATCTTCCCCTTTTGCTGCGAACCATTCATCGAGCCATTTTTTCACATCTTCGTACGAACAAAAGCGCTGTTTAGCAAGTGCGTGACCCATCGATGCAAACAAGTGGTAATCGGAAGGAGCCAAGTCTGGTGAGTAAGCCGCATGGGGTAGAACTTCCCAGCTGAGTGCTTCCAACGTGTCGCGAACTGGTTTTGCCGGATGTGATGGAGCATTGTCATGAAGAAAAATGACTTTGTGTTGGCTCTTTCGGTATTCTGACCTTTTTTCAAGCAGCGAACGGTTCAAATAGGTAAATTGTTGGTAACGTTTAGTATTAACAGTTTCCCCATGTTTTAACAGCTCATAATAGACCACGCCCCTCTGGTCCCACCAAACACAGAGCATCGTCTTTCTGCCAAAGCCATTCGGTCTTGCGGTCGATGTAGATGGTGCGCCTGGATCTACCCATGATTTTTTGCGCTTAGGATTCTCAAAATCAATCTACTTTTCATCCCCTGTAACTATACGATGCAAAAACGACTTCCTTTTGTACCGAGTGAGCAAAATGTCACACGTGTTTTTGCACTTTTCCATTTGCTTGTCGTTCAACTCATGTGGTACCCATCTACCGGTCTTCTGAATCTTTCCCATCTCTCGTAGCCGATTGGAAAACAGCTTGTTGACTAACGCCCAATAGCTCGGCGAGTTGTTTTTGTGTTTGCGAATCATCTTCGTCCAACAATGAGTACAATTCCACGTCTTCGTATTTTTTTGGCGGTTTTCCACATTCCTTGTCTGTAACATCGAAGTCACCACTTTTGAAACGCCGAAACCATCGTTCACACGTATCTTGCGATGGAGCATGTTCACCATAAGCTTCTCGAAGTAATCGGTATGATTCAACAGCAGTTTTCTTCAA
Source organism: Pachyrhynchus sulphureomaculatus (assembly GCA_019049505.1). Lineage (NCBI taxonomy): Eukaryota > Metazoa > Arthropoda > Insecta > Coleoptera > Curculionidae > Pachyrhynchus > Pachyrhynchus sulphureomaculatus. The sequence continues at coordinate 170,773,522 of CM032455.1, read as the reverse complement.
ATGAAAACAAAAAATTAATGCTGTCCGCGAATGCTTTTTGTTCGGTATAAATTTCGACATATTGAACACAACGACACAACACTATGCACACACTTTTTCAATTTATCACTCGTGCGCGTCTGACACTTGTTGATGACACAACAAAATGGCGCAGCGTCAAATCTTTATAGCACAAACTGCATTGATGCATTTCATACTTGTACACCTGGTAGTAAAGATAAGAGTGTTTAAACGTCAATGGGTATATGTTTGAATGAGAGTTACCTAAACTTACCAAATACCTAGGCCTATATGAGTCATTTTCACAACCACACTCCTTAACACCATTAATTATCAATATATTTTAAATTTAAAAATTTATTTGGATTAATACTTTATTTTTTTTATATGTCCTGTCATTACGGAAATTACAGTTTCGTCCGTAATCCCCTTTTGCATAAATAAAGACATACATTTTCGTCCGACGCACAGTGTGTCGACTAGTATAAGTTAGCTGGACAAAATTATTTTTTCACTTATTTCAATTGTTTATGTATATTCTAGGCATATTAAGTTATTTTAAGAAAAAATTCATCGCGTTGGTTTTTTTTATGGGCGTGGCTAATTTTTTCCCCTAAATTAGTCAGCTACGCAGACATATTTAACGATAACTCGGGAACAACTTGTCAGATTTTTATAAATAAAACATTAAAAAATGCGTAACAAAATTTTATTAAAGTTGATCGAATATTACTTTATTCTATCTTTTATCGTTTTGGAGTTATTTAGAAATTAATGGAGGGAAAAAAATTTTTTTTCGTGTAAAATTCATTATTTTTTTCGGTAAAAAAGCGCAATAACAAAAGAAAAACAAAATATTATACATTTTTCTGACAGCTGCGTATCTGGAAAATAAAATAAGGTATTAATCATGAAAATCGGTTAATAAATATGGGTTTTATTCATAATTTACCGCAGGTACTCAATATCGATAAAATTTGTGTAATACAGCCACCCTTGCATATCGCGGTAGGATTGCATCAGCTTAGCAGGTAGATAACGGAACTAAAGGGCAAGGGTATTTTGTATGGTTATTAGAATTAAAAATTATAATACAGTGTCTTTCATTTAGCTGCATTTCGCTTACCTGTATTTTTTGTCCAGCTGCACAAAACATTGTATAACAAAAACAAAATATTCTGCGTATGTGCACGAATTTTTCTACAAACTTGAATGTGCAACTAAATGAAAGACACTGTATTATTATTTTTAATATTAACCAGATGAAAAATCATTTATTGCATTTGTCAATTAAAAATGAAACAATTAATCCATATTACTTAGTTTTATTGACACAAAAAGGATAAACTCAAATAATACCTGCCTTTCAGGTAGGTAACTTGTGCATTATACATACATAAGTAGTATTTTAAAATGTTTTTGATTTTTTTAAGGTACATATTTCTTGCTGTTCGGTTCAAAAAAAAAAGTTGTTTTTGAAAATTCCAGTCAAAAATTGTTTTTGTTTGATTTTAAAATAAATGTTATAAATGCTCTGTAATAAATTTAGCATAATGACACTGACTGTAATTATATGTAAAATAAAAATACTCATTTATTGATAAAGAAAAATTTACAAGTCAAGGTTTACATGCTTAGTACAAGCACTACATAACTAAAAATAGTAGCTTAAACGACGATTCCTCGAAATCTTTGCGAGGTCTTCCTGCAGCAGTCACATTCTCACTTGATGTTGAAGGTTGTGGCGCAAAAGAACTCGCAGTAAACTGTATGTCTGCTTCATCCAACCAATTCTTATTTTTAATTAAAAAAACGCTCCTTCGACTTTCCTGAAGCCAACCATTTGGCACCAAACTTATTAGACAAGTTGGATATCTTCAACTTTATTTCTTTTTGGCTGCTTTCAGTAATGTCACCAAAGTGAAATTTTGAAGAAAGAAAGTCATATACACGCGAGTTTTTTTCATTCTTCGTGTGTTTCAACTACTCCTCACTACCCTTGAAATAGAGTAAACGTGTTCTGGAAAAAAAGAAAAAAAAAATGTTGTACTGAAGTGTGCTAAACAATATGTGTATTTTTACGAAGAATAAAGTTATTTCTGTGTAATATCTAAAAACTAGCCCGGATAGAGGTGAATGTCTGTATATTCTGAACTTTCAAAGTTTTTTTTTTTTTAAAAACACGCTAAAATATATAGGCTATTTAAAAAAAATACTAAAAATTCAAATTAATAGATTCTGATTAAAAAAATACATTAAAAAATAGTACTTACCCTCAGTATTAATATTCATCACAAAAACTTTCACAATATTACAATATGTCACTATAAGATGTGCACGAAAGTGTCGCTAAATTGCAACTGATTGATTGAAAGAGCTGCATTAAACTCATTACCTGACTTCTGACGCTTATGACTCGCCACTTGCAAATTTGATAAACAACCTTTTCTCGGAATTCGGGGTTTGGTGGTGTTGTTTACGTTTTGCAAATAAAATTTCCTGGAAATCATAACATGAATTTTGTCCACCTAGCATGTTCTACGCGACACACTGTGCGACGTCTTAAAATTAACAAATTATCAATATTTACAATATACACTTTCGTCGGAGGGTAACGCAGGTAAACAGGAGGTTGTTCAGGTTAGTTTAGGTTAGTTCAGGTTAGTTCAGGTTCTTTTCCTATGTAACTGTTATTTCAGTATTTGTCCGGTTAATATTATTTATATGCAATTATATTTGTTCTAATAAAGTTTTCATATGTACTCGTATTTTATTATTTAGGTATATTTTAAAGCAGGTAAATCGGACGAAAATGTATATTCCCGAAAATTAGCAGCGGACGAAACTGTATATATTCAGGTGAAGAGTTTCTTCACATTTGACCATTAATTAATGCGGGCGGACGAAACTGTATGAGCCCCTGTCGTTAATGGGTTATCTGAAAATAGAGTAGTAATTATTCTTTATTTAAATTACTTATCTGTATTCACTGATAGTTATAAAAAATATGACATCATTTTCCGATTTTAATATAACTTCTAAATTTACACGAGACATTATTTTTTCCAAGTTTCTTTTACAAAAAAATCAAAATAATAATAATGGTATTAAGCCCTCAGGGGCTAGGGGAATCCCAGGGATTCTCCTAGTACGGGCATTGACGATCCCGAGGTACCTGAGTCATGTTGTGCGACGGAACGGTCGAAGACGTCGCGGGAAATCGCAGCTCGACCAAGCAAGAGACCGGGCAAAAGAAAATGGACCTGCAAAACGTGTTGTGCCGGAACGTAAGCCGATATCCACCAAGGCGGGAAAATCAAAGCAACGCATGAGTTGCACCACAAAAATCAATGAACTCGTCATGCGTTTGCCATAATAAAATCACAAAACCTGACAAGGAAATCACTCAGAAAAATTTACCCAACATAAGCAAAAACATTCAGAAGTCAGTGTTTTTGAAAACATGTAACATTGTCAGGTCATTCCTTAATACACAATGGTAATAGAGTTTGTGCTGATTTGGCTTAGGCCCATCAGCCAAACATGGAACCACATTGGCCAAATATGAGAAAGAAGAACAAAAATAGATAATAATAATGTTAATAATAATCTTCTCCCTTCAGGTGCTAGGGAAATCCCAGGATTCTTCTAGTACGGGCATTGGCGATCTCGAGCTACCTGACTCATGTTGTGCTGCCTTGTGTTGTCCAGATTATTTGAGAGGAAAAACGGCACCTATGGAACGGGCCTAGAGATACTCGCCCTCTCGGAAACCCAAAATAGCAACTTTCATATCTTCTCAAAATAACGAAGATCAAGAGGCACAAAAATAACTTTTAGGGAAAGACCTACAATAATAAGCACAGGAAAATACACCAAAACTATTTACCTTCTACTAACAGGCAACCCAATGTCGGGACACTTTGAGCTTCCAACACCACAGAACACTGAAAACACACCAAACAATATTAAACCAATAAAAGAAGCATCGGGCGAGCGACGTAACGGTCGTGGGAAATGGACCTGCCAAAAGTGTTGTGCCGGCGAGTAAGTCGACACCCACCAAGGCGGGAAAATCAAAGTAACACTTGAGTTGCACCACAGAAATCAACGAACCCGTCATGCGTTGCTATAATAAAATCACAAAACCTAGCAAAGAAATCACTAAGAAAAAATTACTCGCCGCCCGGACTCACCAAAATCAATTCCAAACACAACCGACACAGATGCGGGACAAATACAACCACCAAAGCCAAACCAAGCCACGTACATTTTGCAAGGACAACATGTAACTACCAAGGTGGCAAACCAAGACAGCGGTTAAAGTGGACAGATTAAATGAACAAGACACTGATGCGCTGTTACTACATCGCCACCCATTGCTCCCGTCGTCATATCAGCCACAGGCCTTGCACCAACAACATTCACACCACACTTAGTACAATTAGGACTCAACACAAACATACACAGAAACATTCAGCAGTCAGTGGTTTTGAAAACATGTAATATTGTCAAATCATTCCTTAATACACAATGGTAATAGCGTTTGTGCTGACCTGGCTTAGGCCCGTCAGCCAAACATGGAACCACATTGACGACAACCATCGTCTGTACTGGGATAGGAGCGTAATCACAGACAGAACTATCCTATCTAACCGGCTTGATATTATATGGGTGAACAAAGAACTGAAAGAAACCTGGCTAATTGACGTTGCCGTTTCGAACACGAACAACATACACGACACGATAACTACTACTCTGTCGAAATATGCGGATCTAGCAAACGAAATTAAGGAGAACTGACATCAGGGCAATGTCAGGATCCTCCTGATAGTAATTTATACTACTGGAGTTACCCCAAAAACCCTCATCCCTAATCTCACTTTGCGCGGTCTTCATTCGAACATTGCAATAACAATACAGAAATCTGTCATTATCTCTCCAATTCTCTGCATTGACAGAAAATTTCTGAATATGCAGTGGTAAGGGCTATCGTGCAATATGCCGATGACCCTTTTAGATAAAAACCGCAATATGTAGCGAGAAAAAATAAAAAATAATAATAATATTAATAACAGAATGAAGTTAGCTTAATGGACAATGGCATAATTTTCTGTTAACCATAAAAGCCCATCCATGTTTATAAATTTCGTTTCCATTTCAGCTAATTTTAGAATTCTGATTTATACCCGCGAAAAAATAAACATATCAGAATGCACTTTAAAAACGCTGTATTCAAAATGCACATCGCTAATAAATTTCCGCAAAAAAAAATAAATGGGAAAAATATAATTCATTTTAATTTAGCGATAAAAAATGGCGGCATTAATTTGAATTCAAAAATGTGTACAATATCCCCGGGACAAAAACGTCATAAATTATATTAATTAAAGTTTACAAACGACGACAAGAGGGCCAAATAAATGGATATTATTAATGTCCGAGCCTAATTTGGGACTAAAAGCATTTTTGTTAGCTCTGACGCTTTACACGGTTTTTTAAAAATTTTTGATACATGTTGCCGGCAATCAAAACGAATAGCCTTTTTTTTAACTACGTTCGAGGGCACTTTTTAGATTAATTTTGGCCTAATTTTCGGTTAATATTTTATAAAACTTTGTGAATTAAATTAAATCTTTTTTAAAAAAGGAGAATCTCAGTTTAATTTTTGTGTATGTGATATTGGCGTATTATTTATGTATGCATCGTATGTATATGCTTCCAAAACCGACGTACCAAATTTCGTGAATGTATTTGTGGTGGTATAGGTATATGCAGACCGCGAGGAAGAAGAAATTTACCAATTCTATAAAGATATAAAATATAAACAATGCTACACCATAAAACAAGGTACAGTAGAATCTCGATTATCCGAAATCATATGGACCAAAGTAATTTCAGATAATCGAAATTTCGGTTAATCCGAATTTTTTTATAAAATAGAAGTTTAGAATGAATACAACATTACAGATTGACTTAAAAACATTTATACAATATGCTATTACGTACATAGGTATTTATTAAAACAAAGAATAGAACAATTAGTTTACTTATTTTATGTATATGTACGGAAAATCGAAAATAAAAGAGTTTCATTCTTAACTTTAATGTCTAAAAATGAGGTAATTTTAACTGTACTGTTTTGCGTTAGTTCTATTTTTGGCTGCAATGTCTCTGCAGCGTTTGATGAGCAAAACGTCCGCGGCCGTTGCATTTTCTTGTTGTTCTACATAAGTTAACGCTTTTTCTAGGGCCTCTAGTCCTTCTGAATGTGACATTTTTATTGGAATATTGTCAGTGGCTTCTACTTCGTTATCATCATCACTTTCTATTTTATTAGCATTTTTGCATACATTTTTAATTAATTCTCGATCAGTCATTTCATCTTCCACACTATCACTGTTTAACCATTCATAAACATCGGTTTCCGTAACACTTTCACATCCTGATATTCTTGTAATAATTTGATGTAAAGTTTCATTATCTTCTGTTTCTCAGTAAGATTGCCACCTTCATCTACTTTTTCTAAAATATGCTCCAATAACAAACGCCTGTAATTGCGTTTTAAATTTTCCAGTACACCCTGATCCATAGGCTGAATGAGAAAAGTTACAACAAGAGGCAAAAACATTACTTTTATTTCTCCACTTTCAAGTTACTCCGCACTTGGGTGAGTGGGGGCATTATCTAGTAACAGAATACATTTTCTAGGATTTAAAAAAAGTTCCACTTTGGGAACAAAATCTCCAAAAAACCAGTCTTTAAATAGAGTCGCGTTTATCCAGGTTTTGATTTTTATATAAAACAGGAAAAGCATTGCGACGAATATTCTTAAAGGTTCGTGGATTTGCTGACTTATCAATACATAATAATGGAAGTTTGTGTCTTCCAGAAGCATTACTGCATGCAAGAACAGTAATACGTTCTTTGCTACGTTTGTCACCAGGTGCTCCAGCTTCCGTTTTTGAAGCTAAGGTATTTGACGGCAACATTTTGTAGTTCAAGCCTGTTTCATCACAATTATAGATTTGGTCTGGTTGTAAACCATGTTCTTTCATAAGCTGCTCAAAATTCTCTGCAAATTTTTTTGCAGCAGATACATCAGCCGACAATCTTTCTCCACAAACTTTCAGTTGACGTACACCATGTCTTTTTTTCCACCTCTTTAACCATTCATCAGTTGCAGAAAAATTTAGAGGTCCTTTATTAACCGGCAACTCTTCGTTTAAATTCACTGCCTTATGTTTTAAAATTGTTCCTGAAATTGGTATTTCATGTTCTCGATTCTGTGTAAATCATAAAAATAAAAAATCATTCACTTTTTGGTACTCACCGCTTTTCATACTTTTTCGTGCCTTTGTGGGCGATGACAAAACAAGTTTTTCGCGATTTTTTCTCCACTCTGAAACAGTACTCACGGCTACACCTAAATTTTTCGCTATATTTTTAAGAAATTCACCATTATCTAAACGTCGAATTGCTTCAAGTTTCTCTTTTAAGGTAATAAATAACAACACGTTTACGCTTATTATTATGTCGCTCCATTTTGTAAAATATCTATTAAAACGAAACTATTTCCTCTGCGATAATAATAGACGTAATGAGTAACTTTTAACACTCGTCGACTAACCAAACATAGACAGCGGTGAAATTCTAGACGTCGGAGAGTCCTCGACGCGTTAAGGAAACAACTCATCGTCTGATTCGAATAATGGGGATTTTTTCGTTTAATAGGAATACAATTTGCTTTTTAACAGTTTGTTTCGGATAAGTCGGATTTCAGATAATCGCGATTCGGATAATCGGGATTGTACTGTATATTATAATAATCGGCGACTTCAGTACCAAATTAGGGAAACCAATGAATACAAATGAGAAGAGTATCGGGAGGTTTGGTTTGGGTACGAGAAACAGCAGAGAAGAAATGTTATCAAATTTTGTGAACGAAAATAATTTCTACGTTATGAACACATTTTTCCAAAAGCCAGAACATAGACGATGGACATGGCAAAGCCCAGATGGTATAATAAGAAACGAAATTGATTATGTGCTATCAAATGACAAGAATATTGTAATCGACACGAGAAGCATCGGCAGTGACCATCAGATGCTGAGAGTAAAAATAGGAATAAATCTGAGGCAAGGAAAACGTAGATTGATAACGCATACAAGGATAAAGACACCAACAGAAATAATAAAGCAAAACAAAGACGAATATCGACAGGCACTGGAAGATCATACAAAACACATAAACTACCAAACAGAACTTGATGAACTAAACGCATAAATAACCAATAGCCTACTCATGACTACAAAACAAATAGCAACATCGAAAAAAGAAAAAACACAAAAATTAAGTAAAGATACACAAAATCTCATGAAACAAAGACGACTGTTAAGAAATGATTCTACAAATTGCAGATTAGAATTGGCAGAAATAGAGAAAAAAAATTAAGCTTAACCCGGTTACATCAATATTCTCCGCATAGCTAATGACAATCAGGGAGGCTCTGAGACGGGCCATAACAACTAAGACAGCAGAAATATCGCAGACTCCTTAAGTTTACTACAAGCATTAAATTCTGCCAACTCCTCAAACCTTATTTTACATATCATCAGACTTATTACAAATAGGGCACAATAGAGGTATATTGTCATCCTTCCTGTGTGTACCCAGTCACAAGGCCATCAATAGAAATAAGAAAGCAGACCTTAATGCCAAATCTGTCATCTCAACAGGTACTTACTTAAACTCTACTCAGAATATATCACCACTACACTAAACACTTTATTTTTACACTCGACGCGCGTTTCACTATACATACATACATATTACATGGTTAGGCTTTAAATTTGTCCATTGTCCTAATCAAGAACAAGAAGAATTTCTTGAAACTAGCTTGAAACTATACAATAGTTAACAAGTCCACACCTTTCGCACTATTTTTTTTTAAATAATAGGAAAGCAATATAATGTTTAGATTCTTTGAAACCAAGTATCCTGAAAAAGGCGAATAACACGACAAATATAAACACATATCTCCATCCAATCAACGGCTTATATAATTTGCTTTAAATAATTATACTTAAAATTTGGTTATTATCCCAGCCGAAATTTTGGACGAATTTTCATAACACTATTCAAACTATAATATTTAATGACTTCTACCCCTTTCCCTGCTGCAGTTGAAAATAATAAAAAAATAATTAATCTTCAGATTTATAGATTTAAAAACTTTAAAAAGGACCTATCGAATTTATCCATTACCTTAATCAAAAAGATATCTCTGACACTATGGAAGCTATACAACAGGTAAAAATCTGCGCTACTTTCACCCCTTTACCCTGTTAAAATTAATTATAAATAGCTTAATTTTTGGATCCCTCGGGTCCGAGAACCATGAGAAGGACATATAACATGATATAGACAAAGCCACCGGAACTAATAGGCAAGGCTATTAGTTCCGGTCAAGTAACCAGTAGAGGGCACTATAAGGAAGAGGCTCTCTGTCTTTATTTAAACTACTTTTACATTTTATAATTTCCATACTTTCGTATGCGTTCAACAATCTCCTATCAGATACATTTTTTATTAATCTTAGATTATCTAATGTTACAATATGATCAGCTTCAAGGGCATGTTCCGCAATGCTAGACTTTTCTGTTCTACTGTATTTTAAGTGTGCTAAATGTTCTTTAAATCGTGTTTTAATTGACCTTTTAGTTTGCCCAACACACTTTTTGTCACAATCATTACAACTAATTTCATAAATTCCACTTTTTTCACAATTAGGAATCTTATCTTTGGGATTTCCTAAGATAATCCTCATATTGTCTGATGATTTATAGACTAAGGTGAGGCCTACCTTATTAAATACCTTATTGAGTCCCTTGCTATATTTCGGATTATATGGAATGGAGACATACTTGGTGTTATTTTCTTCGCGTGTAAAAAAGGTGGAATTCTGAATATTAAACCTAAACACCTAAACTTATGTTTATTTATTAGCTTATTTACTAAGTCATCGTCATAACCATTAACTCTAGTTATATTTTTAGTACGATCCCTTTCTTTATTAAAGTTTACTCTATTCAGAGGGAAAGTGACTAAACGATGAACTAAAAAATGTAATGAGGCTAATTTGTGTTGTTTGCAATGAAATGAATCATTAGGAATATATCTATCTGTTACTGTGTCCTTCCTATAGATATCAGATTCTAATCTATTATTATTTTTAATAATTAAAATATCTAGAAAAGGCAATTGTCCTTTGTTCTCAACTTCGTTGCACTGATATTTGCAGGATGGATCTAACAAATCGTGGAAGGTCAAACCTTTGGTTTTTCCTCCTTTACATCTCTCGTCATTGTCCCGCAGAAACAATCCAACACGGAGGAGAATTGCCATAGGACATACGTACATTACACATTTTCATTTACTAAAAACTAGCCACCATCAAATTGCACCAAATGCAACACCACCCTTACAATCAAACACATATTCCAATCAAACGAAAATGTATATAAAAAAGTTAAATATGACCTGATTAAAACCCGACCAGACCAGAATCAGAAATCTGATCGGATTTCTGAAGGAAATTGATCTGTATTCGAAAATTTAATTCAAATTAACATTGCATGACGCTAAATGATCCAAGCTATCAACAGGGTAAATAAAACAACTATCAATTTATCTATCTTATATCATCGACCCATCGTTTCTGTGGACGTCCCACGCCTCTTACTGTTTCTCTAGGTCTCCATTCGGTGAACTTTTATACTCATTTGTCTCCGGATGATCTAGCGACCTGACTCGCCCATCGTCACTTCATTCTTGGCGCTTCTAGAGTTATTTCATTGTCTTTGGTTTGTGTCCTTATCTACTTTTTTGAACCGCAATATAGTAGTTCTCCATTTGTTTTAATTTTTGTTTTAGCTAAATATCTTGTTGATTACTACTGTGAGTTGTTGAGTCAGGTTTCCTCCACCGTGTTTGAGTAGTTCATTACACAGCCCCACAAAAAAAAAGTGGGGTATACTTTTGATGCGATATATCAGATCTGTAGTATTTTTGCCCGCTGATCACGAATCTGACGTCAGAATATCGCCATCACATCTCAATTTTTTTCTAACCTCAAAAAATAGGTAAAAATTAGTAAAAATTAAGAAAAATATACTCCTAAAAAATTGATTCAAGCTTTTTCATGAATCCAAAGATGTATTAATATGTATTCGGACACGCTAAGCTAATATTCATCGGTTGGATTAAGCCATACAGTTCTGTTTTCTTTCTAACCTCAATAAATCAGACAGATATAGTGCTTCTCGAATGCAAAAACGAATTCAAATTAAAATTCAACCGATTCTTACCAAATTTGGTACACGGGGGTTTTTTGGGTTGCTGATCATGAATCTGAGGTCGGATTTGCAAAATTCAAAATGGCGGATCCAAGATGGCGGACAAAATTTTTGAAAACCAACCGATTCCTACCAAATTTGGTATACAGTTGGGGAATCCTCAAACCTGATACTCTTAAACCCTAAACCCTGAAACCTTAGACTCCCACACCCTGTAACCTCAAAAAATAGACCTCAATAAGCCTGTAACTTTAAAAATGAGACCCAATAAACTCAAAACCAGGACTTTTAAACCATATACTCTCAAATAGTAGACCCTTAAGCCCTAGAATTGCGAAGGTTAGACCCCCGCCTAACTTTCCTTTTTTTGGCTGTATCTTGTTCTTTTTTCCGCAAATGACCTATTCAAAGGCTTTCTGCCCAAACGCTTTTGAGGACTTGTTTCTCTTTTTAGCGACCAGCAATAGTCCGCTAGCATATGGTCATCCCATCGTCCTTGATACCGATTTTCTATGATTTTCAGATCTTGGTGAAAACGTTCCCCTTGCTCCTCACTGTAGTCACCAAGATTATCTGGGAAATCATCGATGTGGGAGTCCAGGAAATGTAATTTTAGATTCATTAAGCAACCTAATGTTTGAAAATTTTTTACCATTTTCTCGACTATTTCTTTGTACTTAGGACTTTTATTATTTCCCAAAAAGTTTGTTGCGACTTCTTTAAAACTAAGCCAAGCAGCTTTTTCAACTTTATTCATTTTAGTAACAAATAATGAATCTTGAAACAATTTTCTTATTTGTGGCCCGTCAAATACGCCTGCCTTAATTTTAGCTTCAGAAAATTTCAGAAATTTTTTATGCAAATATTTGAAACATGGGCCGTTTGTATCTAATGCTCTCGTGAATTGCTTCATAAGTCCAAGCTTAATGTGAAGCGGGGGAATAAGAACTTTTCCTGGATCTACCCATGGTGGAAACAATACATTATTTTCACCAGGAGTGAACGATTCTCTTGTTGGCCAAATTTTTTTCTTATAATGACGTTCCCTGTCTCTGCTATTCCACAGACATTTATAAACAGGGATAAAGTGTAAACCCTGACTGTTGGCCAAGCAATATTGTTACAATTTTCAGATCTCCACAAATTTTCCCGTTATGATCAGCATATTTTATTTTTATCAAAAGCTGCTTCATTTTTTCATATTGCTCTTCCATAACTGTGGAATGAGCAATCGGAATGGGAGCGTAAACGTTGGTATTATGCAGCAAAACTGCCTTAATGCTCCGTTTAGAAGAATCAATGAACAGTCTCCATTCTTCAGGATCGTATGAGTTATTTTGAAATTTATCCATTAGACCTTTTACATCGGTACAATATGAAAGTGACAATTCCTCGTCCATTGTGAAATATTTTCGAAATTCTTCATCTCTGTTTCTATAATAAGAAATCGTAGCTTCTGGCTTAAGTAAATGTCTTTTCTTTAAAAAGGAAGCAAGATGCTCTGAACCATCTTTGGATAAGCCTAAATCTCTGACTAGATCACTAAGTTCTGACTGTGATACGAGTATTGGTTCTGGTTTACGGTTGTATGGTAGAAATTCTTTATCTGTATCACTAGCATATGATAGGTTGTCACTAGAACATTCATTAGTAACAGTGTTTGAATCTTTTTTGACAGTCTCATTGTTTTCGGCATGAACTGATAAGGTGAAATCAGTTGTTTCCATAACATCAGCCTCAAGTGGTTCAGGAGGCGGAATTAGTTTAGTTGGTCTTGTTACTGTCGAAACATCGTTATAAGTAATAGTGCTTTTATTTTTTCGGTTATGCCTAGATACAACATTCATACAAAAGTAGCAATCATTTTCACTGTATGGTCTACTCCATATTGCTGGTCTGGAATATTTAATCGCCTTCTTATTGATGTACAACATTATTTTGCAAGAACTGCAAATGATGTGGGGAACCCAATCTGTATCCTGGTGCTGTATTTCAATGTTAAAACGATCCTTATATAAGGTTTTAATCTTATCCGTTATCGGTGACCCCATTTTACTCAATACGTGTTGACAGCAAATATAACAAAATGAATCACTATTTTTATCGCACTTATGAAAAGTCCTTGTACCGTGAGACCGTTTTCTTGTAGCATTATACTCTACATGAGCCAAGTCACCCACACATGAAGAGCTACGGTCGCTGGATGACGACGGCTGCGGGCCCGCTTTCCCACCCTGACCAACCGCCGATACTGGGTTTCCGAGTCCCTGCATCGTAATTCTCTTTCTTCTACCTGCCATGACGGCATCTAAGCCGTTATCCAGGGACTCTGCCGGCTAGTAGAGTAACACCGTTGCCCACCGTCACCACGTGGAGGTGCCCTGGTTGCAGGTAGAAGAATAAAAATCGACCGATGAATTTTCTCGGCGTTCAAAATGGCGCGAAAACATCTGCCATCTTGAATTTTGCAAATCCAAACTCAGATTCGTGATCAGCGACCCAAAAAATCCCCGTGTACCAAATTTGGTAAGGATCGGTTGAATTTTAATTCGAATTCGTTTTTGCATTCGAGAAGCACTATATCTGTCTGATTTATTGAGGTTAGAAAGAAAACAGAACTGTATGGCTCAATCCAACCGATGAATATTAGCTTAGCATGTCCGAATACATATTAATACATCTTTGGATTCATGAAAAAACTTGAATCAATTTTTTAGGAGTATATTTTTCTTAATTTTTACCTATTTTTTGAGGTTAGAAAGCAATTGAGATGTGATGGCGATATTCTGACGTCAGATTCGTGATCAGCGGGCAAAAATACTACGGATCTGATATATCGCATCAAAAGTATACCCCACTTTTTTTTTTGTGGGGCTGTGTTATTATTGCCGGCTCGGCCTAAACTTTTCTCATTATTAAATTTTTGAAATGCTATTTTTACTTCTTTTTATTTATAGAAACTTCGATTTTTATTACTATCTCTGATCTACTGCTTATTAGTTCACTAGTTTATTTTTTTGTTTTACTAAAGCAGAAGGGGAGCGCTCAAAAGCAATATTGATTGAGTGTGGAGTAAGGCATGGTTGTATTTTGTCTCCACTATTGTTTAATATATATATATATATATATATATATATATATATATATATATATATATATATATATATATATATATCAATCGGTTTTATAACGTCTTCCGTCTTCCGATGCCTAATTTCCACTCCTCCCGGTTTCTCCATCCCTCCCCCTCCAGATCTCTCTTTAGTACTTCCTTGTTGATTCCTGCTCTCCAGCTTTGGCGTGGTCTTCCTCGCTTTCTTTTTCCATGAGGGTTCCAATTTAAAATCTTTTTAGGCAGTCGGTCTTGTGACATTCTCTGTACATGTCCGTACCATACCAACTGTTGGGTTCTGATTTCGTCCACTATATCGTGCTTTGTTTCTAAAGCTCGCCTTATCGTGTCATTTGGTATGCGGTCTTTTCTGGATTTTCTGGCTGCTCGTCTCCAGAAATCCATTTCTGTAGCTTTTAGTATTTTTTCTGTTCTTTCCTTTAATGGCCACACCTGGGAGCTGTAAGTTATTATACTTTTCACTATTGAGTTGTAAATTCTCTTCTCATTTTCAATGGTTATGTTTTTGTCCCATAGTATACTATTAAGCATTGCAATCGCTTTTCTTCCTTGGATATTCCTCTCGAATATTGCTTCTTCCAGTGTTCCGTCCCTAGATATTCTCGTTCCCAAATACTTATAACTGGCACAGTGTTTGATGGTGTGTCCTGTGGCCAGTTTCAAGTCCTGCTGTTGTCCTCCGACACACATGTACTCGGTCTTTTTAATATTGACTTCTAGGCCCCATTTTTCATATTCATCCATAAGTTTTCGTGTCATGTATTCCATATCATCGATGTCCTGAGCGACCACTACCTGGTCATCTGCGAATGATAGCGTGTACAATGTAGTATCGTCATCCAGTGGTAATCCCATACTGCTGCATTTCCTTTTCCAGTTCTTCAGTGCACTCTCCAAATAGATTTTAAATAGCGTTGGGGATATACAGCAGCCCTGTTTGAGACCCTTTGTGACCGGGAACTCTGTTGTTATACCATATTTGGTTTTCACACTACTTCTTGCGTCTTGGTATAAGGATTTTACGGCTTTAATTATTTCGGTGCTTACATTACTCTGTTGTAGTGTTTCCCACAATCTCATTAGGGGCACGCTGTCGTAGGCCTTTTTTAGATCAACAAACAAGACATGGACTTCCTGATCAAATGCGGTTTTCTTTTCTAGGATTTGTGTCAGTGAGAAGAGATGGTCTATTGTGGATCTTCCTGCTCTAAAGCCTGCCTGTTCTTCAGCTTCTACGTCCACGTATTCCGTTTCTATTCTATTTTTAAATATTTTTCCGTATATTCTGCTAATAGATCCTGTAACCGTTATTCCCCTATAGTGATTGCAAGTATTTTTGTCTCCTTTCTTATGAATTGTTGATATGTATGATATTTTCCATTCCTCGGGTACTTCTGATGTGTTAATGCATCTTTGGAATAAGTTCCTCAAAGCGCTAAATAGCTTTTCAGTTCCGTATTTTACTATCTCTCCTGGGATGTTTCCTGGTCCTGGAGCTCTACCATTTTTTAGCGTTTTACATACTTCTTTAACTTCTGATGTTGTTATCCTTATTGGGGATCCTTGTATAACTATATTTGGGTTTCCATGTTGGGTACTTTTGAACTCAGGTCTATCTTCTGTTAGCATATTTGTAAAATATTGGTTCCATTTTTCTGGTGTTATTGGTGAGAAGATTTCTCTTTTCCGTTCTGCTCTCATATTTTTAAGAAGTCTCCAGCTTTCTGTGCTTTTTCTTCCTCCTATGAGTCTTGAGCATGTCTTTTCCCATTGGTTGTTCTTTTTGTCACTAATCATTTTGCGTACTCGAGTTTGGGATTCTTTGTATTTTACTTTGTCGTTTGTGCTCTTTGAACTTAAGTATTTGTGATAGCTTTTCTGTTTTTCTTCAATTTCGTATTTAATTTCTTCATCCACCAATATGGTTTTTGCTGTTTTTCCCTTTTCTCTTGGTACCCTAATGCTTCCAGTGCGGCTGCGTGTAGGCATTCCTTTATATACTTATATTCTTCTTCTATATTAAAAAATCCCGTCCGTTGTATCTTTTGGTCCAGTCTACTCTTGTATAGATTTCTGATACTTTCATTTTGTAAGCTGTCTGTATTATATCTTATTGTTGTTTCACTTGTTGTGTGCTGTGTACTTGTATCTTCCAGTTTGCTTTCCCGTATTGTTCGTGAGATTATCTTTCCTTTCACGAGGTAGTGGTCGCTGCCACATGAAGCCCCTCTTTGGACTCTTACATCTAGGAAGTTTAATCTAGATCTCTGACGTATTATCATATAGTCGATAATACTTTTTAAATCTCTTGTTGTTTGTCTCCACGTATATTTATGAATATCCCTATGCTGGTAGTGTCCGTTTAATATTGTAAGTTTGTTTTGTTCACATATCTCTATAATTCTTTTTCCATTATCGTTAGTAACTTATTCGCCATATTTTCCTACCACTTTATCGTGTTCTTTCCTTCCTATTCTTCCATTTAGATCACCCAAAAGTAATATCTCTCTTGATGTTCCAATTTTGCGTATTTCCTCATTTAGTTGTTCAAAAAATGAATCCTTGTTATTAGCCCGATCGTCGTCGTTGACGGCGTATACCCCCAGTAAGGTTGTGTTATTACCTAGTATTTTGAGATTCATCTTTATGATTCTTTCACTAATCGGTTCCCAGGTGGTTATGAATTTCCTCAGTTTTCTGTGTATTAGTATGAATACGCCTTGTTTTGCTCTATCTTCTTTGGGCACTCCACTATAAAAGTGATCGTAATGCCCCCAACTTTCGGAGCCTTTTGTTGTTTAATATATACTCTGAGCAAATCTTCAGAGAGGCACTGAAAGAGACTGATGAAGGAATACTGCTTAACGGGGAGCGAATAAATAACATTCGTTATTTATTTATTTATTTATTTATTTACTGTTACAAGCCCAACAAAATAATTAATTAATAGGGCCGATTATACAATTATTAAACAATACTAATACATATCACAAAATGCTTAATTATATAAACAGTAAACGAACTACAATTTCACATATGCTTACAGTTATTAAAATAAGTTTAGACAGATGCAGAAGAATTCCCTCTGAGACATGGACAGATCACATGCTCTATATACCTTATTATAAGCAGCGCATATCTTATAAACGAGTGAAGTATACAATATATTTGTGTGAACAGTAGGAAGATAGAAGAAGTTTCCAGTCCGATGAGCTTATCTGGGTAAAACAAAATTCAGTTCCTCCAGCAACAGTGGACATTGAATCACACCATTCTCAAGTTTATACAGAAACATCACCATACCCATATTTCTACGTTTCTCTAAAGTCATATAAGTAAATCTCTCTAACAAAATATCATTCTCTATACCTACCGGTGGATACACCCCATCAACTTTTCTAGCCAAAAACTTTAAAAACCTCCTCTGAACCCTTTCCAAAGCCACACCCACCTATTATACAATGGTGCCCAGATAATAGACCCATACTCAAGCCGACTTCTGACCAATGTATTATATAATGTTGAAAAGGTTTCAATATTTTGAAAATACCCACCATTTCTAATTATGAACCCCATCATTTTCATCGCTTCTGAAACCACCTTGCCAATGTGCTGATTGAAGGTCAACCTAGAGTCCAGAACAATGCCCAGGTCTTTGGCTGTCTCCACTTTCTGCAACTCTATGTTACCTATACTGTAATTATAGTTTACTGGAGATACTTTACGGCTCACTGTCATTACAGAACATTTGTTCGCATTTAGCAATATCCCATTGTTGTCACATCACGCCCGCACTGCCTCAACACTACTCTGCAGTCGTTCACAGTCGCCACCAGACTCAACTGACACATACAATTCCAGGTCATCCGCAAACATCTGGTATTCCACATCAATGACCTCCTGAATGTGATTTATGAACTTAGGGAACAATAGCGGTTCCAAGTTTGACCCCTGTGGAACACCGGACTCTGCACGAAACGAATGCGATCTAAAACCATTTTACTGAACATACTGGAATCTTTTCACCAGGTATGTCCTGAAGAAACTAACAAAATTCGTCGTGAAGCCAAAATCAACCATCTTTCCCAGAAGCACACCATGATCTATCCTGTCAAACGCCTTCGAGAAGTCAGTGAACACCACATCAACCTGATATCCCCAACCAAGCACACTAGAAGTAAAATGTGTAAAGGAGGACAAGTTGGTGGCTATCGACCGACCCCTCATAAAACCGTGCTGACGCACCGACAACAATGGTTCCACTCTGGCCACAATGTGCCCATGCAAAAGCATTTCAAACATCTTCGAAAAACCACAAATAAGTGAGACGGGCATGTAGTGTTCCACTTCTGTTCTTTTGTCACTCTTATAAACTGGACATATTTTAGCCGTTTTCCACCTCACAGGATATCTTTGGCTAGATATCGAAAGGTCAACAATTTTACTAAGTGGAGCAGCCAAAACATCTATAGTTATGCTGACGATACGATACGATAACTTAAAGAGTCTACAACATCTTACATCTAACGAAGTCAGTAATCGATACGATCTCGAACTTAATATCAGCAAACAAAGTACATGGTAATCAGCAAGTCTCCGGTTCCTGCTACCTTGTTTATGGTTTAACAATCAACAAATACAAAGAACTCCACAATATTCATATCTAAGTACCATAATAAACGAACATTGCGATCATTCGCAGGAAATTCGTTGCCGTATCGAAAAAGCTAGAGCAGTGTTCCTCAAAATGACAACACTCCTAAGATGTTATGTCTTTAGTGTCCTTCTTTACAGTATGGAATCTTGGACGCTGACTGAAACCACTTATAGGAAACTTGAGGCATTTGAATTATGGCTATATCGCCGAATTTTGAAAATTTCTTGTACTGACCATATTAACAACGAGGATGTCTTACGTCGCATGAACAAGAAACTGGAAATTCTGGAAACTGTTAAAGTAGGAAAATTGGAATATTTAGGACACATAATGAGAAATCCTCACAAATATGGATTATTTCAGGGAAGGGTATTTGGAAAGAGCAGACGTATTTCCTGGCTAAACAATCTGCGATATTGGTTCTCAACAAATACTACCGGTCTCTTCAGAGTTGCAGTTGATAAAGTAATAAAAGCCAGAATGATTGCCAACGTTTGAACCGAATAGGCACTTTAAGAAGAAGAAAATCTTCATAATCTTCTACTAGACTTTCTAGAATATTTCTTTTTAATCGGTCTTGCTATAATTGGTTTATAGTTATGTTTGAAAAGTGAGCAGTGTAGAGCATTAATGCAGATATTCATAAAACGAAATGCGGAAACGCTTAACAAAAAATACTGAGTTTATTTTAAATCTCCCACGCAAGAAATAGGTCAAAAAATTCAATATTAATTTTAAATTAACGTTACAAATCATATCAAACAATTTAATTATTGTTAGCGATACAAAGGCGTTATAAATTGCCTAGATATGTTCTTAGAATAAATCTTTCATTGTTATTAGCTTGTCTAAATTTACTTCGTTTGAAATACTCAAGTAACGTATAATAATATATTGAATATCACCGGTTTTCATTAAATTTAATCATACTATCCTGCATTACCTAAATATCATCTGCCTTCCGCAATATCTTTTTTATCAGTTACTCCATCGAAATATAATACAAAATTATCTAAATTAAAAAAGATAAATTATCACAGGAAGGATGTGCCGGCTTTTGTTAAAGGTTTATAAATATCACAATACAATAATAATTTAATCATTCAGTACATTTACAATGGACCATCATAACGACGTAACATATTAATACTCATAATACTAATCATCAATGATCTTTTTGTATTTTGAATTCCCATTTTTTTCCTCAAAATTTTTTAATTTTTCAAGAGAAACGTAGCACTTGACACAGGATACACTCCCATATAGACCAAGAGGTCGACCCACAATTTTGTCCTGTCGACTAACCGACTGCCTAGTTGTTCATTCCATCGGGCAGTTTTCAAGGAATCTAAGTAATTTTTTTTTTAAATTTTCGTTTTTGATTTCTCTATCGATCTGTGTGAGCGGATTTTTGATTATTTACCATTATTTTTACTAATTTATCAATTAGGGATTGCAATCCAGCAAAGTGGGATCCCGCAATTTCGCGGGATCCAGCATCATTTGAAGGTCTCAGGGATCCCGCACCAGCTTGCGTATCCATAAGGTTCTGAACTCTCTGCGTTTCTTATTGACATAGCATCTGACATAAAATTAACAGATGAAGCATGGTACAAAATCAAAGAATTAATTGACAACTTGCAGCCCTTTAAATTGGACGACGAAGTATTATGTAGAAGAGATTCTACTCTAATAATTTCAGACACAACTTTTCGATTTATTTTAGACAAGTTGAAGAATCAAGACACAGATTTAAGCACTGAACTATCCGAGGTGCTTCGTGTAAGAGTGAAAATAAAGCGCACTGAAGTTACAGGGATGTTGGATTCTGTAATCCAAAAAAAATGATCAAGATTTGAAGACACCTGATCATACGTTTACGATGTCGAATGAAATGAAAAATGTTTTATGCAGAGTTATTAAAGATGATGTCGAAAATGTAGAACTTGTAGAAGTTGTAGCGGCTGCAAATGACAGTCAGAACTCTTTGCAAAATAATTTGACGTTACAAGAGGAACTAGAAATGAAGATAAAGCAAGATAATGAAGGCTACACTAAACAGACAGGAACTTGAAAATAGAAAGATTTTGAAAAAGTATTAAAAAAAGAAATGGCGGTATACGAAACTGATGGAGTAAAAGGAAAATACTTGACTTTGATGCACAACTATTTATTGACGCTTAAACCAACATCATCAAGATCATTTTTGCAAAAAGAGAAGTGACTTAATTATTTATAATATTTTTATAATTATTTTCAAATTTGTTGTTAAATTACTTAATACTATAATATGGAAAATATGGAGATTAAAAAGACTGCTTAGTTATCCAAATCGAACTTACATTTAAATTAATGTGATAATTGTGATTTACTTTAGTAACTGTTAAGATTGATTATAGGGTAAAGAGGTAGACAAGTTATAGACTAGCTTGACAATATTAGATATATCAAAAAATAAATAAGTTAATCTGCCGAAAGTTATTAGCATTTAAAAAGCTAAAAAAGTCATAGTCATTATAAAGGGTGATTCATTTAGATGTACTTTTTTTTAAATAAAAAAAAAATGAATAAAAACAATTTTATTTTATAATCTTTATTATCATATAAAAGAACCATTCTTTACAATTATTTCTTAAAGATAATTTCTTTCAAATGTTGTCCGCGACTACGGTTAACAACGTCCATTCTGAAGTTCCAATTTTCAATGACGCGTGTGAGTATTTCGAGTGGTATTTGGCCAATGACTCGAGTAATATTGGCCTCCAATGCCTCAATTGTAGCTGGCTTATCCATGTAGACTTTGGACTTTACATAGCCCCAAAGGAAAAAGTCAAGAGGTGTGATGTCACATGATCTAGCCGGCCAATTCACTGGTCCAAAGCGTGAAATGATCTATTCGCCGAATTGCTCTCGCAGTAAAGCCATGGTTTCACGGGCTGTATGGCAAGTGGCGCCATCTTGTTGGAACCAAATTTCGTCGAGACCACGGGCTTCAATTTCTGGCATCAAATAGTCTGTTATCATGGCGCGATAACGGTCACCATTCACAGTAACATTCCGGCCGGCCTCTGTTTTGAAGAAATATGGACCGATTATTCCACCGGCCCATAAACCACACCAAACAGTTGTTTTTTTCTGGATTTAATGGCAGCTCTTGAACCTCTTCAGGTTGTTCATCACCCCAAATACGGGCATTTTGTTTATTCAAGAACCCATTAAGCCAAAAATGGGCCTCATCGGTGAACAAAATTTTTCTCGAAAACAGTGGATCTTCTGCAAGCTTGTCAAGAGCCCAACGACTAAAACGGAAAACGATTCGGAAGGTCGGTCGGCTTCAGTTGTTGGACTAGTTGAATTTTGTATGCTTTTAAAGAAAGATCCTTACGTAAAATACGCCAAGTTGTTGAATATGACAGGCCAAGCTGTTGAGAACGGCGACGAATCGACACTTCACGGTCTTCGCGTACACTCTCCGCTACCGCCCCTATATTTTCTTCACTACGTGCTGGATGTGGTCTATTCGGTCGAGCATTATCCAATAATGAAAATTGGGTCTCAAACTTATTGATGGTAGAGCGAATTGTGCGTTCGGTAGACCGATTATGTGGACAATAAGTTGCTCTAAGCGCCCGATACACATTCCTCGTAGAACGCCCATTTTCGTAACAAAGTTGAACAATTTGTAAAAGCTGTGCCGGGCTAAGTCTTTCCATTATGAATTGTCAAACACTACTGAACAGGAATGGCACTTCAGTTGACACGACGCATGCGCAATCTGCAATTAAATCCCCATCACAAAAAGTACCTCTAAATGAATCACCCTTTATATGTAGGTATGTCATGTGTTGTTTGTATAGTTAAATAATAAGAAGCCAAACTCTAAGATAATTTTGTTAAATAGAGTACTACCAATTGTTGATTTTTGTACTTTTTATTAAACTTGGTTTGATTATAGATAAAACAAACGTTTTATTTATTGAATTTCATAAAATGTAAAACCTACGCGGGATTTCGCGGGATTGGCATCAACCCAGCAATCATCCCGCGGGATTGAAAACACTACTGGATTGCAATCCCTATTATCAATATGTATTGCCTTGTTATCCAAAAAAGGCCCTTTTAAGCAATAAAATGAGCCTTAGTCACGCAATTTTCAAAGAATCTCAATATTTTTTTTTATAATCGTCGTTTTTGATTTCTCTATTGATCTGCCTGGGCGGATTTTTGATTATTTACCATGATTATTATTAATTTATCATTATATTTTTTTTTTTCCACAACAGACCTTTTTAAGCAATAAACTGGGCCTCAGTTACGCAATTTTCAAGGAATGATTGACGGTAAGGTTCGTCAAGCTCTTAAGGCACAATTTTTTCCCAAAAGTGCTCTATATGCAAAAGAAATGAACAAATTAGAAATTATTGAGGGGATGGAGGTGAACGTAGAAGCATAGAAGTATGGTCTTTCCACTTTCTATACATGCATAAGAAAAATGGAGTAGGTTCTACATACAGCATATAAATTACCTTTAGGAAAGTGGAATGAAAATACTTTGTTCTTCTTCTTCATGTGCCATATCCGGTCGCCCGGACGTTGGCGATCACTATGGAGAGTGCTTGTCTGTCTTCGGCCAATCTAAAAAGATCTCCAGCGGTTTGGATTCCTGTCCACTCTCTGATGTTCTTTAGCCAGGACATTTGTTTTCTACCAACTCCGCGCCTTCCCTCAATTTTTCCTTTTATGATGAGCTGGAGAAGACCGTACTTTTCTCCACGTAGTATATGTCCGAGATAAGCAATTTTGCGACACTTTATAGTATTGATCAACAGTCTTTCAGAGTTTGCTCTACGCAAGACTTCCTCATTTGTCAGCAAGTCAGTCCACGGTATTCGAAGCATTCTACGGTGGATCCACATTTCAAAAGCTTCCAGTCGGTTCAATGTGCTTATTTTTATGGTCCAGCACTCCACTCCATACAACAACCCTGACCAGATATAGCATTTGGCCATCCGTTGCCCAGTTGAGGTTCAAATTGTCATTGCATAGAAGAGTGCTCATTTTTCTGAAAGTTGTACGAACTGTTTCAATTCTGCATCTTATCTCTATGTCGGGATCCAAGTCTTCTGTTATTATACTTCCAAGATATTTAAATTTATGAACCCGCTCTATCGGTGAGTTGTTGAGTGCCAGCTTCGCATCATCATATTGGCTTCGACTAAACACCATAAACTTGGTTTTGCCAACGTTGACATTCAGGCCCAGACCCCGTCCAGCCTCATCAATTCTGTTTACCATAGTTTGCAGACCGTCCAGTCTATCGCACATAATGAGGGTGTCATCAGCATATCTTACCCCATTTACCTTAACACCCAGCTCCACATCCTCTAATGCTTCCCTGAAAATCCTGTCCGAGTATAGGTTGAACAAGAGTGGAGACAGGACACAGCCCTGTCGGACCCCGCGCTTAATTTTTATGTTATTTGTTTTCAACTCTCCTATGCGGACTTCTGCTGTTTGTCCCCAGTATAGGTTTTCAATTATTCGAATGTCCCTGTCATCCAGCTGTAGTTGTTGTAGTATTGATATTAGTTTGTCGTGTCTAACCTTATCGAAAGCCTTCTCATAGTCGACAAAGCAGACGAACACATCCTTACGCTGATCCCGACATTTCTGCAAGAGCACATTGACACCGAACAAGGCTTCGCGCGTCCCGAATGCATTTCTGAACCCCATCTGACTATTATCTAGATCGAACTCACACTTTGTACGAATTCTGGAATGGATGATCCGTAGAAAAACCTTTAAGAGGTGACTCATTAAGCTGATTAAGCGGTAATCACTACACTTTTTGGGATGTGATTTTTTGGGGATTGTGATGAATGTTGATTTTAACCATTCTTCTGGTATAGTGCCTGTGCTGTATATTAGATTAAACAGTTTTGCAATTTGTCCTATATTTTCCTCTGCTATAAGTTTGATTACTTCAATGGGAATTTCGTCAGGTCCTGTGGCTTTCTTATTCTGTGTAATAGAGATTGCGTGAAGGATTTCTTCCTTTAAGATTTCGGGCCCATTTAAACAGTTGTCATTGTTTCCTTTGGAAGCTCTGTTATCATCAAAAAGTTCGTTGATATATGTTTCCCAAGCTTCTTTGATTTCTTCATCCCGTATAATAGGTTGATTGGATGAATCGAATAATACATGGACTGGTTGCTTCGATACATACCAGTCATATCTCTCACCTTTCGGTGCATTTGGAAAATATCATGTTCCTTTTCAATTTCTTCCATCTCTTCACACATCTCTCTCATCCATCGTTCTTTTGCCATTTTTACTTCCTTTCGAATCACTTTACTAAGTCTTTTATATTCTTCCCTGTTTGCTTTAACCAGTCTCCTCTTCTCCATTAAGCTTAAAATGTCTGTGGTAATCCATCTCTTTTTCCGTGTTCTGGTATCGGATTTCAAGTGTCTATTACAAACGTTTGTTGGTTTGCCCATGAGACCATTCCACAAGGATGGGACATCGCCGCTGGTATTTCCTGCTCGATTGAGTTCTCTGGTGATTTCTTGTCGCATCTGATCTTTGATGGAGGCGTTTCCCAAATACTTTGTTGGAGAAGACAATTCGTGATATTTAGAATAACAGTCAGAAAGAATTGGGTATATTGGTTGAGTGTGTTAAGCAAGGGGCAGGTAATACCAATTAAGGCGATACAGCCAGAAATTCGAAAACTTTTACACTGAAACAGCCAAGGAATATATAGAGAAATACCCGTGGTATCCAATGCCTTCTTCGGGTCATGCGTCACACACACACACACACACATAGACACACGCACGGGATACTTTGCGACTCTACCTCCACGTGATGTATCCTGGGTAATGCAAAAAAATCTGCAAATTTTAGAGGAATGTCATACTTTGTAGCCTTAAAACCTCGTAAAAGATTAAAATCTTGAACAACTTTCAATTTTACTTTAACTTTCTAAACGCTAAGTATATATTAATAAGTATAATTTTGTGTACTAGGTTACGTTTGATTTGTAATTCGTTGGACTTAGAATAAATTTATAAATATATTTTTCTACATTAACCTATGTTTAGTACGAGGCTGGTTTGAAAAGTCCGTGCAAAGTCCGAGAGATGGCACCACCGGCGCGTATCGAGGTCATGTTTAGTTAGTAGCATCTCTTGAATGAACGCACACCAAGTTTCAGCCATATTGGTCTATTTCTTTGTGTTTGGCATTCGTGTGAATCAAGGAAGTCGAGTGATTTTCAAGAAATGGACGAAAAAGAATTTCGTGTGCTGATTAAACATTTGATTAAACATTACTTTATGAAAGGCAAACGCCTCAGGAGACTAAGGAGAAGCTTGATAAACATTATGGTGACTCTGCACCTTCGATTAGAACAGTTTATAAGTGGTTTCAAAATTTTCGGACTGGCCATATGGGCACAAGTGACGCTGAACGTTCTGGACAGACTGTGGAGGTTACGACTCCAGAAATCATTGATC
Source organism: Pachyrhynchus sulphureomaculatus (assembly GCA_019049505.1). Lineage (NCBI taxonomy): Eukaryota > Metazoa > Arthropoda > Insecta > Coleoptera > Curculionidae > Pachyrhynchus > Pachyrhynchus sulphureomaculatus. The sequence goes on along the minus strand of CM032455.1, from coordinate 170,746,854 downwards.
AAATCCATGATATGGTGATGGATGACAGAAGAGTTAAGGTGCGTGAGATTGCTAGTGCTGTGGGCATCTCGTCTGAACGGGTACATAATATTTTGCATAAACATTTGGACATGAGAAAGCTATCCGCAAGATGGGTGCCGCGATTGCTCACGCTTGACCAAAAACGGAATCGTGTAAAGTGTTGCAAGAATGGTTTGCAGCTGTTCCGGAAGAATCCGGAGGACTTTAAGCGTCGTTTCGTCACTGTGGATGAAACATGGATACATTACTATACTCCTGAGACCAAACAATCTAAACAATGGGTTACCAAGGGGGAATCTGCACCAAAAAAGGCGAAGACCGTTCCTTCGGCCGGAAAGGTTATGGCGACTGTCTTTTGGGATTCGCAAGGGATAATCCTCATCGACTATCTGGAAAAGGATAAAACTATTACAGGTGAATATTATTCATCGTTATTGGACCGTTTGAAAACCGAGCTGCAAGAAAAACGCCCGCGATTGGCCCACAAGAAAGTCCTTTTCCATCACGACAACGCACCAGCACACACCTCAGCAGTTGTGGTCGCAAAATTAATGGAAATAGGATTCCAACTCGTTTCACATCCCCCCTATTCTCCAGACTTGGCTCCCTCGGACTACTATTTGTTCCCCAATTTGAAGAAATGGCTGGCGGAACAAAGATTTTATTCAAACGAGGAGGTGATTGCAGACACTAATGGATATTTTGCAGACTTGGACAAATCCTATTATTCGGAAGGGATCAACAAACTAGAACATCGTTGGACGAAGTGTATAAGCCTAAAAGGAGACTATGTCGAAAAATAAAGAAGGTGTACCCCAAACACATAAGTAGTTTTTATTTTTGCAAACCAGCCTCGTATATATACACATAAATAAGTATATTTTTAGGAATGGGTTATGTATGGCTAAAATTCGTTGTGTTATCATGTAGTAGGTTTAGGATACAATTACAAATATATATTTGTACATTACGTTATATTATGTTTAGAGTTAGTGATGTAAATGCCTTAGAAAAACTTCAAAATATTACTTTTCTTTTTACATTGGGTTATGTTAGGTTTGGAGTTTGGTTTTAAACGCCTTAAGTTTAGGAAACGTCCATCTGATCATTTATCTTCTTTGCATAGGGTTATCATACGACGGAATTATTGAAAAATGAGTTCAAATTATGGTCAATAATCAAATATCCGCCTAGACAGATCGATAGAGAAATCAAAAAACGAAATTTATAAAAAAAAAATTATTGAGATTCCTTGAAAATTGCATGACTCAGACTCATTTTATTGCCTAAAAAGGTGTTTTTTGGACAAAAAAGCAATATATATTGATAAATTAATAAAAATCATGGTAAATAATCAAAAATCGGTCCAGACAGATCGATAGAGAAATCAAAAACGAAAATTAGAAAAAATAAATTATCGAGATTCCTTGAAGATTGCGTGTCTGAGGCTCATTTTATTGCATAAAAAGGTGTTTTTTGGACAACAAAGCAATGTATATTGTTAAATTAGTAAAAATTATGGTAAATAATCAAAAATCCGCCCAGACAGATCGATAGGGAAATCAAAAATGAAGATTAGAAAAAATAAATTATCGAGATTTCTTGAAAATTGCGTGACTGAGGCTCATTTTATTGCCTAAAAAGGTGTTTTTTTTTGGAAAACAAAGCAATATATATTGTTAAATTAGTAAAAATTATGGTAAATAACCAAAAATCCGCTCAGACAGATCGATAGAGAAATCAAGAACCAGGATATTAAAAGAAAATTGTTGACATTTCTTGAAAATTGCGGCTAATATCGGAGAACGAAGCTGGATTCGGTTTTTCCAGTCAAAAAAACGGTCGTTTTTCGAGTTTTTGAATAAATAAGACCGTAAATATCAAGTTTTGGTTCCTACGCGTCCGCCCAACTGACTGAAATTATTATTATTACACTTTAGATGAATTTTAAAGTATTTAGTTAAAATTAAATATTTCCTAGATTTTTAAAAGATTTACTAGAAATTTCAAATAATGTGCTTTTAAATTCTAGTATAAATTCAAAAAAATCAAGTAAATTAATGGTTGCAAAATCAAGTAAATATTTGAAATCTCGATTAAACGCTTGAAAAATTTAGAAAATACTTAAATTTAAGTAAATACTGTACGATTTTTATGTAGAACCTGTAATAGCGTCTATACTATCAGAATTTTTTTCTTGAACTTTGAACATGCTTTGGCTTGTTCGAGTACAAGCGCAGTGTCTGCCCTCGTGATATTTTATTAATTAAGGCCTAAATAACGTGTAGAATCCAAAACTTGGGACTTACGGTCTTATTTATTTAAAAACTCGAAAAATGGCCGTTTTTGGCTAGAAAAAGCGGGACCAGCTTCGTTTTCCGGTATTGGCGGCGTCTGCCTTATACAGATTCCCTCTTATTTTATCAAGAACATACTAATTATATTGACTTTATATGGTTAAATGACGTTTTTTGGGCTCTAAAGTTGGATCCGGTCTCTAACTAATAAAATCATAAATGACCAACAAAATTTTCAAATTACACCGCATGTAGACATATAGACAGCCTTCTGAAAAAATCCCCTGATAATATGTAGTTTTATTACCTTTGAAAGCGCCAGGTAAAATATCAATGCATTTTAATATATAAACAAAATCTTTGTAATTTAGATATATAATTCTCTTGAAAAAGTTTTAATTTCGTATTTTGCGATTTTTTTTCATTTTTGCGAAAGTTTATTCTAAATACTTGAGAGAAACGTAGTCCCAAATCCCCAGCGCCTCAACATCATTTTCACATGCTTCTATTGAAACGTTTGAAAAGCCGCTAGCAATCAATGATATGGCATGTTATTAAGACATGTCTATGAGGCAACGTAATAATTTAATCATTCGGCCTATTCACAAAAGAACGCCATAACATCGTAACATATTAATACTTATTACCGATCATCTATCACTAAGGAGATAAATAATGATGCGAAGGCACCTATCGAGATTTATTTGGTGTACCAGGGGCGTTAAGGCGGTTATAAAACTAATTATAATACTATAGGATTCTTGGGAAATTAAATTTTAATACTTGAGGACTTTGTGACAACGAATGTAGGAATTAATTAAAATCAGGTGAATTGGAGTAAAGGTATAAGGTTATTAATGAACCTCTGACTAGCTTATTCGAAGAGTTATATGTATATATATATATATATATATATATATATATATATATATATATATATATATATATATATATATATATACAGTGTGACAATTTAAGTCCGCAACATATGGGATTTTTTTGTAAATAATCACTTTATCTCTGGTTATGGCATCCATTTGTGCTTCAAATAATATCAGAAATAAAGTATAGTAAGTCATTTTTACGCATGACGTCACCTGTCAAAAATGAAATTTTCGTAAAAATTTTAAAAAGAAACGTTTAATTTGGTCAAATTTCAAAAAAAGTTATTAGAATAAATGGTTTATTTTGTGATTCTAGATCGGTTTGTCAAATTTCAACGACTACAATTTTGAATTTTTGGCAGTTTTTTGACATTTCGGCAATTGTTTTTCATCTTGATTTATTGCAACCTTATTTAAATCATTTAATTTGTCAAAAACTAGGCACCTATAATCTATTTAAGAACAAAATGAAGTCGTGTCCATAATTTTTTTATAGAATATTAAAATTCACACATTATGATGAATCATACTCGATGCAAAGTTCGATTAACTTTTGTTTTTAAATAGAAAAATATTTCTCGCTTACGTACTTTGATAGTGAACACACTTGAACGTTTGTAAATTAACATAAATCTTACATTTTGATCTTTTTAGTAATGTATTTAAAGTTTCAACAATGTAATGTTTCTTTCTATAAACGCTAAATTAACAATTGGCTATTTTAACCTATTTAATCAATACTTTGTATCAAATACACGGATATTACAATATTCTACATTTCGGTATGCCCACCGTTTCGTTCAATGCAACGAATGGTTCTTCTAGAAATTTCTTTGACGGAATTTTTCACAAACTCGGGAGGTATCTCCTGAATACACTGCCTAATTATAGTTTCTAAATAATCGATATCTCTAAATGGTCTAAACTTGTATACTTTTTATTTGAGATAACCCCATAAATAGAAATCCAATGGGGTGATGTCGGGCGATCGAGGTGGCCAACAATTATCCTGATCTCGCCCAATGACCCTGCCATGAAATAGTTCATTTAAAGTGTTTCGTACTTGCAAAGTATTGTGTATTGGTGCACCATCTAATTGATACCATAGAGCATATCTTAGATCCACAGCCATGTTATCCAGAACTTCTAAAATTTCGTTATTTAAAAAATCTAGATATCGTTGTGAGTTTAAATTATGTCTAAATAAATATGGCCCTATAGTTGGTCATTTACAATGCCACACCAAACGTTAGTTTTAAACGAGTATTGGTCACGACACTCAATTAAGAAGATTGGATTTTCTTGGGCCCACTATCGACTATTCTGTAAACTTACTACTCCGTTAGAAGTAAACGTGGCTTCATCAGTCCATAAAACACTGTACGGAAATTTGGAGTCCTCTTCTATTTTTCCTTGGTACCAGAATGAAAATAACAACCGAATATTCAAATCTCTATCCTGTAGAGTGTTTTATCAGTTTCGGTTTATATGGTTTAAATTTATTTTTGTGTAAAATTTTACGTACACTTTCCCTGTCGATCACCGTTTTAGACTTCGAAATAGTTCTAACACTGGTTTTGCATTCTTCCACTACACTTAAGCACACATCTAACTCAGTATCTTCGGTATGTTTACGTGCAGCACGATTTTTTCGGAAAACATCTCCCACAGATCCAGTCGATTTAAACTTTTTATAATTCGGCTCACAGTAGATTGCTGCAAGTTTTTCTCAGGATGACGCTCGTTAAAAACATTTGCTACAGTGCGCTGAGGTGTATTTTCCCCACACAGTAACACGATTTCAATTTTTTTTTGAAGAGAAAGCATCTTGTGACACCATCTGTTTCTTTCCATTCTAGTTTGAATTGCTAACTAAGTATTTCACAGCTTACGACACCATATTGCGATCTCTAGTTCTCAATTGTTTCCATTGTTTATATATGTATATATATATACGAGTATATATATATATATATATATATATATATATATATATATATAAATATATATATATATATAATACATTAAAATTCCGGGTTTCAATCCGTTCGTCCAACAATGAATTTGCACGACGTTTCATCAAAATCTCTTTGGCATTTTCACGTGCTCCCGCTGCTGCTACTCGATACTGTGATCTTGCTGCTGTTGCCGCTCGAAGCTCGAGTAGCAGGAGCAGCGGGAGCACTTGAAAATGCCAAATGAGATTTTGGCGAAACGTCGTACAAATTCATTGCTAGACGAACGGATTGAAACCCGGAATTTTAATGTATTAACATTCCACCATCCGTGAAAACCTCTATATATACAGGGTGCCCCATATGTTAGAATAATGATTCCACAGCATTTTTTAATTAGTGTTTCAAAAAAATGTTTAAATAAAAGTTATAGGGTGTTATAGGGCGCATATGCTGACGTTGACAATAAAATGTTTTGAACTGTCAGTTCGAAGAAATTACACCATCTTGATTTTTTTTTAAATGGAAAGTCCTGTGTATTATTTTATTTTTTAGTCTTACTGAAAATTCTAGATATTATTTGTCTAACATACCATTTGTTCAAATTGAACTGTTTTGGAATTATTATCATCATCAACAAAAAAACTATTAATAAATAATCCAGGTTTATTTTTAAGGCACTACTTTTTCCAGTTCTTTGAGATATAGACAAATTTTTTATTGAATTAATAGAGTTTATGATTTGAGTAAGAGAGGAAGGAATACCATATTTTGCTCTGATGTTACGAAAGTGGTCGGCTTCAAAGATGCATTTGAGAGTTAGAGAGGATTTGCAAGTTGAACAAAATGGGTTAGGTTCTCCTTTTAATGGATAAGAGTGAGTATGATAAGTGTTGTGTTCTCAACTCTGTTTAGGCTCTAGAAATGTAGAGGAGGAAAGACTAAAGGTTCCCAAAGTTTATTGTTGTTCTCTTCCAAGTCCCATTCCAACTGGAAAAGATTTCTGTTGAGGGGGGAGAGGTGGTTGAATAAATCATTTGGGAGATTTTCCCTTGTGATAGGAGTGCCATTCATTATGGCTTTTTTAGTTTCTTGATCTGCTCTATTGTTTCCCTTTATTCCCATGTGACTGGGAATCAAGATATAAGCTATGGTGTTTTCCCTCAATTTTGCGATGTATTGAAGGTCTGTGATTTGTCGAAAGAATCGCGTCTACCAATAATGAATTATCGCGGACACGTTCTTACTTGATAGACTGTAACATTTTGAATACCTCTTCAGTTAAGCGAGTTGGAGGGGTGATGTATATAAAATTAATAACCCTGTACTTCCGAAGATATAGAACTGATTAGAGAATTCATAACTCATAGGCTCCAACAGACTGTCATAATACTTTTTCTGCGTATTATTTTCAAAAATATAGCCTTACTATGATGACTGATATCCGCTAATTTAAAAATAAAAATTATAAATTGAATGATCATTTTTTTCCTCATAACAGTTCATGTCCATAATAAAAATAAAATCTAATATTTTGAACAATAAATAAAATAATGAACTTAACCGTTTCTGAAATCTAATTATATCAATGATCAAGGATTTACAGGTCACAGCAAAGATCACTTCGAAAATTATAGTTCGTCAGCTGTCACAAACTGAGAATATTATTAGAGCGTTTGCGGTAAATCATTAATGTCAGCGATAACGCTAAATATATGCCCCGTAATTTTATAGCTTTATCATATATTATTAGTCATGCTCAAAATGGATTAGTCGGAAGTACGGACTTTTTATATGAAAAACCTATTCTTGAGTGTCCCTTCTCTCAATGCGAGTATAAACGTTTGTAATTAAGATAAAATACCCTTTTAGAACACAGTAAATAAAGGAGCGCGGAGAAAATATTTATATTTATTTATTTATTTATTATTAATAAACGGGAAACCCTATTATAAAAGTTATAATATTCAATATATAAAGTAATAACAACAGTACAGTAATGAGTATTATAGACAGAAAATAAAAATAATGTAACATCACAATTCAAAATACCCAATCTAATAAACAGAAAACATATCAGTGGTCACACACCACTTTAATGACTTGCCCTTTAAAGCAAGACAGCGAACATCCGAATGGAGTGATGGAAGGATTTATTTAGGAAGAGCAAGAATCTTGCTAATGGAGAGTGAACTCCATAATTAGTACCATGATGACCGATGACAAATATCTCATTTCTTCTTAGGCAACGTTCTGGAGCCTTCAACTGTATCTGCCTAAAAGGGGTGGACAATCAGTAACACAATTCAGCAATTTAAATATCGTGGAATGATCTGACACCCTTCTCCTGTCGTCTAATGTCCGCAGACCAAGCATACTAGCAAATGGCTGCTCTGTCACCAACCAACCCCAGTCTATAAGAGCAATATCTAATAAATTTATTCTAGACACGTTCGATCCCTGCGCTATGAACATTGTAGTAAGGTGACCATACTGTTGATGCATATTCAAGGTGAGATCTTACCAGGGAACAGTATAACTTCTTCATTGATTCAATAGATAGATCTCTTCCGATTCTAAAAAGAAGTCCCAACATTTGGAATGCCTTTCTTGTCATGTAAGAATAGTGTTCCTTAAACGACAACTAAGCATCCATTATGACTCCGAAATCCTTCAAAGAACTGACCGGTAACAAGTCCTCGTCACCAACCTTGTACTGAAAGGCTATTTTATTCTTTTTCATACAAAAACTAATCGTACTACACTTCCCAGGGTTTAAAGACAATCCATTATCATTGCACCAATGCACAAACAGTTTCAAGCTCTCCTGCAGCTTCATGCAGTCCTCCTCAGTCACAGTTTCAAGTCATCTGCAAACAAAATAAAGCTGCAGCCAGGAACAGCCTGACGAATGTCATTAATAAAGATGTTAAATAGTAGTGGAGCACAGTGCCCACCTTGACGAACTCCTGAGGTCACCTCGGTACTATTGGATATAAAACCTCCCATCTTTACTCTCTGCGAGCGTCCTACCAACATACTCTTGAGCCACTTTATAGAACGCTCATGAAACTCCATCGCTCTAAGGTTTACTAACAGCTTTTGTTGGCTAACCCTGTCAAATGCCTTGGAGAAGTCAGTGTAGATCGAGTCCACTTAGCATCTCCTTTCCAGTGCATTCACCAGAGCATTCTCGTAGGTGATCAAGTTGGTGACAGTCGACCTACCTCCCATGAAGCCATGCTGTTCTTCTACCACTATACCTTTACAAATCCAGCTGAGTTGACCATAGACGAAACCATCAAACAACTTAGGAATTGCAGACTGCTTTGAAATGCCCCTATAATTCTGAACATCCTCTCTTTCACCCGACTTGAAGATCGGTACAAGAAAGTCTCCTTCCATAAATCCGGAATCTCGCCCTCAGTCAGCGACCTATTAAACAAAATAAACAGTGGCCTGTTAATAATATAGTCATGATTGCTTAACAAATATTCAGGTACATTGTTAGGACCACATTCCATTTTTTTATACAGCCTAGTAATCTTTTCAAATATCTCAGAAATGGTAAAAGGTTTAATTATAATATCCGCTTTGTTATCTAATCTATATTCTACACAAGATACATCAGCTTACAGTATACAGTACTAAAAAACTCCGAAAATAAATCAGCAATGTCTTGACAGGTATCGGCCACTTTATTTTTATAACATACATACATTATATACAGCCGGGTAAATCAGATGATTTTCTGTGGTGATTGACAAATTTCCAAAAATTTCTAGAATTCTTGGAGATATATATATATATATATATATATATATATATATATATATATATATATATATATCAATCAATCGGTTTTATTACGTCTTCCGTCTTCCGATGCCTAACTCCCACTACTCCCGGTTTCTCCATCCCTCCTCCTCCACATCTCTCTCTAGTACTTCCTTGTTGATTCCTGCTCTCCATCTTTGACGTGGTCTTCATCACTTTCTTTTTCCATGAGGGTTCCAATTTAAAATCTTTTTAGGTAGTCGGTCTTGTGACATTCTCTGTACATGTCCGTACCATACCAACTGTTGGGTTCTGATTTCATCCACTATATCGTGCTTTATTTTTAAAGCTCGCCTTATCGTGTCATTTGGTATGCGGTCTTTTCTGGCTGCTCGTCTCCAGAAATCCATTTCTGTAGCTTTTAGTATTTTTTTTTCTGTTCTTTCCTTTAATGGTCACACCTGGAAGCTGTAAGTTATTATACTTTTCACTATTGAGTTGTAAATTCTCTTCTTATTTTCAATGGTTATGTTTTTGTCCCATAGTATACTATTAAGCATTGCAATCGCTTTTCTTCCTTGGATATTCCTCTCGAATATTGCTTCTTCCAGTGTTCCGTCCCTAGATATTCTCGTTCCCAAATACTTATAACTGGCACAGTGTTTGATGGTGTGTCCTGTGGCCAGTTTCAAGTCCTGCTGTTGTCCTCCGACGCACATGTACTCGGTATTTTTAATATTGACTTCTAGGCCCCATTTTTCATATTCCTCCATAAGTTTTCGTGTCATGTATTCCATATCATCGATGTCCTGAGCGACTACTACCTGGTCATCTGCTGCTGCATTTCCTTTTCCAGTTCTTCAGTGCACTCTCCAAATAGATTTTAAATAGCGTTGGGGATATACAGCAGCCCTGTTTGAGACCCTTTGTGACCTGGAACCCTGTTGTTATACCATATTTGGTTTTCACACTACTTCTTGCGTCTTGGTATAAGGATTTTACGGCTTTAATTATTTCGGTGCTTACATTACTCTGTTGTAGTGTTTCCTACAATCTCATTAGGGACACGCTGTCGTAGGCTTTTTTTAAATCAACAAACAAGACATGGACTTCCTGATCAAATGCGGTTTTCTTTTCTAGGATTTGTGTCAGTGAGAAGAGACGGTCTATTGTGGATCTTCCTGCTCTAAAGCCTGCCTGTTCTTCAGCTTCTACGTCCGCGTATTCCGTTTCTATTCTATTTTTAAGTATTTTTTCGTATATTCTGCTAATAGATCCTGTAACCGTTATTCCCCTGTAGTTATCGCAATTATTTTTGTCTCCTTTCTTATGAATTGGTGATATGTATGATATTTTCCATTCCTCAGGTACTTCTGATGTGTTAATGCATCTTTAGAATAAGTTCCTCAAAGCGCTAAACAGCTTTTCAATTCCGTATTTTACTATCTCTCCTGGGATGTTTCCTGGTCCTGGAGCTCTACCATTTTTTAGCGTTTTACATACTTCTTTAACTTCTGATGTTGTTATCCTTATTGGGGATCCTCGTATAACTATATTTGGGTTTCCATGTTGGGTACTTTTGAATTCTGGTCTATCTTCTGTTAGCATATTTGTAAAATATTGGTTCCATTTTTCTGGTGTTATTGGTGAGAAGATTTTTCTTTTCCGTTCTGTTCTCATATTTTTAAGAAGTCTCCAGCTTTCTGTGCTTTTTCTTCCTCCTATGTAAGTGTTGAGTCTTGAGCATGTCTTTTCCCATTGGTTGTTCTTTTTGTCACTAATCATTTTGCGTACTCTAGCTTGGGATTCTTTGTATTTTACTTTGTCGTTTGTGCTCTTCGAACTTAAGTATTTGTGATAGCTTTTCCGTTTTTCTTCAATTTCGTATTTAATTTCTTCATCCCACCAATATGGTTTTTGCTGTTTTTCCCTTTTCTCTTGGTACCCTAATGCTTCCAGTGCGGCTACGTGTAGGCATTCCTTTATATACTTATATTCTTCTTCTATATTAACAAATCCCGTCCGTTGTATCTTTTGGTCCAGTCTACTCTTGTATAGATTTCTGATACTTTCATTTTGTAAGCTGTCTGTATTATATCTTATTGTTGTTTCACTTGTTGTGTGCTGTGTACTTGTATCTTCCAGTTTGCTTTCCCGTGTTGTTCGTGAGGTTATCTTTCCTTTCACGAGGTTGTGGTCGCTGCCACATGAAGCCCCTCTTTGGACTCTTACATCTAGGAAGTTTAATCTAGATCTCTGACGTATTATCATATAGTCGATAATACTTTTTAAATCTCTTGTTGTTTGTCTCCACGTATATTTATGAATATCCCTCTGCTGGTAGTGTCCGTTTAATATTGTAAGGTTGTTTTGTTCACTTATCTCTATAATTCTTCTTCCGTTGTCGTTAGTAACTTCTTCGCTATATTTTCCTACCACTTTATCGTCTGGTAGGAATCTCTCTTCATGTTCCAATTTTGCGTATTTCCTCATTTAGTTGTTCAAAAAATGAATCCTTGTTATTAGCCAGATCGTCGTCGTTGACAGCGTATACCCCCAGTAAGGTTGTGTTATTACCTAATATTTTGAGATTCATCTTTATGATTCTTTCTCTAATCGGTTCCCAGGTGGTTATGAATTTCCTCAGTTTTCTGTGTATTGGTATGGATACGCCTTGTTTTGCTCTATCTTCTTTGGGCACTCCACTATAAAAGTGATCGTAATTCCCCCAACTTTCGGAGCCTTTTCCTTTCTTTCTTTGTTTCCGTCAGTACTGCAATTTCGACTCGAAGATTTTCTAATTCACTTACAACTTCATTTACTTTCCTGGAGAGACCTTGTATGTTCCATGTACCACATATCGTTGTCCTTCTTCTTTGCTGTTTTCGTCTTCGTATATCCGTTCGATTCCGAGGCTTTGGATTAGGTTTTTTTAGCAGAGGCTTTTTTTACATAGGGTACGGAGCTGGCCTACCGCTACAACCCTCCTCCTTTGTCCGGGCTTGGGACCGGCAGTGACAACTGTAAGCTACTCAATCCACCTACAGCCGCCCCAGGCGGAGTTGGAGGTACCATCCTCAATATTTCTGACAAATGTCATAACCACTTTTAACTAGTTCTTTGCAAAGGGACCTTAAATTACTAAACTAGAGATAGTCTGCCCGTAACCCACTGGAGATATAATTTTTGTGCGCTATTTTTAGTGTTCCATACGGTGTCTGTCTGTCTGTCTGTCCGTCTGTCACACCCGATTTTCTCCGAAACTATTTGTCATAGAAAGTTGAAATTTGGTAATAATATAGGAATTGATGCCCTCATCAGAGCCATGTAGTTTTGAAAGTTAAATTTTGACTTAAGGGATTAGTTTTGGGGGGTGAAATCGGAAGTGAAAAAAATGTTTTTTTACTAGGTCATCGAGTGTGGGGTCCAATGAAAGCTTGTGAAAACACGAGTAATATATATATATATATATATATATATATATATATATATATATATATATATATATATATATATATATATATATATATATTTAATGCAATACTTGCGCGCACTTTTCTTTGTATTATTTTTAAAAAATCGCGAAAAATCGCAGTCCACCCGCCTTACCTCGAAAAGTACTTAACAAAAATTTTTTAAAAAATTCTGGAATATTCTCCACGGGGTGTAGATTGAACGAAAATTATCACGAGTGCATTACCTGTAATAATTTATCTGGTATATAAAAAAACAGAAATTTCAAGGTCATCAATTTTCAGTAAAGATTGGAAATAAACTTTGTTGAAAACTCATTTGGGGTGTGTTTTGTGAAGTCACTGATCATTTTATTCTTCCGTTACAACATTTTTTATTTTAAAAGCAATCAACGTACGCAACACTAATTGCGCAAATGCACTTGACCGGTTATTTTATTTATAATAGTACTTCGGAGTTCCGCAATAAAATACCGTGGAAAATTTGAGGCTTTATAGCAACGATAATTTGGCGGGATTAACAATACCAATCAAAACGTCAAATTTTGTTGCCTGTTTTGACTGGTATTATTAATCCCGCCAAATCCTTGTTGCTATAAACATCTTCGCAGTGAAGGATTTTCTTATTAATTCCGTTAAGGCATGGAAAAAAATAAATTAACACATGTTAAAAGACATAAGAAGCTCTGAAGATGGTGGATGGTGTCAGAGTTCAAAAAACATCTGTGTTATTCCAGATAATTTTCTAACAACCTGCAACTGACCACATATTCAAAAACAAAACTACATTTTCTTTTCTCACGATAAGAATGGTCCTTGATCTTCATTGTAAGGATGTTGAAGGCAAATTACTAGCGTTATCGAAGTCTGTTTTGTATTTTGCGATAGCTATCTACGAATAACATAAAAGAGGTCGAAAAGGTTAACCCCTGATAAAACCCGCTGTAGAAATTATCTAAAAAGCAATAAAAATTCTGTAATTACAGATTTAATGGTTTTTGAGTAATTGATTGAAATAAATTTCGATGAGATAAGGCCGACATCAATTAAAAATATGATTGTTTTTATATTTCAATTTATATTGGTGATGTAATCCACTAGAAAAGAATCTACCGAAATTATCTGTGTGGTAATTAATTCGAGAAAAACAAGAATTTATAAATATTATTCGTAACAAAGAAGTAGATCTAGTTAATAGTCAGCTATTTATAGCAAACACAATAATTTAGGCGAAAAAAAATTCTGGTAAATATACAGCGAGTCTGTTTTAAGTAGTGCAATTGTTGCCTACTTCGAAAAAGTAAGAACAACTTGATTGAGGAGTTGTCAATAGTAGGCAGCGTTAATGGTGAAAATCAATTAGCAATATAATCCGAAAAGGTGGTCATAAGAACTTTCCCAGCTGAGAGCCTAGTTTTCGCCTTCATAAGGGCACATCCTCCGGGTTTCCTCTACTCCAGTAATGGTGCAGCCATGCCTCGTCACAGGTAACAAGGTGCCTCAAAAATTCTTCTCTGTCTGCCAAAAGCCTTTTGCAAATTCCGAGATGAGTTTCTTTTTGTGCGTGTCAGTAAACGAGGAACCCACCATGCCGTCACTTTCAGTAAACCTAAGTGATAGTTTTTTGTGTATTTCCGAACGATAATCCAACCACCTAGGCGACTTCAGAAATTGTCAGGCTTCTGTCAGCATCCATAAGCTTGCGAACCGTGATGCTGGTCCGAGGTCGGTTAGAATAGCTTGGATCTGTCACCATCTTCTGGTCATTGGAAAATTTTTTGTGCCAGTCATTGACTTGAGTTTTCAAGAGAGGCTTTTTATCGAATTGTTTCGTGAGTCTTTGCAAAATTTCAACAGTTTTCTAGCGTTAAAAAATTGATAATAACGCGTGCAATTGATACTGGTATTTTCTGGTCTGACAAAGCGCTACTGATGACGAAATCGAACGAGAGAGTTTATGAAGTGGTATCTTCCACTCCTGACACCCCTACCCAACTAATAATGGAGGGTAAGACGAGCGGATTACCTCACAAGAGTTAAGAGAAGAATTCCGGTTTACAGAGTATCAAGTAAGACGTGACAGCTCGTATCCTTGAAAAAATGTGTTTCGAGAAAATTTTTTGTCATCAATGTATTCTTGGGTGTGCTAACAACCGGGTAATTACCTTAATAAGTTGTCCAATCGCCTCCTGCGTCAATAATCGCCTGGTATCTTTGACGCATCCTGTCGACAAGATTTACTGCATACTCTGCAAATTTTTCCTTACTTCTGAGCTTTCTCTTTACAAGGCACCAAACGTTTTCAATATGATTGCCGTCCGGTGATTGTGAGGGCCACTCTCAGCAAAGGTTTGTTCAACGTGCTTTGGAATTTGACATTATGAGCATGAAGATATTGTCGAATGGTCATGGACACATTCAAACCCGATTTTTCGAATTTTATCATTTTTTGACGCAGCGTCAATTTCGGGTCCCGTGAAAATAAAGACACGATTCGTTTTTCGACTTTCGGAATAGCTTTGCCTATCGAGCTTCGTTTTGGCAAGTCGTAGACATTTTTCGTCTTATTAAGATAATTTACCTACTCCTTCACAAACGATACCAACTTTTTAATATATTTAGTGGCTGCAGAATGTATTATTTTAGGCCCTTTTGGATGGGAACTTTGTTTAAGAGTGCGGTTTTTGCCAAAATGTCAAAATGCAAATATTACAGTTCAGATCTGAAACATAAAATTATTTCTCTGTATCAAAGTGGAAAGAAGTAAAATGAAATAGCAAAATCTTTAAACATGCATAGGGGCACTATCAGCAAAATTGTTAAGAAGTTCTCGAGAAGGGGCACTGTTGATCCGTCATTTAAAAGTGGTAGACCTCGAAAAACAAATAAGAGAGTAGACAAAATTATAATTCGAAAAGCGAAAAATGATCCAAAGAAAACTGCTGTTGATATTAATAAAGAACTAAGGCAGGAATATCAGGGTGTATTGGTGTAAGACATGACTATTAGGAGTCGTCTGTTATCTGAAAATCTTCATGGTAGGCGTACTGTTAAAAAGCCACTCCTTACAAAGCGTCACAGAAAAGAGAGATTGAAATTTGCTAAGGAACATAAAGACTGGACTCAAAATCAGTGGTCTCTAGTAATCTTTATGGCGAAAGTAGGTTCAGTCTCTTTGGAAGTGATTCTACTGGTTATGTAAGAAGACCAGTTGGTCTAAGATATGACCCAAAGTTCCTTGTACCCACTATCAAACATGGCGGTGGACATATCATGGTATTGGGTTGTTTTCGACGGTCTGATACGGAGCTACTGGCAACGATAAATGGCAGAATGGATGCTCAAATGTATCTTGAGATATTGGAAAATAATATAATTCCTTATGAAGAATATTTGCCACTGTCATGGATTTTTCAACAAGACAATGACCCAAAACACACATCTCGCTTAGCCAAGAATTGACCTTCTAAACAAAGGGTTTGAGTGATGCGCTGACCTTCACAATCACCTAATTTGATCCCGATAGAGAATCTTTGGCACTATCTGGTTAAACAAATTAGGAAAAGAAATAGAAAAAACCGGGACGAACTTTGGATCGCATTAAAATAAGAATGGGAAAAAATACCACCCGATTTTTGTGCTAGGCTTATTGACTCTATGGGCAGAAGATGTCAAGCAGTGATTGACGCAAAAGAATATCCCACTAAATATTAAATATTTTCGACATCTTAGTCGTCTTAGTGGAATTTTTATTTTATAATAAAAATGTTTCCATACTTTTGTTTGTGCATCATTTTGTTACGTTAAAAACTAAGCACATTTCTAATAACAATAACTGTTTTAGTCTTCAAAATGTTTGTTAGCATATACACAATTAATAAATAAATATTGTAATTGTAAACTGTTTAAATGTTAAGACTAAAGATGTGAATTTAAATGTTTTCATACTTTTGTTCGCCACTGTATTTATATATATATATATATATATATATATATATATATATATATATATATATATATAAATATATATATATATAATATATATATATATATATATATATATATATATATATATATATATATATAAATATATATATATAAATATATATATATATATATATATATATATATATATATATATATATATATATATAATTAAAAATGAGCAGTATTATTTAAGCATCATTTATGCGTCATCCAGAAATTTCGTAAAAAAGTGCAGTCATGGATTTTTCATCACAACAATTCACCACAATTCAATAATTATTCGTAACTTTCGAAATAAAAATGAAACGATTATCATTCCGTATTCACCAGATATGACACTGTGTGACTTTTTCATGTCTCCAAGCTCCGTAAACATCGTTTTGAATCTGTAGAAGGTGTAAAAGAGCATTCGCTGGCCTCCTGTTGTCTGTTGCAATGGGAGGAGATTTCTGTAAAGAGGATTCCATTTAAAAAAGTTAATAGCTCTGTATGTTATGGAAGTGTTCCGTATGTTAATTGCTTTTAAAATAAAAAATTTTGTTACGGTGGTATAAAATGATCAGTGATTTCACAAAACACACCCCAAATGAGTTTTCAACAAAGTTTGTTCCCAACCTTTACTGAAAACTAATGAAATTTTTGTTTTTTTTTATATACCAGATAAATTATTAAAGATAATGCACTCGTGATAATTTTTCGTTCAATCTGTACCCAGTGGAGAATATTCCAGAATCTTTTCAAAATTTTTTGATCAGTACTTTTCGAGATAAGGTAGGGGGACAGCGATTTTTTCGCGATTTTTTAAAAATAATACAAAGAAAAGTGTGCGCAAGTGTTACATTATATATTTTTACTCGTGTTTTCACAAGCTTTCATTTGACATCACACTCGATGACTTGGTAAAAAAATGTTTTTTTCACTTCCGATTTCACTCCTCAAAATTAACCCCTTAAGTCAAAATTTAACTTTCAAAACTACACGGCTCTGATGAGGCCATCAATTCCTGTATTAGTACCAAATTTCAACTTTCTATGTCAAATAGTTTCGGAGAAAATCGGGTGTGACAGACACCGAAGTGATCTTATAAGTGTTCCGTACGGAACACTAAAAATCGGCCAAGTACAAGTCGGAATTGCACAAAGAAAAGTATAGTATTATATATATATATATATATATATATATATATATATATATATATATATATATATATATATAGTGCGATCAATGATTCTTTGCATGCTTGTCATAAATGTCTGAATATAGTGTAAACATCCGTCTACATTATTCTTCTTGTCAACATATTAAGTATATTTAAAAACTTAGAAACGTAGGTCTTCTGTCATCTGAAATTATTTACGACATTCGACATACCTGTCTCGGTTATTTGTACATATGCAAGAAATACATCGAACAACCTGGAATTAGGGTATAGCTTCATGTTTTAGAAGCCAGTATCACCGAGTTTATAGGCAAATAAAAAAATATAATAGCAACCTGAAAAATAAAAAAATAGGTGATATTAGACGTTGGATCTATGTAGAGAGGTAAATGTCCTTTACAAGTAAGAACTAGAGTGTTTTACACATCATACACATTTAATATATCCGTAGTTTTTGTTAATTACCAAATCGGATGAAAAATTTTAAATTCTATTTTGACCTTTGAAATTGTCATTTAAAACTCCGACACTGAATTGAAAGCCGATTGAATCGTATGAATATTCTTGACATCGCGTTGATCACATGACTGCAAAGATCCATTATTCTCTCTCTCTCTCTCTCTCTCTCTCTCTATATATATATATATATATATATATATATATATATATATATATATATATGTATATATATATATATATATATATATATATACATATATATATATATATTTATATATATATATATATATATATATATATATATATATATATATATATATATATATATATATAGTATATATTTTAGAACTCGTGTTTTCACAAGCTTTCATTTGGCACCCTACTCGATGACCTAGTAAAAAATTTTATTTTTTCACTTTCGATTTCATCCCCAGAACTAACCCTTTAAGTCAAAATTTAACTTTCAAAACTACACGGCTGTGATAAGGCCATCAATTCCTATATTAGTTCTAAATTTCAACTTTCTATGTCAAATAGTTTCGGAAAAAATCGGGTGTGACTGACGGACAGACAGATAGACAGACAGGCGGACAGACAGACAGACACCTAAGTGATCTTATAAGTGTTCCGTACGGAACACTAATTATCGTAAACACATATAGTATCTAAATTCGAATAACTGAAACTTTAAACAGAGAACTTTCTCGAAATATTTAACTGGTTAGCCAGAGAGCTAAACTAATCTCTGCAGAATTAGGACTATCTATTTGAGGAACAGTCTAACAGATTTGTAATTAACAGCACGGTCTCAGGAGTGTTGATAGCGGAAACTAGCTAGGTCAAAGCTGGGGCCGGGGGAAGGGACGGCTGGGGGATTTTGGGACTATAAATCAAGTTGCCTCGTGCATGTGTAAATCAAGTGATGTAATTAACGTGGAGATGTAGGATATTCCATTTGGATTTGAGGGTTCGAGTGTAATACAGGGTGTTTTAAGATAGTTTACGGCCTTCCTTATATGTGATTTATATATTTACTAGCCGTGCCCGGGGCTCCGTTCGCGTAGACTTGATTCACTATTATCGTCACTGCTTATTCCTTATGTTACCTAACGTAATAAAATATAACTTATAATCTGGCCAGAGAATATATGTATGAATTTTAAAAAAAAAAAAAACACGTAAATCGGATAAGTGGTTCTCGAGTGATAAGAGCACTAACGGACAGCCAAACAGACAGAGAGACGCTGCATTTTATATACATTATATAGAATATTATTATTATTACATTATCTGGCCAGAAAACATATGTATGAATTAAAAAAAAAAAAACACGTAAATCGGATAAGCGGTTTTAGAGTGATAAGCGCACTAACGGACCGACAGGCAGACAGAGAGACGTTGCATTTTATATATGTTATATTCTTTGGCCCCGCCCCCTCGATCATGTGTCTTAACACCTTTAGACTTCTTTTTGTAGAGCTGCATTAAAGATCGTGTTTATGTGAATCCCCCTACAATACCAGTAGATATGTAAAATAGGATACGGGATGCGTGCAGGACAATAACGCCCTTTATGTAAAGGAAAGTGAAGGAAAATATAGTAAAACGACCAAACATGTGTATTCAACTAAGTTGGGAATGTGGAATCTTTGGCACAATGCTACTACTCAGTATATATCACCACTACACCTAACACTTTATTTTTGCCCTCGACGCGCGTTTCGCTAACCATGTTAGCTTCATCAGGAGCGATGATGAAGCTAACATGGTTAGCGAAACGCGCGTCGGGTGCAAATATAAAGTGTTTGGTGTAGTGGTGATATATACTGAGTAGTATGTGTATTCAAGTAGACGGGCATATTTTTAAACATTTATTACGTCATAATAATTAATCATTAGATAAGTTAAACTATATTAAAATTATTATTAACTATTTGTTTATGTTTTCACAATAGCGTAAGTGTATTTAAAATAAGGGTAAAAATTGAAAAGTTCAAAATAAATCGAAAACTATTAGAAATAGGTACATGACATACTTAATAAAAGTTTGGAGGGTTTTGTAAAATCTATCAGAAAAAATAATAATATACAGGTTTAAAAAATTTGAGATTTTTTAATTTAAAATAGTCGAAAATGTATAAATTTATTTCGAACACCCTGTAGCATCTAACTCAAATTTCTTTACATATATCTTTTTTTCATCTCTATAGAACGCTTGTACCAATTATGAGTATTCCACCTTCAGAAACAATGGCGCTACTGGCAATTTTTTACAAAATTGAAAATAAATATTTTTTAAAAAAAAAATTGAAATATTAGAAAAGTTACTAGGTTTAGGTACATAATATTATTAATAAAAAAAGTTATACAATTTTACGCAGAATTTAAAAATAAATTAGAAAATATGAAGTTCCATTTAAAAAAAAGAAACCCGAAACAAATGAGATAATGAACTTTATTCTATCGTTGACTCACCCTGTACAGAAACGTTATTCGTAAGTGAGGTTGGAAGCATGATTCCCACTACAACTGAAGGGCTTAAACCAGCCATTTTATTTTAAATATATTTTTTGAAAATTACGGTAAAACTAAAAAAAAAAAAACCTATATACTATTTTTTTGTAAAATTTTTCTTTTTTTGACATGGTGCTATTAGTGCTTATTCATTTTTAGAGATATTTGCGAAAAAAACAGAATTTTTCATTTTTTTTGGATTTTGTAGGCTTAGCGTATATTTTGGAGCAGCAAACTTTTTTTATCGTATTCTACGTTCAAAAAACTACCTATATGCGAAAAATGTAGCCTGTTAACAGTAAATGAGAGGTTTTCGTCAAAATTTGCCTCTGACGACTGGGCTAATTATAATATCAAACTTTTCAAAAAAATTAAATCACATGCTCAATTGTCCATTAATTTGCAACTTTTTTTAAATTTAAATAACATTGATATCTATAAAATTATCCATCATCATGTTATGGACTCTAGAATTGAGATTTAGAAAAAAAATAAAAAAGATAAAAAGGAAAGAAATAGGGGAAGGAAAAAAAGGAAAAAAAAAAAAGGAAAAAAAGAGAGAAAAAGAAAGCAAAAAAATTATATAAATAAAAGGCATTGGTATACAATAAAGGAATAATCATTTTTTTAAAGAGGAAAAAAGACAAAAAAAGCTGGTTGGTTATAGCCAGTGCCAAAGTCCGCGGGCACCCAAACAACCAGACAACCGAGACAATCGAGACAACCGAGATAAGTGAGACAACCGAAACAACCAGAAAATATCAGACAGTCGGAAAACCAAACAACCAAACATCCAAACCAAACTACCCAAATCAACCAAACACCAAGCCAACCAAACCATCCAAACAAACAAACAACACCAAACTACCCAAACAAACACACGCACAAACACACAAATACACACGCGCGCGTACATACACGTTCATACACACTAACACATACACACACGCATACACACACGCATACACACATACATAAACACACACAAATATACACACACTATCTTTAAATTGAACCTACTATAAAAAGTGGGATTTTAAAAGTTTACTTGTTTTCGCATTGAGTCTGAAATCAAATATTTTGAAAATAAACTTATTCTTGGGACACCTTGTATTTTAATTATTGCACGCAAATACGGAACATAGTATTTTTGGATTTGATATAACACACTATTATTTTCCAAAAATAACGATGATATCTCTTTAGTAACCAAAATAGTGTTAGCGCAATAAATTTGTTTATCTTTATATGATAAATACATTAGTTTTGTATTTTTTTCTTGTATTTTTACTGCCCCATGTTTTGGCTTGTATTACAGAAACAAATTATTTGATATCGTTTATTTTCATAATATTAATTATAATTAATTAGCATGTTTTAACAAAGTAATAAATTATAAATACTACAACCTTCTATAAGTAGCTAGCTTGGATTTATGGACGATCCACAGAAAATAAATTTTCTTACGATTATCTCCAAAATATGAATATACATAACATGTTTATTAGTGTCCTTTATACCTAGAAAAAATTTCAATAATTCTTATGTTAAAAATGCAAATTTCAACAGCTAATATTTGTAAATATTAGCTGTTGAAATTTGCATTTTTAACATACGAACCCTATCCCGACCTAAGTTAAAATAATGGTAATTTTCTTAGGATCGTTTTGAAATGATTAATTACAAATATAACAAATATTTTTCTGTAAAGAAAAATTGTCGCAAGCGGTATTCTTTTTTTTAAAAAAAAACCATGTTGGAAGTGAGCCACTTTTGATCGTTTTCAGTTTTGCTCGCATACCTAGAAAAATAAAAGTTTCGCTACTTGGCAACGTCATACTGCGCAGGAAATTTGAAATAGCGTCAACACACAGCTGATTTTAATAAATGTGTGTAGCTCACAGATATAAAAAAAAATGAGTTATGGTAAATAAAAAGTCAATATTTATAACAAATCTAATATTTATTAGTATTCAACACAAATAAGTAGCATATTAATTAATATCAGAGACGCGAGGTGTATGCAACTGCTATAGCCCAGTCGTAAGAGGCAAATTTTGACGAATAGCTCTCATTAAATGTTAACAAGTTAATATTTGTTATAAGTAAGGACACCCAAATATGCAAAGCGCATTTATTGCATATTTTGCATATTATATGCATTTTTCTAAATATTTGCATAAATGCTTTAAAAATAGCATATATGTGCATATTTGAAGGAATTTATAATAATGTAGGTCTTTAGCAGGCGTTTTCATTCATTTTTCGGAATAAGGGTCAATGTTTAGGCCGCCGCCGCCGCGCCGGTGGTTTTCCCCAAATAAATTTTATTATTTTATGGTCAGTAAAAACCAGTCAGTAAACCCCAGACGGCCATTAGAGCATACTTGTATTATTAATTTATTAGATTTCATTTTTGGTTGTGCTTTTAAAGTGGTTACGTCGATTTGTGCTTTTTATCTTGTTAGTCGTATTTTACTACAGTGAAATGCCCAAAGCCAGTGTGTCACCATACAAAGAACTAAGAATAGATATGGGAAAAAATCTACTGTTCTGCATGTGTTAAAATTATAAGTATAATTTGTGAATACCTATTGAATATACAGGGTATTTCATTTTCGTTTAATATTTAAACATAACGAAATTTTTGTCAGGATTTTGCCGTTGATGCTATTTTCAATGTTATTTAAGTTATTTTTGTTCCATTTAACGAACAAAATTTCTATTTAACGAAACCACGAATAGAAATACATACGTAAACGTATATATTTCTAGGTAATCTAATAAAAAAGGTACAAAGCAGAATTTTAATTTTTGCCTGCTCTAAGCACCTAGTTTTCTATTTAACGAATTTTTCCTTGGGCATTTTAATTAAATTTTCTTTTTTTTTATTGCAGATACCATGGGAATAAAAAATTTCAAATAGATCAACACGTGAAAACTGCTTGCCATATTGCCAAATTGAGTAAGACGAAACCTGGAGATAAGCCACAACACACATTAATGCAATGTTTCCAACCAACGTACAAAAATAAAGAGCTAAATGAACAAGACATCTTTAACCGAGATCTATGCCGTGCAATGATGACATCAAACATTCCGTTATCGAAGCTACATAATTAAAACTTTACTTCCTTCCTCCCGAAGTATTGCAAATTTAATATCCCAGGTGAAACAACAATACGGAGAAACGACGTAAAACGACGTAAACTCCTTGTATTCACAGGTAATTGAGGAAATTGAAGGTAAAATTCGCAACGAACATTTTTACATATGTATTGATGAAACCACCGATTCAAGAGGACGATATATTGCGCATTTATTGATTGGAGTTCTTAGCGACGATATTTTGCCAAAATCTTATCTGATTGCTTCCAAACAGTTAGAAAAAACAAATGCATTGACAGTGGCCAGATTTGTTCAAGAGGAACTATCGAAGTTTTACTTTTTAATGGAGAATTTTGAGAAACATTTAGTAGTTATTGTTTTTATAACTAACGGCGACCCTGTCTTTTGCAATATTTGCATATTTCCGCTTGCTTAGTTGCATCGCCCTGTATGTATCAAATTTAAAATGTATGTTTTATTAGGCTGTTTACTACGTATATAAATTTTTATAATATGTACTTACATTATTACTATTATTATATGTTCATCTTTAAGTAAATTAATAAAAGAACACGATAAAGTGGTAGGAAAATATGGCGAAGAAGTTACTAACGACATAGGGATATTTATAAATATACGTGGAGACAAACAACAAAAGATTTAAAAAGTATTATCGACTATATGATAATACGTCAGAGATCTAGATTAAACTTCCTAGATGTAAGAGTCCAAAGAGGGGCTTCATGTTGCAGTGACCACTACCCTCGTGAAAGGAAAGATAACCTCACGAACAAACACGGGGAAAGCAAAACTGGAAGATACAAGTACACAGAACACAACAAGTGAAACAACAATAAGATATAATACAGACAGCTTACAAAATGAAAGTATCAGAAATCTATACAAGAGTAGACTGGACCAAAAGATACAACGGACGGGATTTGTTAATATAGAAGAAGAATATAAGTATATAAAGGAATGCCTACACGCAGCCGCACTGGAAGCATTAGGGTACCAAGAGAAAAGGGAAAAACAGCAAAAAACCATATTGGTGGGATGAAGAAATTAAATTCGAAATTGAAGAAAAACGGAAAAAAAGCTATCACAAATACTTAAGTTCAAAGAGCACAAACGACAAAGTAAAATACAAAGAATCCCAAGCTAGAGTACGTAAAATGATTAGTGACAAAAAGAACAACCAATGGGAAAAGACATGCTCAAGACTCAACACTTACATAGGAGGAAGAAAAAAGCACAGAAAGCTGGAGACTTCTTAAAAATATGAGAACAGAACGGAAAAGAGAAATCTTCTCACCAATAACACCAGAAAAATGGAACCAATATTTTACAAATATGCTAACACAAGATAGACCAGAGTTCAAAAGTACCCAACATGGAAACCCAAATATAGTTATACGAGGACCCCCAATAAGGATAACAACATCAGAAGTTAAAGAAGTATGTAAAAAACGCTAAAAAAATGGTAGAGCTCCAGGATCAGGAAACATCCCAGGAGAGATAGTAAAATACGGAACTGAAAAACTATTTAGCGCTTTGAGGAACTTATTCCAAAGATGCATTAACACATCAGAAGTACCTGAGGAATGGAAAATATCATACATATCACCAATTCATAAGAAAGGAGACAAAAATAATTGCGATAACTATAGGGGAATATCGGTTACAGGATCTATTAGCAGAATATACGGAAAAATACTTAAAAATAGAATAGAAACGGAATACGCGGACGTAGAAGCTGAAGAACAGGCAGGCTTTAGAGCAGGAAGATCCACAATAGACCATCTCTTCTCACTGACACAAATCCTAGAAAAGAAAACCGCATTTGATCAGGAAGTCCATGTCTTGTTTGTTGATTTAAAAAAGGCCTACGACAGCGTGCCCCTAATGAGATTGTGCACAGGCCAACGTGGGAAACACTACAACAGAGTAATGTAAGCACCGAAATAATTAAGGCCGTAAAATCCTTATACCAAGACGGAAGAAGTAGTGTGAAACCAAATATGGTATAACAACAGGGTTCCAGGTCACAAAGGGTCTCAAACAGAGCTGCTGTATATCCCCAACGCTATTTAAAAATCTATTTGGAGAGTGCACTGAAGAACTGGAAAAGGAAATGCAGCAGTATGGGATTACCACTGGATGACGATGCTACATTGTACACGCTATCTTTCGCAGATGACCAGGTAGTAGTCGCCTCAGGACATCGATGATATGGAATACATGACACGAAAACTTATGGAGGAATATGAAAAATGGGGCCTAGAAGTCAATATTAAAAAGACCTAGTACATGTGCGTCGGAGGACAACAGCAGGACTTGAAACTGGCCACAGGACACACCATCAAACACTGTGCCAATTATAAGTATTTGGGAACGAGAATATCTAGGGACGGAACACTGGAAGAAGCAATATTCGAGAGGAATATCCAAGGAAGAAAAGCGATTGCAACGCTTAATAGTATACTATGGGACAAAAAGATAACCATTGAAAATAAGAAGAGAATTTACAACTCAATAGTGAAAAGTATAATAACTTACAGCTCCCAGGTGTGGGGCCATTAAAGGAAAGAACAGAAAAAAATACTAAAAGCTACAGAAATGGATTTCTGGAGACGAGCAGCCAGAAAATCCAGAAAAGACCGCATACCAAATGACACGATAAGGCGAGCTTTAGAAATAAAGCACGATATAGTGGACGAAATCAGAACCCAACAGTTGGTATGGTACGGACATGTACAGAGAATGTCACAAGACCGACTACCTAAGAAGATTTTAAATTGGAACCCTCATGGAAAAAGAAAGCGAGGAAGACCACGTCAAAGCTGGAGAGCAGGAATCAACAAGGAAGTACTAGAGAGAGATCTGGAGGAGGAGGGATGGAGAAACCGGGAGGAGTGGAAATTAAGCATCGGAAGACGGAAGACGTTATAAAACCGATTGATATATATATATATATATATTCTATATATATATATATATATATATATATATATATATATATATATATATATATATATATAATAAAATACATTCTATTATTTATATTTATTTTTTACTTTGTATAATATTATATTTAGATTTAGTTCATTCGCCCTGTATGTTAAAATTTAAAATGGGTTTTTTATTGCTACATTTGTATAGTACTCGTATCATGTAATGTGAAACAATAATAAATTTACATTTTTCAAGTCTATTTCGATTTTTTTTACTGCATATTTACAACATGTATGTGCATATTTTGAGAAAATTATTTGCATATTTATGCGCATATTTTAAAGTTTTTCACTTGCATATTTCGGTTTCCTTAGTTATAAGTATACAGACAAACAGACACTCAGGTAGATAGATAGACTGACATGCCATCAATTCTGGATACACGGAATAGTACGAACTTAACCGAATACTTAAAGAATAATTAATAGGGGTTGATATTATTTACGTTAAACTTCATATAAAAAAAGATCTTTTACTAAAACATTATCTTCAAATGGATAATAGTTACTTCCCGGAAACTGTCAATTTAGAACTTACAGAAGATACTGGGGAAGTACCAAAATTAGATAAGAATTATATTGATTGATGTATGACAAACGCATGATATGTTCATGTAGTGTCTGCAATGCTATTACCTTACTTAATTATATTATAAATAAATATTGATTTTTAAATTATACAGCAGTTTTCTTATTACGCTTATGGAACTGTTTAGCAGTCAACATGTTTATCACCCTTCCTGTTTTCTATCTGTGTGTCTGTATATTTTGGCATACAGGTAGTTTTTTGGACGTAGAATACAATAAAAAAAAGTTTGCTGCTCTAAACTAAGCCTACAAAATCGAAAATAAAATGAAAAAAAAAAAACCGGTCAAGTGCATGTTGAACTTGCACAATTAGTGTTCCATACATTAATTGCTTTTAAAATAAAAAAAAATTGTTATGGTAGTATAAAATGATCAGTGACTTCACAAAACACACTCCAAATGAGTTTTCAACAAAGTTTGTTTCCAATCTTTACTGAAAACTTTGAAATTTTTGTTTTTTTTATATACCAGATAAATTATTAAAGGTAATGCACTCGTGATAATTTTCATTCAATCTATACCCCGTGGAGAATATTCCAGAATTTTTTCAAAATTTTTTGATCAGTACTTTTCGAGATAAGGTAGGGGGACAGCGATTTTTCGCGATTTTTTAAAAATAATACAAAGAAAAAGTGTTACATTATATATATACATTTTTAACTCGTGTTTTCACAAGTTTTCATTTGACACCACACTCGATGACCTAGTAAAAAAATTTTTTTTCGCTTCCGATTTCACCCCTCAAATCTAACCCCGTAAGACAAATTTAACTTTCAAAACTATACGGCTCTGATGAGACCATCAATTTCTATATTAGTACCAAATTTCAACTTCTATGTCAAATAGTTTCGGAGAAAATCGGGTGTGACAGACAGACAGGCAGACAGACAGACAGATACCGAAATGATTTTATAAGTGTTCCATACGGAACACTAATAATGCGTTTTTTCACAAATATCTCGAAAAATAAAAAAGATATCGAAAAACTAATAGAACCACGTGAAAGAATGGAAAATTTTACAAATAAATAGTATACAGATTATTTTTATTAGTCTAACCCTAAATTAAAAAAAATAGAGAGTACGTAATTCATTTAATTTCTTCGAGTAATTTGGAAATTTTATGTTTTCATTAACTGTTTTCTTTGTACCTGGATGTTGAAATGGAGTATAAATACTTTATACTTAAAGCTTAGACTTTTATCTTTCATTTCCCACCTTTAAATGTATTTTTTTGATTTTGAGTTTAAGTTGTATGATTAATAATAGGCAAAAAATGCATAATAATTTCCACTGGTTTATTTAAAATTGCGATGACGCGTTTCGCTGTCGATGCAGCTTCTTCAGATCTACATTTTTACACTGTCAAGTTAGGTTTAATGTTCACAATTTTATATAATTTCTTGACTATAATATTACACCTAATTAAATTACATTGATAGTATTGGGAAACCCACACAGATTTGGAATTAGGAGAATAAATTCAATAATGGTGAATTGCTTAAATCTACTTGGTCGTTGAGTAAAGTACCGGTAGTCCTTAATCGATTTATTTGCATTGTCTCTAAAAGGTTTAGTTTTAAACCTTTTTGTTGGGTAAGTAAAATTTTGAAATTCTTGTTAAATGTGTGATTTTCTGTTAAAAGATGATTAGCATATGTTGAAATTATATTTTCTATGGACGAAGCTTTTTTCGTGTTCTGTAATTCTTTGTATAAATGTACGTCCAGTTTGTCCTATGTATGTTTTAGGACATGACCCACATGGTAAATGATAAACTCCTGATTTATTGTCTTTATTGATTTGTGGTTTGTAGTTTTTTAAAATATTTCCCTGTAGTATTGTTAGCCTTGTAAGCTATGTTGATATTTTTTTGATTTAAAAATTTCCCCAGTTTCTCCATTGGTTGCCGAAATAGGTTAAGCATTTAAATGTGGTATTTCTGTCCTTAAAACGTGGGTATATTTCTGAGATTGCCTTGTTTCTAAGTTTTTTCCTAACGATATTATTGATTAAAGTAACCGAATAACCGTTGTTAACGGTTACTTGTTTTATGTAGTTTAATTCTTTAGTAAAATTTTCCTCTGATAAGAGGATATTAGTTAGTCTATGTATAAAACTATGATAAGCTGCGAGTTTATGATAGTTAGGGTGGTGAGAACTATTGTGAATTGTGGTATCTGTATGACAAGGTTTGTGATATATTGCAAATTTATGTTTTTTCATGGTTTTACTGATTGTCAAGTCTAGGGAGTTGATTTTCCCTTCGACTTCTTCTTCCATTGTAAAACTGATATTTCTATGTAAAGAATTAATATACTGAAAAAGGTGAGTTAATTGTCTGTCCGTACCTGTAAAGCATACAATTATATCGTCTACGTATCGATACCAGTATAGACAATTATTACTATTGTTAATATGGTTGTTAAATATCATTATTTCAATACTGTCCATTAAAATTTCGGCAAGTAATGGACTTAATGGACTCCCCATAATTAATCCTTCCTTACTATTGTTGAATGTATTGTTAAATGAAAAATAATTTTGTCTTAGGCAAGTTCTTAAGAAGCTGCATCGACAGCGAAACGCGTCATCGCAATTTAAATAAACCAGTGGAAATTGACTAAAAACAGTCTTTTATTATATATTTATAATGAATATCCATCAAGTAGGAGCTACAACCATCCAAAAAAAGCAAAAAGTACGTTTATCATAAACACTTTTTTAAGTGTAAAATTACAAAAAAGAGAAAGTTTTTTTTAAAGTTTTTAATGATTTTCTAATATCTAGTATTGTTTTACCTGTAACTAAAAAAATTGTCTGACTTTTTTTGATCATTTCGTACTGCTCTGAATGTAAAATTGCCGGCGGCACATTTCTGCAGGCAAATTTTCATATTTTAAAACTCAATTTTGAAATAATACAGACCATTTGGGTATTTTTAATTATTCTTTTATTGAAACTTGAGGTATAATAATGACATATGCACAAGGATTTTTTTTTCAATACTATATTTTACTAAATATTTATAATTTACTATATGCCCATTAAAATCATGTAAACCAAAATTTCGTTTCGTTTTACAAATTATTAAGCGACAAAAATAAAAACTATTAGTATTATCGAAGAGCTGAAAGTTTCCTCTTCAAAAAGCTATCTTTTAGTTTTTTTTTTACGCTCTGAAAATAAGTAGTATCCATTAACCTTCGAGCGGTGCGCGTAGACTTTCACATTAACTTGTTTGGTGTGCGACACTTTTTGAAACACTTATCCGACTGTTTAATAAATTCTTACGCTAATAAAAAATACCTGGAAAAAAAAAATCTAGTTACTATATTTTTTTGTAAAATTTTCCGCTCTCTCACGTGGTGCTATTAGTTTTTCGATAACTTTTATTTTTCGAGACATTACCGAAAAAACCGAATTTTAGGCTACGCCCACAAAATGTTGTGGGCGTAGCGTACATCAAACTCTAGCAAACTTTTTTTTATCGTATTCTACGTTCAAAAAACTACCTGTGTGCCAAAATACAACTTGTTAACATTTAATGAGAGCTTAAAACTCCTTGCGACCGGGCTATACAGAACCAAGGTTTTTTGTTTATGTGAGGGAACATTGTCTTGAAGAATTGACCGGTTGTCGATTCCATAATTTTTTTTTTCCATTTTATGTCGATTTTAACCTTTATAATTCGAGAGTAATCTGTAACAGAAACCTTGTACCCAGGGATACTATCCTCAGAGACCCTGGCTTCTTTGGCTAATTGATCCACTCTTTTATTTGTCGGAATTCCTACGTGGCTCTTTATCCAAACCAACTTTAGATTTTTATTTTCTTCGATTAGCTGGTTGTATAGTCTTATAATATTGATCACTATATAATTTGGCTTTCGGTTAGTTGTCACATTTTTTATTGCCTCCAACCGCTTCTACTAACTTTGTAATTTATACAGTCACTTAATGCTTGTTGAATAGCTGTTAGTTCAGCTGTAAATACGAGGCTGGTTTGAAAAGTCCGTGCAAAGTCCGAGAGATGGCACCACCGGCGCGTATCGAGGTCATGTTTAGTTAGTAGCATCTCTTGAATGAACGCACACTAAGTTTCAGCCATATTGGTCTATTTCTTTGTGTTTGGCATTCGTGTGAATCAAGGAAGTCGAGTGATTTTCAAGAAATGGACGAAAAAAAAGAATTTCGTGTGGTGATTAAACATTACTTTATGAAAGGCAAAACGCCTCAGGAGACTAAAGAGAAGCTCGATAAACATTATG
The DNA here is from genome assembly GCA_019049505.1 of Pachyrhynchus sulphureomaculatus. NCBI lineage: Eukaryota > Metazoa > Arthropoda > Insecta > Coleoptera > Curculionidae > Pachyrhynchus > Pachyrhynchus sulphureomaculatus. Next base: position 170,715,349 of record CM032455.1, on the reverse strand, counting down.
GTGACTCTGCACCTTCGATTAGAACAGTTTATAAGTGGTTTCAAAATTTGCTGTTCCAGAAGAATCCGGAGGACTTTAAGCGTCGTTTCGTCAATGTGGATGAAACATGGATACATTACTATACTCCTGAGTCCAAACAACAATCTAAACAATGGGTTACCAAGGGGGAATTTGCACCAAAAAAGGCGAAGACCGTTCCTTCGACCGGAAAGGTTATGGCGACTGTCTTTTGGGATTCGCAAGGGATAATCCTCATCGACTATCTGGAAAAGGGTAAAAACTATTACAGGTGAATATTATTCATCGTGTTTGGACCGTTTGAAAACCGAGCTGCAAGAAAAACGCCCGCGATTGGCCCACAAGAAAGTCCTTTTCCATCACGACAATGCACCAGCACACACCTCAGCAGTTGTGGTCGCAAAATTAATGGAAATAGGATTCCAACTCGTTTCACATCCCTCCTATTCTCCAGACTTGGCTCCCTCGGACTACTATTTGTTCCCCAATTTGAAGAAATGGCTGGCGGGATAAAGATTTTGGTGGTGATTGCAGACACTAATGGATATTTTGCAGACTTGGACAAATCCTATTATTCGGAAGGGATCAACAAACTAGAACATCGTTGGACGAAGTGTATAAGCCTAAAAGGAGACTATGTCGAAAAATAAAAAAGGTTTACCCCAAACACATAAGTAGTTTTTTATTTTTGCACGGACATTTCAAACCAGCCTCGTATAAATGAATTTTCTGGCAATTTTGTATTTACTCTAGTTATTTTTATTAGACTGATAAAAAGCACATTTTGTGTGTTTGTTCTTTAAAGATCCACATACTGTGTTTAATTTTTGGTGGAACTTTTGCTTGTAAATTTATGCTATTCCTTCGGAATCTTCTATAATAAATTCGAGACAATTATAGTACTAACTCCATGGAATTCTATAATAGTCCATAACTTTTGACTGATGAATTATGTTGACCATAATTAACTTTCAGTTAGTAATGAATTTTTTTTGTACCCAGTATTGATTAGATTAGCCTAAATAAGCAAGATTATACAGGGTGAGTCAACGATAGAGTAAAGTTCATTATCTCATTTGTTTCGGGAATTACGAAAAAAAGTTAAATACAGTAGTTTTAGGGAATATTATGGTGCAAAGTTTAAAATTATTTTTGAGTATACAGGATACTTCAGAAAAGTGTGGCCGATATAACACACGTTTTTTTTAAATGGAACATCTTATTTTCTAATTTATTTTTAAATTCTGCGTAAAATTTTATAACTTTTTTATTAATAATGTTACATACTTAAACCTAGTAGTTTTTCTAATATTTCAATTTTTTTAAAAAAAAAATACTAGTTTTCAGTTTTGTAAAAAATTGCCAGTAGCGCCATTGTTTCTGAAGGTGGAATACTCATAATTGATACGAGCGTTCTATAGAGATAAAAAAAAAGATATATGTAAAGAAATTTGAGTTAGATGCTACAGGGTGTTCAAAATAAATTTATGCATTTCGACTATTTTAAGTTGAAAACTATCAAATTTTTTAAATGGAACATTCTGTATATTACTATTTTTCCTGATAGATTTTACAAAACCCTTCAACTTTTATTAAGTATGTCATATACCTATTTGTGATAGTTTTCGAGTTACCCTTGTTTTTTATACACTTATGCTATAACATTCTAGTTGTCAAGACAAAACAAAAATGTAGGCATTGTCAGATTTTGACAGGTCTATTAAGCAAGTAAAAATAATTTACTTTGTTGTAGTAAATGATGTATAAAGGTAATAGTTATGGATTTTTCTAAAAATGAATTAATTGGTATGGTTTATATACTGGACGAGGCGGGAAAAAATTTTCTTTTGGCAGTAAGGCATTACGAAGCGAAGTACCCTAATAGACGTATACCATATAGAAAATCTTTTCAGTGCTTAATGGTTTGATGGTAGTGGTAGCGTTGAGTATACAAAACGGAAAGTATAGGTACAAATACTACCGACGAACAAGGTCGTGAAGCCGAATCATTTTCAATCAGTTGTGGCTTGACTCAGCGCTTATTGATGAACCAACACGGATCCCTGATCGAGACGGAGAGTTCGCCAGTCTTCTTGATCTGTTTTTAACCACCAATCCGGAGATTTACACGGTCAGCGTAAATCCGCCGTTAGGTTCTTCCGACCATAAACTACTTTCGACATCGAGTATTCTACCAATCAGTGACAGAGAGGCGCCCAAACCGCGCAAGATTTGGCACTACAAATCTGCTAAATGGGAAGACCTAACGGAATATTTTCGAACTTTCCCTTGGTTGGACGTTTGTTTTCGATGCGACGACCCATCTGACTGCGCCAGGGAGGTTTCCGATGTTATTTTGGCCGGTATGGAGGCTTACATCCCTTTTTCGAAGAAATGCCCTTCCAACGGCAAGCCTTGGTTTGACCTAAAATGCAAAGAAGCTGTTGCTTCTAAACATCTTGCATACCGACAGTGGCGTGAAGATCCTAACACCATAAATCGTAACATCTTTGTTCGTGCCAGGAACAGATGCAAAGAAATTATCGACGAAACCAAGGAGGTACACAATCAACGGATTAGAAACAAACTTCTCGCTTGTCCCGGCAATTCCAGTCCTTTTGGTCAGTCGCTAAGGCAGTTAGTCAAAATTTTACCAAATCCACCATACCACCACTCACACGGCCGGATGCAACGACACCTGTTGAAAAGGCGAACTTGTTGGCTGAACTCTTCGCTTCACATTCTACTGTCGATTTTCAAGGAAAAACACCACCTACTATTCCCATAGTGCAGTCAAGGATGCCCGATATTGTCTTCAGACAGCGTATCATAAAACGTATTTTGATGAAGCTAGACACCAAAAAGGCTTCTGGCGCTGACGGAATACCTACCATAGTTCTCAAGAACTGTGCGAGGGGGAACTAACACCAGTTTTCTGTAGACTTTTCAACCTATCCAGCATCTTCTAAAATATCTTGAAAGATTCAACATTATTAGTGATCACCAATATGGCTTTCGTAAAAATAGATCAACAGGAGATTTTCTGACTTATGTAACACATGTTTGGAACAACGCAATTGAACACTTTGGAGAATCTCGAGCGGTTGCTCTTGACATATCCAAGGCATTTGATCGTGTTTAGCACGATGGGCTGTTGGCTAAGCTACGTTCTTATGGTATGTCTGAAAAGTTCTGTTTGTGGCTCTCATGTTTTCTCAGAGAGCGTTCTTTACGAGTGGCAGTTGACGGATTTCTTTCTAATACCTTCAGTATCAACGCCGGTGTGCCCCAAGGTTCCATACTGTCTCCTACTCTCTTCCTCATTTATATTAACGATCTGCTGGAAGAGAATCCAATCTACAGCTTTGCAGATGACAGTACACTTATCTCTTCATTCACTTTGAACGCTCGGACATCGAATACTCAGACGAATATCGGCAGACAGCAGGAAGTCATTCAACTTAACAAAGACCTGGAAGAAATTCTATCTTGGGGTGACAGTAATCAAGTGGAATTTAACGCTACAAAAACCCAGGCTGCAGTTTTTTCTAAAAAAAAGTTAACGTTGCAGAACCCGACATAGTTATGTCGGGGCACTCCATCCCTCTAACATCGTCACTCAATCTGTTAGGCGTTAATTTGGGAGCAAATTTGTCCTGGCATGAACATGTTGCAGGCATAGCAAGAAGAGCTTCTCAAAAGTTGGGAATATTGTTTCGAACCAGAAAGCTTTACACTCCACAACAACTGTTAATTCTTTACAAAGCTCAAATTCGACCAACTATGGAATACTGCTCCCATGTTTGGAGCTCCGCTCCCAAACATACACTGTATTTATTGGATTCTATCCAGAGAAGAGCTGTTCGTCTGATTGGAAACCCGGAACTGACCTACGGCCTTGATTCGCTGGAACATCGAAGAACGGTTGGCGACTTGAGCCTATTCTACAAGTACTTTCATGGAAAGTGTTCGAAGGATGTGGCCCGCTTAATTCCTCCCAGAGCGGTGCATGTTAGAAGTACACGTCGCGCTAATACTTCACATCCGTATGAGGTTCAGCTTGTTACTCCTCGTACAACGCTTTTCAAGCAGTCTTTTATATGGAGAACATCATACCTTTGGAATAGTTTGCCCAGGACTGTGTTTCCCATCGAGTACAATCTACAGCGATTCAAGAACAACGTGAATCGCTTTCTTCGCACACGTGTCACTCCTGTAGCGCTTTAGGGACTTCCCTGTAGCACGTGTGCTAGACCCATAAAAAAAAAAGTAAACCAGATTGCTACCAATGAGAAAAAGAAATGGAGATTTTACTTCATGTTGAACATAATCCCCAGGTCAGCAGCCGTCAACGAGCTGACTTATCTGACACATCCCAATCTACGGCTAATCGCACCACGAGAAAATACAAGTATCATCCCTTTTCATATGGAACTACACCAAGAACTTCAAGACCATGATTTTGAACGATGAGTAAACTTTTGTACCACCATGAATGGACCAATAGAGGCCAATCCAAATTTTTATCCAAAATAAGGTTTACCGATGAAGCTACTTTTCGCAGTAATGGAGCAGTTAACAGCCATGACAAGCATTATTACTCAACAGCTAATCCATTTTGGGTCCGGGAAGTTCAAAATCAAAACAACGGTTTTGATTTTGAACTTCCCGGACCCAAAATGGATTAACTGTTGAATAACCAATGGACCAATGGGTCGCTTAATGTTTGGTGTGGAATATTAAATTTTCGAATTATTAGTCCATATTTTTTTCGCGAACCGCTTAACGGGCCTAGATATCTAAATTTTTTGCAAAACGAATTACCCCAGCTTCTTCAAGAAGTTGATAACTTTGAAAGAGAACAAATGTGGATTCAAAAAAACGGAGCTCCTGCTCATTACCACCGGGAAGTTCGGGAATTTTTAAACGATAGTTACCCACAAAAATGGATCGGTAGGGATGGATTCATTCAGTAGTGCCCTCAGTCATGTCACTTAACACCTTTAGACTTCTTTTTGTGGGGTTACATTAAAGATCGTGTTTATGTGAATCCCCCTACAACACCAGTAGATATGGAAAATAGGGATGCGTGCAGGACAATAACGTCCTTTATGCTAAGGAAAGTGAAGGAAAATACATTAAAACGACTAAAAATGTGTATTCAAGTAGACGGGTATATTTTGAATATTTATTACGTCATAATAATTAATCATTAGATAAGTTAAACTATATTAAAATTACTATTAACTATTTGTTTATGTTTTCACAATAGCGTAAGTGTATTAAAAACAAGGGTAAAAATTGAAAAATTCAAAATAAATCGAAAACTATTAGAAATAGGTATATGACATACTTAATAAAAGTTGGAGGGTTTCGTAAAATCTATCAGTGCCATTTAAAAAATTTGTGATTTTTCAATTTAAAATAGTTGAAATGCATAAATTTATTTTGAATACGGAACACTAATTGCACAAGTTCAAGTTGCACTTGACCGGTTTTTCATTTTTCGAGAAAAGCAGAATTTTTTATGCTATTCTACGTCCAAAAAACTACCTGTATGCCAAAATACAGCCATTTAGTGAGAGCTTAAAACCCCTAGGGACTGGGCTACTAATCAGACTACTTTTAGAGAATCCATAAAAAGTTAGACAATTTACAAAAATGTAAATTATAACACCTATTCATAAAGACATGACGTGCGGTTATATTCTCTTTGTCATCCATATAAAACGTTACATGAGAGTTAGCATAATGTTTCAATAATAATCATATCAAAACAGATCTTGATAACATTGTGCACTATAATCTCCGAATATAAACCACGTTTCATCAAAAGCCTCAGAACAATAAAAGCACTGGCTGGTAGATAACGATCGACTGGGTCCCCGAGGGCCATATTGAGTCAGTTAGGATCCCCGAAAATATATATTATGTTCATAGGGAACCGTTCGCGCTCTGTTTAGGCTGGTTATTCTTACCATGTCAGCTGGGGTTTTAAAAATTGTTGTAGCCTGTGAAGATGTGCATAGGTACGAGTATTAAGGTGTCTAATTCAAAATACTTGTAAAGATATAGCTTATATAGAGTATCATTTCAAAAACTCTTGCGTTAGCTCAACGGATCGGTTATATTAATAGCTATATCGATCGATAGTTATCGATATATCGCTAGTCGCTGATATATCGATAGTTGTAGATATATATTGATAGATGTCGTTGTACCGATATCAATTAAGATTTGTAAAAGTTATATACTACAAGGGGTGAGGAGTCCCGAGTCTTTTGAAGAAAAAACAATGTTTATGCCAAAAATTGATTTTACTCTTCAACGTGTTTCTTTCAAGAGCGAAACACTTATTCCAGCAATCTTTCAACATTTGGCTACCTGTCATATAGTACGCTTTGACGACCTCTCTAAAATAAACGTCAGGTTCCAATTCGACTTGTTTATTTGATCCAGATCTCTTTTCTCGGGAGCCACCTTTTCAAATTTGGAAAGAGGAAATAATCGCTGGAGACTAGATCTGATGAATACGGTGTATAAGGAAGCTATTCAGAGCCCAGCTGGTTCAATTTCACCATCGATTTTATGGACTTGTTTGCTGGTGCATCATTTTGGTGAAACAACACTTTTTTTTCGTTAAATGCGGCTGGTTTTTCCGGATTTCACCTTTCAAATGGTTCAAAAAACCAACGTAGTGGTCTCCGGTGATTGTTCGCCCCTTTTCAAGTTCAAAATTATTTTCACATTCATCGGTAAAACTTTGTTACCCGGGCTTTTCAGAAAAAAGTTTTTTTTAGTGTTCCGTACGGAACACTTATAAGATCACTTCGGTGTATGTCTGTCCGTCCGTCTGTCTGTCTGTCTCTCTGTCTGTCTGCCTGTCTGTCTGCCTGTCTGTCTGTCTGTCTGTCCGTCTGTCCGCCTGTCACACACCCGATTTTCTCTCGAAATTATTTGTCATAGAAAGTTGAAATTTGATAATAATACAGGAATTGATGGCCTCATCAGAGCCATGTAGTTTTGAAAGTTAAATTTTGACTTAAGGGATTAGTTTTTGGGGGGTGAAATCGGAAGTTACTAGGTAATCGAGTGTGGTGTCAAATGAAAGCTTGTGAAAACACGAGTAAAAAATATATATATAATGTAATACTTGCGCGCACTTTTCTTTCTATTATTTTTAAAAAATCGCGAAAAATCGCTGACCACCCGCCTTATCTCGAAAAGTACTTATCAAAAAATTTTGAAAAAATTATGGAATATTCTCCATGGGGTGTAGATTGAACGAAAATTATCACGAATGCATTACCTGTAATAATTTATCTGGTATATAAAAAAAAAAATTTCAGGGTCATCAATTTTCAGTAAAGATTGGAAATAAACTTTGTTGAAAACTCATTTGGGGTGTGTTTTGTAAAGTTACTGATCATTTTATACTTCCGTTACAACATTTTAAAAGCAATTGCGCAAGTTCAACTTGCACTTGACCGGTTATTTTGGTATAGGTTTAAAATGCTGTCCGAATTTTTGGCGTTTTGCTGGAGAAGACATTTTATTAACAGACTAACTGACTTATCACTAACTAGCTTGACACTTGGATATGCTGCTCTAAATATGTATTTATAGTTGGGGCAACAGGAAAGTATGTAAATAAAATGTTTTGATTGACAATAAAACTTCGTTACAAAAGAGCATTGTTACCTGATAAATACCTGAGAATAGATACGTTATAGAATATTATAGGACCGCCGGTCAGTTCACAGGTATTTTTATTACTATCAGCTTCAAATAAATAGAGTATAAACGGCTGCTTCTTATTATACACGTCTATTTTGGGTAAAACTTCGTTACGCAGGCTTTTCAGAAAAAGGTTTTTCTTTTGGAATAGACTTAAATTGATCTAATTTTGAAACACTTACTAAAAATATCCATTTTTGCACTTTTTTTGCACATAAACATTGCGTACACGTAAGCGTACAAAAATCTGCTATGCTATTGACAACCATCGATCGAAACTGCTCGAGAGAACTCAGTTCGTTTATACGCATGCGCTGAGGTGATTATGCTTCATTTACAGTCATAGTAAAATTCCGACCAATAAGGAACTTTGCTGTGAAATTTTTTTTGCGGAAAACAACACGAAAAGAATAAATCACAAGGTTTTTTTTATTTTAGAATAGGCCTGAAATGGCCTAATTTTGAAAGATTGACAAGAAAAAAATCGAGGTGAGGCTGTTTTTGCTAACCTGAACTAACTTTGGTCTCCAGTCACTAATATAGCACATACAGTGGCGTGCAAAAGTTTCCGGCCAATGACATTTCGTACTCTAATTTTTTTAATCATTATGAAATGTGAGTATGAGATATAGGAAACAAAATAACCTAGTAAAAGATTATTATTTACGTTTGTGAATATATTTGTTATTATTATTCTTATATTTATATGTGCAAAAGTTTCCGGCCACTTTGTACTACGAGAAAAATTATTAGTCCATATGCTTTATAATAGACTTAAATTATATTTTTATGTTATTATTTTGTAGCCATACCCTTTGCAGCGATAACCGCCACATAACGATATGGCATTGACTCAATTAATCGATTAATACAAGCAGGTGAAATTTTATCCCATTCTTCCTTCAATGATTTGAATAATGCGGCTTTATTTGAATATGTATGCTTTCGAACTTGACGATCTAGCGTTTTCCATAAATGTTCTATTGGGTTCAAGTCCGGTGACTGAGATGGCCAGCTTAAAACTCTCACATTTGAAGCAGAAAACCACTGTTTTAACAACTTGGATATATGTTTGGGGTCATTATCCTGCTGAAATATCCAGTTCTGCGGCAATGTTTCTTCAGCATATGATAACAAATTGTTTTTCTAAAATGTCCTTGTAAATATCAGCGTTCATATTTCCGTTGATCTCGATCAATGGACCGACTCCTTGTGCAAAGAAAATTTCCAAACCATCACACTTTCTCCATCGTGTTTTACAGTAGGAATTTGGTACCGAACATCATTTCTCGTACCAATAAGACGTCGTACATGTTGTCTATTATCGCTTCCAAAAAGATTAAATTTAGATTCGTCTGAGAAAGCTACTTTTTTCCAATCTTTGATTGTCCAATTTAGATGATCTTTGGCAAACTGTAATAGGGTCTTCTTATTCTTTTTACTGATTAATGGTTTTTTAATACCTATACGGCCAAAAAGTCCCACATCATGTAGTCTTCGTGTCACAGTACTACGACTAACATTAGCTAGGCTTTCATCCTTTAGCTCGCGTGCAATTTCGACAGCAGTTTTCTTGACATCTGCAGTTGATTTGCGTTTAATGATACGATCTACTTTTTTAGACGTTTTTCTTGGTCTTCCACTACGCGGACGATCTTTTAAACCATATCCACAACGGTATTTTACAATAACATCGTTCACGGCTGATTTACCTATCGATAATAAGGAAGCAATCTCACGAGAAGACTTTCCCTCTTTTGAATATTTTATTTACTCTCTCACGAATTTGGATTTGCATATGCCGAGCCATGTTTATGCTCCCACGACCTTTTATGCACTAAATGTGAACATTCTACGCGCTATTCGTAAATACGTCTTTAAACTTACTACTGCGTCAATGTATATTATGTGGCCGGAAACTTTTGCACATATAAATATAAGAAATATAATAATAATAAATATATTCACAAACATAAATAATATTCTTGTACTATATTATTTTGTTTCCTATATCTCATTCTCACATCTCATAATGATTAAAAATCATTAGTTTTTTTTTTATAAATTAGAGTACGAAATATCACTGGCCGGAAACTTTTGCACGCCACTATATCATTTTTAGTGTTCCGTACGGAACACTTATAAGATCACTTCGGTGTCTGTCTGTCTGTCTGTCTGTCTGTCTGTCACACCCGATTTTCTCCGAAACTATTTGACATAGAAAGGTGAAATTTGGTAATAATATAGGAATTGATGGCCTCATCAGAGCCATGTAGTTTTGTGAATTAAATTTTGACTTAAGGGGTTAGTTTTGGGGAGTGAAATCGGAAGTGAAAAAGAAAAAAAATTACTAGGTCATCGAGTGTGGTGTCGAATGAAAGCTTGTGAATCCACGAGTAAAAAATATAAATATAATATTATACTTGCGCGCACTTTTCTTTGTATTATTTTTAAAAATTCGCGAAAAATCGCTGTCCCGGGCTTTATCTCGAAAAGTACTAATCAAAAAATTTCGAAAATATTCTGGAATATTCTCCACGGGGTGTAGATTGAACGAAAATTATCACGAGTGCATTACCTTCAATAATTTATATGGTACATAAAAAAAACAAAAATTTCAAGGTCATCAGATTTCAGTAAAGATTGGAAACAAACTTTGTTGAAAACTCATTTGAGGTGTGTTTTGTGAAGTCACTGATCATTTTGTACCACCGTAACATAAATTTTGACTTAGGGGGTTCGTTTTGAGGGGTGAAATCGGAAGTGAAAAAAAAAAATTTTTTACTAGGTCATCTAGTGTGGTGTCAAATGAAAGCTTGTGAAAACACGAGTAAAAAATATAAATATATAATGTAATACTTGCGCACACTTTTCTTCGTATTACTTTTAAAAAAATAGCGAAAAATCACTGTCCCCTACCTTATCTCGAAAAGTACTGATCAAAAAATTTTGAAAGAATTCTGGAATATTCTCCACGGGGTATAGATTGAACGAAAATTATCACGAGTGCATTACCTTTAATAATTTATTTGGTATATAAAAAAAAAAAAAATTTCAAGGTCACCAGTTTTCAGTAAAGATTGGAAACAAACTTTGTTAAAAACTCATTTGGGGTGTGTTTTGTGAAGTCACTGATCATTTTATACCATCCTAACAAAAATTTTTATTTTAAAAACAATCAACGTACGGAACACTAATTGTGCAAGTTCAACTTGCACTTGACCGGTTTTTTTCACATTAAGGTAGGACATTTTTCTTTCATTATTTAATGTATTTTATATAACTGCTGATTATTTAGTTCAGGTTAACAAAAACGGCTACCTCCGGCTATTAAAAAAATCTTCCTTTTTCTGAAAAGCCGGCGTACCGAAATTTTACCAAAAAAACTGACAATAAACAATTTTGTGATAAGATTAAATTAAAACTGAAAAAAATTTAATAATTTCTTGAAAAGATTAGGCTGACCTCTACATTTCACCTATTAGTGCGAACGGAGCCTATTCTTCCGAAAACAACTGACAGTTTCAATCAATGGTTATCAACAGTTGCCAGTGATATAGGTTAATTTTTGTTTACCAAAAAAAAGTGCAAAAACGGGCCTCCCCCCCGATATTTTCTCGTCGTAAATCTTTCGAAAATGAGACCAATTTAAGCCTATTCCAAAAAAAAAAACCCTTTTTCTGAAAAACCCGCGAAACGAAGTTTTACCCAAAATAGACGTGTATAGTAAGGAACAGTCGTTTATACTCTATTTATTTGAAACTGATAGTATTAAAAATGCCTGTGGACTGGCCGGCGCACAGTGGGAAAAAACGAAAAAATCGTGTTTCAAAATTGTCTAGAGCCTTCAATTTTGGTTCGATTTGGACGATTTTTTTTAAAAAATTGAAGCATATTAAATTCCGACCAAAGTTGTCGGAGCCGATTTTGCAATTAAACTTTTGTTTCAAAATGGCGGTTTCTGATTATATAGCGACTGAGACACAGAAAAACGCTTACAGTTTCAAACCAAGTTGTGCCACTGTTTAGCAATAGCAGCCACTTTTTTGCTACAACAGCAAACAATGTGGCTAGTGCAGCAAAATATTTAGCTGTCCCTATTTTAACAAAACGTTTTAGCTGTCGTAGCCATTTTCTAGCTGTGTGAGCTGTCCTTCTCTGCGTGTATCGCTGTTTTTTGTATCTGCTAGAAAATTGTCTACGATACTTAAAATTTACTGCAGCAATATTCTAGCAATAACTGCATGAAAATTTAAATCCCGCAACTAAACTTGAATAACTTGAATGATCTGACTGCCACAGTCTAAATGCCACAGAGAAACTTTCTTGCTCGATTCAATTTTGGCATCCGCCATACTTGATTTGTCATTTTAAGTCAATTGTTGAAACATATTTATAATTAACAATCTTAAAGAAATTATTTATGCAAATGTTATGGATATAAAATAATAATGGTACGTTTATTCATATTTATAATACTTTTATTGTTCATGGCCGCCATTTTGGGTTCATTATTATTAATTTTGTAACTGTGATATTAGATATATTATCTGCGACATAAAAAAAACATACATATACGCATTTTAGCACAACTTGGTTTGAAACTGTAAGCGTTTTCTGTGTCTCAGTCGCTATAGAATCAGAAACCGCCATTTTGAAGACGTCCGCCATTTCGAACCAAAATTGAAGGCTCTAGACAATTTTGAAACACGATTTTTTCGTTTTTCCCCACTGTGCGGGGGCGGTCCTATATCAGAGTCTGCTATCTATTTCCAGGTATTTTTCAGGTAACAATGTTCTTTTGTAACGAAGTTTTATTGTCAATCAAATCATTTTAGTTACATACTTTCCTGTTGCCCCAACTATAAATACATATTTGGAGCAGCATATCCAAGTGTCAAGCCAGGTAGTGACAGTCAGTTAGTGTGTCAACAAAATTTCTTCTCTAGCAGAACGCCAAAAGTTCCGACAGCTAGCCCATAATGAAAAGCATATAGTTAAAAATGTATTTGACTACGTTAAAAACGATTGAAATTGTGATTTAAGTGTGGACGATTGTGTGACAAAATATTCCTGAATGACAAGAGTTGGTAAAGCTACAGTTTACGAAACTTTAAGAGAAGAAAATGGGGGAGTATAGACTCTCCAAAAAAGAGACCATGCAGAAAAGAACTTCAGCTGACAGACAACACAAAACAAGCAGTAATGCGTATTGTTCATGACTTTTTTATGGAAAGAATTCCAACTTTGGATATGATCCTGCAGGCTGCGACAAACCCCCTGGAAGTACCGAAAATAAGTAGAGTGAAACTATGGAGTGTTTTTAAAAGGTATAAACTTTTATTGGAAAAGTGTGAAAGAAAATCTTTATAGATAGAAAGTGTAGAGATTGTACACTGAGGAAGAGACTATTTTAGGAAAGTTAGAAAAGCTCGCTCTAAAGGAAAAAGGATATATTATTTAGATGAGACGTGTATAAATGAAGGGTACATATTCAAGAAATTTTGGCAAGATGGGAATATCAAAAATGCTTACCAAACATTTAATGCAGGTCCCTCTACTGGTATTAAACCGCCATCTGGTAAGGGACGTAGGTTAATTATTACGCATATTGGAAGCAAAAGTTACTTTGTAGATGCAGGTCTTTTAACTTCCAAGACAATAGGAGATTATCACGAAGATATAAATTCCGATGTATTTGAAGATTGGTTTTCGCAGATGATAGACTTAATACCAGACGGTTCTGTTATTGTAATGAACAAAGCGAGATATCAGTCTAAAAAATTAGAACGAGTTGCAACTTTGAGTTGGATGAAAAAGGACATGCAATCTCGAATAGTTATTTTTTTTCTAATAAATGTTTAAACTTTATAAAATTATTTCATTCATACTATTCGCAGATAATACGTATACGCCCAGACGCACCACCACTGGCCAAAACGATTTCAGACTAAAAGACAGAAAAAGGGTCGTTTTCCTATTGTATTCATACATAAGAGATTGGGAATATTAGACCGATGCCAGATGGTATTCCAATAAAGTTGTTGAACTTCTGCGTTACAGGTAAAATATAGGGGCCCTTACTACTGCTTGATGCTAATTTGCATAATTCTAGATGGTATATTGCTATCACTTTCAAATAGTTGGAGTATAGTGTAAGATTTGAACATTTTAGTGTTTATACCGTAAACGTCATAGCAGAATATTTTAGAGAATTTATAACGTTTTCTACATCTCGCTCGACTGCCGGTGATAAAAAGAATGATGTGTTTGGACGAAACAAATTGTTGAGATTTCGAGACAATCTTTTGTTCGGTGTGTGGTTAACGCCTTGATGATTGAAGGTTTATTTAATGAATTCGTTAAATAATTTTTATCAGCGGCAGTTGCTGCGTTAAAAATTTCTCGTGTGTTCCTATCTGGATTATTATAAATAGTTCTAAATATTTAAGTATAAGAAGCGTTCTAACGAATTTAAGAATTTATTATTTTTTAAAGAAAGGTGTAACGATAAAGATTCTAAATAAAAAGGGACGAATAAGGGATCTACACCTTCAAAGGAAGTCAAAACTCAGTCGTCTTCTAGAAAGGTAATGACCACCGCTTTTTTTTTGCTTAGTGAATATATGGAAAAGAGTCCAGAAATGATGGAGAAGTTTACGGAGGACGGACCGAAAGTAGTTCATTACAGAAAAACGTATATATTCATGAAGAACCAATGCTTTTATGGTTGTGCTACAACTTCCACCTAAAACCCTTTTTGTTCAAATATCTGAAGAAATAGAAAGAAATTAAATTATGAATACATCACATCAGGATCTAATGTTAATAGTTCAGAATAATACAGAAATTCTTTTATTTAATTTTGCTGCTTCAAAGACCAAATGCAACTAAAGCCACGTTAATCTAAACGGTTGCAAGTTGCAAAAGTCACTCTACAATTGCAGAGTAAAACGATTCATTATCTATTCAGCAGAAATTACCTTTAACTAATTCAAAAGCAATTTAACTCACCTTTTAGGTTGTAATTTATTCCCAGAAGCTAAATACTTAGTTGCTTAAATAGAAAAAGAAATTGAACTTGAAAGTTAATTTAATTTTAAAGCGTAAAAATGCGATTAAGTGTTGGATTAAATAATTTCTGTGATTTTATATAGTATAAAATTAAATAAACGAAGTATTTGTTCGGTATTCGTTAAAGATACACAAGAAGTCGCTTATAGGATGGCCGATAGTCAGTTTTGCTCTTGAATTAAAAGCAATAAAGGCCCAGGAATAACAGACATCCTGGGCGGACCTGCCAACAATCACCAAAGTGCTGTGTCTCGCTTCATTAATTCGTAATTTCTTATCATAAAATACTTATTTACTTACTTAATCCTTATCCCTTTCTATCCCTTTAGGGGTGTAAGGCCTGTGGAGTTGAGTTATTCTATATTTGTCTTTTCCATATTTCCTTCCACCTCTTTTTATCCTGTGTGGCTCGTCTTGCGTGTTCCCACTTTATTCCTCTTCTGGCCGCTACCTCTCTAACATCCCCCAACCATGTCCTTCTAGGTCGACCTCTTGTTCTTTTCTTGCTCACTCTGGCTTCAAACACTTGTCTAACTATTCTTTGTTCAGGCATCCTTTCGACGTTCTCTTAGTTGTGCTTCCTCAACCTTTTCCACCATTGGTTTCAGGTTCAAATTCTTTGTTGTTGTATATTCCTAACCCTGTCGATCCTTGTTTGTCTCCTATTTTCCTTATGAATCTCATTTCTGTAGCCGTTATCTTTCCTTTCTGTCTTTCTGTCATTGTCCATGTTTCTCCTCCATATAAAAGTATTGATGTTGCAACCGTCTCGAATACCTAGGCTTTAATATTTTTTGGTATCTCTTTCTTTCCTAGGAATGTATTCTTTATACTATTAAATAATCTTCCTCCTGATCTCCTCTTCCATCCTTCCATCCTCCGTTATTGTTGATACTAAATATTAAAACTTCTTCACTTGGTCCAGCCTTTTCTCTCCTATCTTTAGTTCATGTTGTCGCTTCTGTTTTCCTATTATCATAGTTTTTGTCTTTCCTTTACTAATTTTCATGTTTATTGTTTCCAATGCCTCGTCTTTTGCTGTTTGCTGTGCTGGAAAAACACCACATACTATTCCCATATTCTAATTAAAAATGCTCGATGTTGTCTTCAGACAACGTATCATAAAGCGTATTTTAATGAAGCTAAACACCAAAAAAGGCTTCTGGCGCTGACGGAATACCTGCCATAGTTCTCAAAAACTGTGCAAGAGAACTAACACCAGTTTTCTGTCAACTTTTCAACCTATCCTACAGAAAGGGAATATTTCCGTCCGGCTGGAAATGTGCCACGGTTCAGCCGATACCTAAAAAAGGCAAGAAGACCTTGCCAAATAACTACCGACCAGTCGCACTGCTTTTCAAAAATATCGAAAGTCATGGAAAAGGTTATCAATCAGCATCTTCTAAAATATCTTGAACGATTCAATATTATTAGTGATCACCAATATGGCTTTCGCAAACATAGATCAACAGGAGATCTTCTGACATGTTTGGAACAACGCAATTGAACACTTTGGAGAATCTCGAGCAGTTGCTCTTGACATATCCAAGGCATTCGACGGTGTTTGGCCCGATAGTCTGTTGGCTAAGTTACGCTTTTGTGGTATGTGTGAAAAGTTCTGTTTGTGGCTCTCATGTTTTCTCAGCGGGCGTTCCTTGCGAGTGGCGGTCGACGGATTTCTTTCTGACACCTTCACAATCAACGCCGGTGTGCCCCAAGGCTCCAGACTGTCTCCTACTCTCTTTCTCATTTACATTAACGATCTGCTGGAAACCGACCGAGAATCCAATTTACAGCTTTGCAGACGACAGTACGCTTGTCTCTTCATGCACTTTAAACGCTCCGACATCGGCTGCTTAGACGAATATCCACAGACAGCAGGAGGTCGGCCAACTTAACAAAGACCTCAAAGAAATTCTATCTTGGGGTGATAGTAACCAAGTGGAATTTAACGCTACAAAAATCCAGGCGGCAGTTTTTTCTAAAAAAGTTAACGTTGCAGAACCCGACATAGTTATGTCGGGGCACTCCATTCCCCTAGCATCGTCGCTCAATTTGTTGGGCGTTAGTTAATTATATAGTTATTTTTAGTTCTTTTAGGTATTTGTAAATATTTTCTTTGATTGATGTGAATTGCTCAATGTTCTGTTTAATTGAGTGAGGAATGTTATATTTAATTCTCAGATGAAGGGAGTGGTTTGCTTCAAAGATATGTTTGACCGTCAGAGTGGAACTGCTTACGTCACACTTCGGCAATGGTTCTTTTTTTTATTTTATTTTATTTTTATATTTTAATATTATTCCGAACCAGAAAGCTTTACACTCCACAACAACTGTTAATTCTTTACAAAGCTCCAATTCGACCAACTATGGAATACTGCTCCCATGTTTGGGGCTCCGCTCCCAAATATACACTGCATTTGTTGGATTCTGTTCAGAGAAGAGCTGTTCGTCTGATTGTAGACCAGGAACTGACCGGCGGCCTTAATTCGCTGGAACATCGAAGAACGGTTGGCGATTTGAGTCTGTTCTACAAGTATTTTGATGGAAAGTGTTCGAAGGATGTAGCCCGCTTAATTCCTCCCAAAGCGGTGCTTGTTTAGAAATACACGTCGCGCTGGTGCTTCACATCCGTATGACGGACAACGCTTTTATATGGAGAACATCATCCCTTTGGAATAATTTGCCCAGCGCTGTGTTTCCCACCGAGTACAATTTACAGCGATTTAAGAATAACGTGAATCGCTTTTTCCGCACACATGCCGCTTCTGGTGCGCTTTAGGGACTTCCCTGCAGCACGTGTGCTAGACCCATAAAAAAAAAATAAAGTATTAACCCATTTTCCTTAATAAGGTGTCAAAATTATTAATATCACGCTCTTCGAAAGACACTAATCTTCGAGCAGATTAATTTACGTTCAGTACAAGTAACACAAAATTTTTATTTACGACGTTTTGTCCATTTGTCTCTTTCAACTTAACGACATTAAACCAACCCGTATTAATTTTGTGTTTGTATCAAATTGAGGCTATTTTTAAAGCTAAATTATTAATAAAAATTAATATCTGGTCGTTAATGTCAACTTTTCGGTGGCTCTGACGGAGATTTGGAGCAATTTTAATGATTTAAGATAGTTTTTTGGCCCGCATAAGAATTTTGCACAGTTAAATGACAAGCTGCGAATTAAAAAAAGATTGTTGCTGTTGATCGTTATACAAGGTGTTCACGAAAAGTTGATTTTAAGAGATACGAGGGTCTCCTTAACAGTTTTCGGTACAACAAAGACAACGCCATATTAAAGAGATTTGTTGATTTCTCTACTTGTTCACCTTGCAAATTAATACATTTACTCCAAGTATTTAACATCCAACGATTAGAGCTATGAAAATAAACTCCAAAGAAAAATCCCATATACAATACATTTAAGGAAGCCAATAGGATAACTATTATAAAAAACTACTAACAGAAGACAGACCAGGGTTCTTGAATAGAGACGAACAACGACAAAACGAATATGAGGAGGTAGAGGTAAAATATGAGGACCTAAAGAAGGCCATAAAATCATTGAAAAGCCGGAAAGCAGCCGGACCGGGAGGAATGGTCAGTGAATTAATCAAATACGGATCAGAGAAAGTGCACCTAATAATAAGAAGCATGTTCCACAAGGCTATAAATGGAGAAAGAATAGCTAATGAATGGACCGAAGCGCACATAGTCCCAATTTTTAAAAAAGGTGACCGAAGGAAATGTGAAAACTATAGAGGCATCAGCATCATTTCAAGCATTGGACGATTGAATGGGAAAGTAATTAAGAATACGATAGAAGACAATATAAAAAGCAAAATAGGTGAAGACCAAGCAGGATTTACGGCTGGGAAGTCCTGTATTGATCACATATATACAGTCAAGCAACTGATGGAAAAGAAATTAGCCAAAAACAGAGAAATCCACCTAGCGTTCATCGATATAAGAAAAACTTACGATTCCGTTGCTAGAAGTCGCCTCTGGAAAGCAATGTCAAACATGGGAATCGACAAAGTATTAATAAAAACAGTAAAAGCGATATACAGAAATAATATTAACAGAGTAAAAATTGGTAATAAGTTAGGGGCCAAAATTAGAACAACGAAAGGACTACTACAAGGGTGTACAACCTCTCCGACACTGTTTAAATTCTACCGGGAACAGACTTTTAAAAACTGGAAGAATAAATGTCAAGGTATGGAAGTCTCAGTAAGAGACGACTACTTATACAGCTTGAGTTTCGCAGATGACCAATTCGTCATGGCACAGGACGAAGAAGATCTCAGCTATATGGTGAGGAAACTGAAGGAAGAGTATGACAAAGCTGGGCTAGACATAAACTTTAATAAGACGGAATACCTAACAACTAAAACAGGAGAAATAGAAGATCTAGAAATTGAAGAGAACGTAACAATTAAAGGAACTGGAAAATTTAAATACCTGGGCACTATAATAACAACAGAAGCAACATCCAAAGAAGAAATGAAATCGAGAGTGGGACAAACGAGAATCTGCATCAGACAGTTAAACTGAATATTATGGGATAAGCACATAACGAAAGCAAAGAAAGTCAGAATATACAGAACAATCATTGAAAGTATCATGACATACGGGTCAGAAACATGGACCATTAACAAGAAATATAAATCAAAAATAAACGCGGTAGAGATGGAATGTTGGAGAAGGTGTTGTAGGGTGACCCGGATTGATAGAATTAGGAACGAGGAAATAAGAGCGCGAATGGGAATAACAAAAGACGCAGTACATGCCATAGAAGAAAAACGATTAAAATGGTATGGTCACGTAAGGAGAAGCGACGACAGAAGGTGGATTAAGAAAATCACAAAATGGAGTCCAATTGGAAGAAGAAAGAGGGACCTAGGCGCTCATGGCGGGATGACGTCGATGAGGTAATGGAAAATAGAGGGTTACAGGAAGGAGACTGGGAAGATCGAAGAAAATGGAACGTCGGGTTGAGAGAAGGGAGTCAGCGTCAGCTGTAACAGACCCTTAAATATATATATATATATATTTAACACCCCCATTAAAATAATATTTATGTAACTGTACAAAATAAACGTTCGTTTTAGCTTTAACTTCAACATTCGACGTGAATCTTCGTCCAGCCAGCCATTTTTTTAGGTTTGAAGACAAGAAGTAATCGCTGGTAGTGAAATCTGGCTAATATGGTGGATGTGGAAGCACTTCAAAGCGAAAGTCATGTAGTTTTGCAATAACAATTTGAGACGCGTGTGAAACCACATTATCGTGATGAAAAAGCACTTTCTTTTTTGATTCTATTCAGAAAAGAGATGGCTTAATTGTCAACCCATCTCGAGACGCATTTCGCCGTATCACGGCTCATCAGCCAGGCTAGGATCGACAAACAAGAGAACATAATTTACTAGTCCCTATCCAGGTATTTACGGAATACACACACACGTGAGACAACGATAGAGATAAAGTTCATTATCTCATTTGTTTCGGGAATGATGAAAAAATGTTAAATACAATAGTTTTAGGGAATGTTAAGGTGCATAGTTTAAAATTATTTTTGAGTATACAGGGTACTTCAAAAAGTGTGGCCGATATAACATATGTTTTTTTTTAAATGGAACATCCTATTTTCTAATTTATTTTTAAATTATGCGTAAATTTTATAACTTTTTTATTAATAAAGTTATACACCTGTAGTTGTTCTAATATTTCAATTTTTTTTTTTTTTAAATACTAGTTTTCAGTTTTATAAAAAAATTGCCAGTAGCGCCGTTGTTTCTGAAGGTGGAACACTCATAATTGGTAAGAGAGGGTTATAGATATGAAAAAATTATATATATAAAGAAATTTGAGTTAGATACTACAGGATGTTCAAAATAAATTTATGCATTTCGACTATGTTAAATTGAAAAATCTCAAATTCTTTAAATGGTACGCCCTGTATATTATTATTTTTTCTGATAGATTTTAAGTATGTCATATACCTATTTCTAATAGTTTTCGATTTATTTTGAATTTTTCAATTTTTACCTTTGTTTTTAATAAACTTACGCTATTGTGAAAACATAAACAAATAGTTAATAATAATTTTAATATAGTTTAACTTATCTAATGATTAATTATTATGACGTAATAAATGTTCAAAGAATTAGAAGTTTTACTATATTTTCCTTCAGTTTCCTTAGCATAAAGGGCATTATTGTCCTGCACTGTCTTATCACTGTCCTGTATAGTCTTTCTTTTGCTCCCTTAGATACCAATTTCGATTTAAATAGTTTTGTTAGAGCTCCTGCACTTCCACTTCTTTTTTTCATTCTGTAATTTATTTCTCTGCTTTCTTTATTCCTACTATTTAAACTCACTCCCAGGTAAGTAACGTTTTCTGTTTTGCCAAACTGATATATTTTCCCATCCGTACAGTTGCTAACTACTAGCTTTTCATCTCTAGTTTCTTCCTCAGGTCTTATCACCATGTACGTGGGTTTTTCTTTATTGATTTCTAATCCCCTTTTTCTTGCAGCAGTTTCTAGCCCTCTGGTTACGTCAATCAGTTCCTTCTTTGACCTAGTTACTAATACCAAATCGTCTGCGTATGCTAGACATTGATGTTTCCTAATGACTAGCGTTCAGTGTCTATGGACATTGCTTTCCCTCATTACATTCTCCAGCACTATGTTAAATAGAACGGTCGATAATGGGTCGCCTTGTCTCACTCCTCTATTAGTCTTAAATGATTGGGACTTTTGTCCATTCACCATTACTTTATTTGCTGTGTTTTCGAGGGTCATTATTGTCAGTCTGATCAACTTTTGTGGTATTCCCAAATTTTCCATACCTCCGTAGATTTCTGCTTTATGTATTCTATCGTAAGCTTGTTTAAACTCTATGAATGCACGGCACAGCATGTACGGATAAATTATTCTCGTAGCTCTTCGATAGTACCTGTTTCATTGTAAAAATATGCTCATTAACCGATCGTCCTTTCCGAAATCCTGCTTGGTAGTCGCCTATTACTTTGTCATATTTATCCAGACATTTCTTTATTAGGCTAGCCAGAATTTTATACACCACATCCAATAGAGCAATTCCTCTATAGTTATTACAATTGGCTGTGTTTTTTTAGAACTGGGATTAGTATTTCCTCTGACCATTTCGCAGGCATATTTTTACCAGCAGCTTGTATAGACTTTTCTCTAATTCTTCTTCCTTGATGAGCTCGTTGCCTATTCCGTTTTACCCTGCACTTTTATTGTTTTTTAAGTTCTTAATAAGTTCCTGTTTAGCTGGAACTTCTTCGTCATTTTGTATGAGGTCTAATGTTATCATTTCTTCAAACCTCTCTGGGCCGCTATTTAGAATGGTCTCGAAATGTTGTTTCCATTTATTTGCCCTTTCTTGAGCTCCTCCCACCAAATTTCCAACTTTATCCTTACTAAATATTATTTTCTGCTTTCTCTTTTTGCTTTCTGGTAAAAATTTCTCATTTTATTATTATTAAGGTTTTCTTCTATTTTTCTTATCTTTTCGTCTAAATACTCTTTTTTTTCTTTCTGCAGATCTTCCCAGCTTCCCTTCTTAACTTAGCTAATTCGTTCCTATTTTCTTCTGTATTCTTCGCTAGCATTTTCATTTTATCCTCGTTTCGTTGCCTTATCCAATGTTCGCAATCACTGTCAGACCATTCTTTATTTTTTGTCCTTTATGAGTTTTTCTGCTGCTACCTTTACTGTTCTTTCTATACTATTCATATACAAACGATAAAAAGAACACTGGTTTAACACTAGATAATAAGTTTACTGAGCGCTACAATTTATCTGTACATTTATATTTATATTCGAAAGTTAAACTCGCTGCTGAATAACTGAAGATTATCCCCTACAGCTCTGCTCGTTGCTTATACTCGTATATCAGTTGGGAATACGTTCCCGATTATTTTCAGCTCGGTGAAACGTCAAGCTGTCCATCTCGAAACTTCTCTATTTTACACGTTTCTTCGAGAGGTAACGGAGTGTCGCAATCGCTACAGACTACCCGGCTAGCTTGCCCCAGTCGAATTTCACCAGGTATAAGGCGCCAGCCGTCCACCGATTACGTCGCATATCGTGTGTGTTGCAAAGCATAAATAAATTCATAACATTTTAACACCTACCTTTAAATTTTAAAATTTAATTTTGGTTTTTAAAATTGATAACCGAAGATCCCCAAAAAAGCTAAAGCGACCGACCAGTTGGGAACCAACGATCTAGACCAGTGATTCCCAAAGTGGTTCAGGTGTACCTCCAGGGGTCCACGGGAGACTCGACGGGGGCCTACGTTGTCGTGAAAAAAAAATGGGGGTTCACAAGTTGTAAGTGGGGGTCCACGAAAATTTATATGGTTTCAATAGTAAAGAACAAAAATGTTGGCTTGGCTTTACCTATCAATGTAGGCAGATAATATACTACTCAAAAAAATTAAGGGAGCAAAAAAAAATTCCAAATTTTTCGGTGATTTTTGACAGGCTGTATTTCGGTGAAAAATGGTCGTATTGAGACTTAAAAAAAAGCATTTTGAAGCTTTAAGATTCTAATTTTCAGATTTTTTGGCAAAAATTTTTTAGGAGCTACGGTTCTCATGCAATCCTAACAGATAGCGCGAAAAAATAATATTGCAAATATTTTGCTTTTTCTTTTGGTCCACGGACTTGAAAAAAATTTTTCCAGTTAGGCCGGCATATGGATCAGATAGCCTGTTTATTTAGCATTAATTTCCTTGTTTTAAAACCTCCCTTAATTTTTTTCAGTAGTGTATTTTAAGAAGGTCAGCGACTGTTACTTGTAAAAACTTGCATATTCGATATTCGGTACAACGCGCGTCGAGACTTGCAACGCAACCCGTTCAGACGTGCAAAGGGACGAAATACGACTTGTGCTGTGCTTGCAATCTTGCATGAACTTGTTTGATTCTTCACCAATATAAATACTAATGTCAAGGACAAACGTTACTCATTTGTTTCCGGAATTTTGAAAAGAAAAGTGTAAGTGAATCGATGCCAGTGCCGGAAAAAGTAAGTACCTGCCTATTTGTTTTTCATACTTTTATTTTATATTGTAATAATATTATATTTGTTATGTTTGCGTGTAGTAGGTACGTGTCTTTATGTACCACTCGTAACGTACATCAAAGTAATAAATAAATCATTAAAATCGCGGAGTTTTGATGTCAAAATATTCTTTAAAAGTATTTTCTCTCGAATTTACACAAATGTATTAAAATATAATTAATCAAAAAATATTTTATATTACATTAAAGTAGGTTCAGCCGTTTTGTGAAAACCTCTATATGGGTCTTTAATAATTAAAATCAGTTTTGCCGCCGACATTTTGGTTTTTTTTTCATTGCAATAATTAATTAATCCTATTTTATTCTGTTAAAATAGCCATATCCTGTTAAAGTCGCCTTATGATTACTAAAACAAACATTTTTTTCTTTACAGGTAGGTAACTAATACGAAACATGGCTGAATCTAAGAAGAAATGTCGACAGTACAGTGTTGATTATTTGAAATTTGGTTTTCTTCAATCAAAGGCAGACAAACGATTGCCCATATGCCTTTTATGCAACAAAGTTTTGAGCAATGACTCTATGAAACCATCGAAGCTCGAAGATCATCTAAGAAGGTGTCATCCTGATAAAATAGGTAAAGATTTAAAATATTTTCAAACATTGAAGGAAAAATATGAAAAGAGACCCACCGTGCACAGTATGTTCGCTTCAAACGTCTCAAAGTAACGATGATGGTTTGCGGGCATCTTACAATATCTCATTGCTTATAGCGAAATCTGGAAAACCGCACACCATCGGAGAACAGTTAATTTTACCCGCTGTTGAAGAGGTTTTAAAAACTGTTCTGCACAAACCTCCATTTGACGTACTCAAAAGAATTCCTTTGAGTAACAACCCTGTACAAAGACGTATTGATGAAATGAGCTCTGATATTGAAAGCTTCTTATGTAATTATCTGCAAACAACTCATTTTTCTATTCAACTGGACGAGTCAACTTTACCTGGTAATGAAGCATTATTATTGGCATATGTTCGATTTGTTATGGACGAAGAAATCCATGAAGAGCTGCTATTCGCGAAAACTTTGGAGACAGACACTAAAGGCGAATCAATATTTAATGTCCTGAGTGATTTTTTTAAGTAAAAATTGATTCCATTTACAAACATTATTTCGGTGGCAGCAGATGGAGCTCCTGCCATCTTCGGGCGATATCGTGGGTTTATAAGCCATCTTAAAAGAATTATACCTGGAGTAACTGCAATTCACTGTGTCATCCACCCAACACCTGGTAGCGAAAAATTTGAGTGATAGATTGCACCAATTTGTGATTAAAGCAGTTAACAAAATAAGAAGCACTGCGTTGAATACCCGTTTATTTACACAATTGTGCGACGAAAATGATGAAGACTTCCAACGATTGATCTTACATACTGAAGTACGCTGGTTGTCGAAAGGTGCATGTTTAACAAGATTTTACTCACTTTTTGAATCAGTTTTAGAGTTTCTGGAAAGTAAAGATCCAGATTTAAAAGAAAACCTGATCAAATTGAAAGCAGACATCGCGTATTTGACAGATTTGTTCAAAAAATTTAATGATATTAACAGCAGTTAATGGGGACAGCCTAAATTTAATAAAAACAAAGGGTGTAATTTCGGCTTTTCTTGGAAAGTTGAAATTTATGAAGCAAAATATTAGTCGGCGCGAATTCTCCCAGGTTTCAAACTTGTCACAGGCAGAATGTCTTGATGAGGATATTCAGACATACGTTCAACATTTAAATGCCCTGCATGATGACTTCAAAAATAGATTTGAAGATAATCTGACGATGGAAATATCATCATGGATCATAAATCCATTTGATGAAACGGAAGTGGCGAATGTAGTATTACAAGAAGAGCTACTCGAGTTTAGCACCAATGAGGAGCTGAAGGTGAAATTTAAAAAAGGCTATCAAACATTTTGGCTGCAGGCAGAAATACCCGAAAAATATCCTGGGCTGTGGGAAATTGCGAGAAAACTTTTGATAGCGTTTCCCTCGTCTACCTTGTCGAAAAAAGTTTTAGTGTCGTTACAAACCTATTAACAAAAAAAAGGAGCAGATTGAACATCACAGAACGGGGAGATTTGCGGTTATTCCTTACAAAACTGAAGCCAAATATTGATAATTTGCTGTCAATCCATCAAGTACATTCCTCCCATTAAAATTATGACTATTTTTTTTTTAATTGTTGATTTGCATTGTTGAAGTTACGGTACGTTATTAATGTTTAATTTTAATTCTATTAAGTCTGTAATCATATTATTTTAATAAATAGAACACAAGAAAATATATTATTTTTCTTTTTATTTTAACCGCTCCGAATTTAGGGTTGGGACTCAGCCACGACGCAATCTTCACATTTTTTGACGAGTTTTGGGAATATGATAGAAATGTAGCAGCAGGGGGTCCACCGAAACCAGTAAAATTTTGAAAGTGGTCTACGAGAAAAAAAAGTTTGGGAACCTCTGATCTAGACAAATTGAAACATCTGTACCATGAATCATCACTACATTCACTCTATTTTCTAGATGTGACGCCCTCTGACTTTTATCTTTCTCGAAAGCTTAAAAAATATCTCTCTATTCAGCAGTTTTCTTCGAGTCAACAGATTTTTGGAGCTGTCAAGGAGTATTTTGCAAATCTTACTTCTCACTAGCATGAGAATTAAAATTATATTTTACTTTAGAGGAATGAAATATATCTAAAATATTTACTAACTAGAACACCTCTCGTTTTAAATGAATATATTTTTAATTAAATTTTAATATAAATCTTGCGAAAATTATCTACTACGGACCTTATTAACTGAACCGTCATATAGAATTACATTTGTCATCAGATTACCGAAATGTATCGCCCGATATTTATTCTTTTATGTGCTCAAACGGTGAGGAAATTAACTTTGAGTGGCTCGTTTCCGCCATTCTAACGACAGTCGGTCGTTTCGAGGACTCACGGCACTTCGCGACGTGTGTCTAGAGTATTAGGTGTCATTTCCGGCACTTTGGGAATTTCGAACGAAGTATTGGTTTTTAGAAAAAGCAAATTAATCAAAATCGTTGGTTTTGAATAGATGATAGATATTAGTTCAAAATAGTGTACATTTCAAACGCTGAATCAGTAGAAAATTTAAGCAAGGCGAGAAGGGCATCTCTCCCTTATTCCTAACTTTTTAAATAAAAATTGATAAAAATAATTTACCCAGTATTTTCCTCAGTATGCAGTTCAAAAATAAACACTGAAATTGACTATCTCACACTAAAGATTAGTCAGAATTTCACAAAATCCACCATACCAACACTCACACTGCCACATAATTCTATTGCAACGATACCTGTTGAGAAAGTGAACTTGTTGGCTGAACACTTTGCTTCATATTCTACTGTCGATTTCCAAGGAAAAACACCACCTACTATTCCCATAGTGCAGTCAAAGTTGCCCGATATTGTCTTCAGGCAGCGTATCATAAAACGTATTTTAATGAAGCTAGACCCCAAAAAAGCTCCTGGCGCTGACGGAATCCCTGCCATAGTTTTCAAAAACTGTGCAAGGGAACTAAAACCCAGTTTTCTGTAGACTTTTCAACCTATCCCACAGAATGGGAATATTTCCTTCCTGCTGGAAATGTGCGACCGTTCAGCCGATACCTAAAAAAGACAAGAAAACCTTGCCAAATAACTACCGACCAGTCGCACTGCTTTCAATAATATCGAAAGTCATGGAAAAGGCTATCAATCAGCATCTTCTAAAATATCTTGAAGGATTCAACATTATTGGCGATCACCAATATGGCTTTCGTAAACATAGATCAACATGACTTATGTAACACATGTTTGAAACAACGCAATTGAACACTTTGGAGAATCTCGAGCAGTTGCTCTTGACATATCCAAGGCATTCGACCGTGTTTGGCACGTTGAACGTATGTCTGAAAAGTTCTGTTTGTGGCTCTCATGTTTCCTCAGAGAGCGTTTTTTACGAGTGGCAGTGGACGGATTTCTTTCTAACACCTTCACTATCAACGCCGATGTGCCTCAAGGCTCCATACTGTCTCCTACTCTCTCATTTATATTAACGATCTGCTAGAAAAGACCGGGAATCCAATCTACAGCTTTGCAGATGACAGTACGCTTATTTCTTCATTCACTTTGAACGCTCGGACATCGGCTACTCAGACGAATATCCGCAGACAGCAGGAAGTTATTCAACTTAACAAAGACCTGGAAGAAATTTTATCTTGGGGTGACATTAACCAAGTGGAATTTAACGCTACAAAACCCAGGCGGCAGTTTTTTACCTAAAAAAGTTAACGTTGCCGAACCCGACATAGTTATGGCAGGGCACTCCATTCCTCTAATATCGTCACTCAATTTGTTGGGCGTTAATTTGGGAGCAAATATGTCCTGGCATGAACACGTTGCGGGCATAGCAAGGAGAGCTTCAGAAAAGTTGGGAATATTATTTCGAACCAGAAAGCTTTATACTCCACAACAACTGTTAATTCTTTACAAAGCTCAAATTCGACCAACTGTGGAATACTGCTCCCATGTTTGGGGCTCCACTCCCAAACATACACTGCATTTGTTGGATTCTATTCAGAGAAGAGCTGTTCGTCTGATTGGAGATCCGGAACTGACCGGCGGCCTTGATTTGCTGGAACATCGAAGAACGGTTGGGGACTTGAGCCTGTTCTATAAGTATTTTCATGGAAAGTGTTCGTAGGTTGTAGCCAGCTTAATTCCTCCCAGAGCGGGGCATGTTAAAAATACACGTCGCGGTAATACTGCTAGACCCAGAAAAGAAAAGTCTACTTCATGGTGAAATATTAATAAAAAAAAAAATAGAAATTTGACTTTCGTGGCTGAAAGAACTCGAAGAAGATTTATAAAAAGACAAATACGAAATCCCTTTTCTACCTCCTTTTTCTACCCCTTTGACATCTTATATGATTTACTACGAATGATTATGCTTAAGATTCGCCCATTTTCTCATCAAAAAATCCTGGAAAACTTCCCATAGTACTATTGAAACTATACAAGATTCTCCCATCTTTTTCACCCCCTTTCCCTATTAAAATTAATAGCACCACTCTGTAGACACCGTTTTGAAAGAATTGAAAGATAGCTTAGCCACGGGCTCATACTTCTAGCAGAAATCTTCATGTCCAATTTTGAAAAATCATTTTTCAAAACTAAGTTAATTTTACACCTGAAAAAGAAGAAAGTACCAAAAAATATTTTTTTATACATCACAATTAATAAATTAGATGATAAATTACCATTTAATATTTACAGAAAACTCACATCTAAAGTCACGACCATACCAAAAAATTTTTGTCCTTCCAAATACAGATAAATTAGCAGCATGGTTCATATAGTAGAGAATTTAGTTTCCTGTTAAATGAAACATACTTGTCGAGAGCCAGTGAGTTTATTCCATCCATAGTCGGATGTAAGTCTCCCCAGGTTCTCTCCACTGAGCTCTGTTGTTTACCTTTTGCATCCAGTCGTGTCGCGCTAATATTTTATGTCATCCGTCCATCTTGTCTGTGGTCTACCTCTGCATCTTTTATGTTTTCTAGGACCCCCTTCAATCATACGACGTGTCTATCTATTATCATTCATCCTTAATATACATATTCATTTTATTACATCTGTCACTTTTGATTCTCTTCGTATCTCAGTGTTAGGAAAATGATCTTTGAGTCTAATATTTAGCATTCTCTTCTTCATTACTCTTTGAGGTACCTGGAGTTTATATATTATACTTTTATTTAAAGTCCACGTTTCTGTGCCATATGTTAATAGCGGCGGTACATATTGATCTAATGCTCTGGCTTTTATTGTATTTGGGATGTCCAGTTTAAATGTGGATTGTATTCTTCCGAACGCAGACCAAGCTAATCAAACTCTCCAAGTCAGCGTTTAAATTATTTTTTGATCTTTTGATATCTTGTCCTAAATATATGAACATTTGTACCTTTCCTATTCTTTCACCTTCTTTTAACAGTTTCTGGCTGTTATCTCTCTCTCTGTAAAGTTTATTTTTAGACCTATTTCTCGAGAATTGTTATTTAATTCTATCAGCATTTTTTGTAATTCTTCTTTTGTGTTAATGATCAGAGTGATATCATCTGCGAACCTTAAGTGATTTAATCGGTCACCGTCCATCAGTATTCCTTTATTTTCCCACTTTAGCGATTTGAATATGTCTTTTAAAGTGAACATGAACAGCCTTGGGGGATATTGAGTGGCCTTGGCTAATTCTCCTATTAATTTTGATTTTATTTGTTTTTTCTTCAAGCATTATTTGTTATGTGCCATTTTTATACATGTGTTCAAGAAGAGATGTGTATCTTTCGTCGACTCTGCAACATTATATACAATTTTCCAAATTAAAAATACCGTATTAACAGAAGCTTAAGAATGACAAGACAAATATCATTAAACCTAAATTTATTGTAACCAGATCGAGGAATTTCTTTTGTAGAAAGTTATGTTATTTTTCCGCTTGAGAAAAAATGTTAAGAGGACATATACAATTAAATATGAATTTATTACCAGATTATTGAAATAAAGATTCGTTGTATAAATAAAAATACCGTCACGGTATTTTCTTCTTTTCGTTCTTCTACTTCCTTTACATAAGTATAACTGCCTGTTTATTACTGCCTTCACCAATCGTACATTAGAAAAGTTGTCGTGTCTATTTATTCTTTATCCTTATTTAATAAAGAACTGAAAATGCGCAGCACTACTTTTACAAAAGTTAAGAATAACTTAAGTTTCAATCCTCTATTATGCTGAAGATATTCAGCAAAGGCTGCTGATAAGATTCAAAATAACTGCAGAAAGGTACTACATTACACAGCCCCACAAAAAAAAAAGTGGGGTGTACTTTTGATGCGATATATCAGATCCGTAGTATTTTTGCCCGCTGATCACGAATCTGACGTCAGAATATCGCTATCACATCTCAATTTTTTTCTAACCTCAAAAAATAGGTAAAAATTAGTAAAAATTAAGAAAAATATACTCCTAAAAATTGATTTAAGCTTTTTCATGAATCCAAAGATGTATTAATATGTATTCGGACACGCTAAGCTAATATTCATCGGTTGGATTGAGCCATACAGTTCTGTTTTCTTTCTAACCTCAATAAATCAGACAGATATAGTGCTTCTCGAATGCAAAAACGAATTCAAATTAAAATTCAACCGATCCTTACCAAATTTGGTACACGGGGATTTTTTGGGTCGCTGATCACGAATCTGAGGTTGGATTTGCAAAATTCAAGATGGCAGATGTTTTCGCGCCATTTTGAACGCCGAGAAAATTCATCGGTCGATTTTTATTCTTCTACCTGCATCCAGGGCACCTCCACGTGGTGACGGTGGGCAACGGTGTTACTCCACTAGCCGGCAGAGTCCCTGGATAACGGCTTAGATGCCGTCATGGCAGGTAGAAGAAAGAGAATTACGATGCAGGGACTCGGAAAGCCAGTATCGGCGGTTGGTCAGGGTGGGAAAGCGGGCCCTCAGCCGTCGTCATCCAGCGAGCGTAGCTCTTCATGTGTGGGTGACTTGGCTCATGTAGAGTATAATGCTACAAGAAAAGGGTCTCACGGTACAAGGACTTTTCATAACTGCGATAAAAACAGTGATTCATTTTGTTATATTTGCTGTCAACAAGTATTGAGTAAAATGGGGTCACCGATAACGGATAAGATTAAAACCTTATATAAGGATTGTTTTAACATTGAAATACAACACCAGGATACAGATTGGGTTCCCCACATCATTTGCAGTTCTTGCAAAATAATGTTGTACATCAATAAGAAGGCGATTAAAATATCCAGACCAGCAATATGGAATAGACCATACAGTGAAAATGATTGGTACTTTTGTATGAATGTTGTATCTAGGCATAACCGAAAAAATAAAAGCACTATTACTTATAACGATGTTTCGACAGTAACAAGACCAACTAAACTAATTCCGCCTCCTGAACCACTTGATGCTAATGTTATGGAAACAAATGATTTCACCTTATCAGTTCATGCCGAAAATATTGAGACTGTCGAAAAAGATTCATACACTGTTGCTAATGAATGTTCTAGTGACAACCTATCATATACTAGTGACACAGATAAAGAATTTCTACCATACAACCGTAAACCAGAACCAATACTCGTATCACAGTCAGAACTTAGTGATCTAGTCAGAGATTTAGGCTTATCCAAAGATGGTTCAGAGCATCTTGCTTCCTTTTTAAAGAAAAGACATTTACTTAAGCCAGAAGCTACGATTTCTTATTATAGAAACAGAGATGAAGAATTTCGAAAATATTTCACAATGAACGAGGAATTATCACTTTCATATTGTACCGATGTAAAAGGTCTAATGAATGAATTTCAAAATAACTCATACGATCCTGAAGAATGGAGACTGTTCATTGATTCTTCTAAACGGAGCATTAAGGCAGTTTTGCTGCATAATACCAACGTTTACGCTCCCATTCCGATTGCTCATTCCACAGTTATGGAAGAGCAATATGAAAAAATGAAGCAGCTTTTGATAAAAATAAAATATGCTGATCATAACTGGAAAATTTGTGGAGATCTGAAAATTGTAACAATATTGCTTGGCCAACAGTCAGGGTTTACACTTTATCCCTGTTATAAATGTCTGTGGAATAGCAGAGACAGGGAACGTCATTATAAGGAAAAAATTTGGCCAACAAGGGAATCGTTCACTCCTTGTGAAAATAATGTATTGTTTCCACCATTGGTAGACCCAGGAAAAGTTCTTATTCCCCCGCTTCACATTAAGCTTGGACTTATGAAGCAATTCACGAGAGCATTAGATACAAACGGCCCATGTTTCAAATATTTGCATAAAAAATTTCTGAAATTTTCTGAAGCTAAAATTAAGGCAGGCGTATTTGACGGGCCACAAATAAGAAAATTGTTTCAAGATTCATTATTTGTTACTAAAATGAATAAAGTTAAAAAAGCTGCTTGGCTTAGTTTTAAAGAAGTCGCAACAAACTTTTTGGGAAATAATAAAAGTCCTAAGTACAAAGAAATAGTCGAGAAAATGGTAAAAAAATTTCAAACATTAGGTTGCTTAATGAATCTAAAATTACATTTCCTGGACTCCCACATCGATGATTTCCCAGATAATCTTGGTGACTACAGTGAGTAGCAAGGGGAACGTTTTCACCAAGATCTGAAAATCATAGAAAATCGGTATCAAGGACGATGGGATGACCATATGCTAGCGGACTATTGCTGGTCGCTAAAAAGAGAAACAAGTCCTCAAAACCGTTTGGGCAGAAAGCCTTTGAATAGGTCATTCGCGGAAAAAAGAACAAGATACAGCCAAAAAAAGGAAAGTTAGGCGCTGGTCTAACCTTCGCAATTCTAGGGCTTAAGGGTCTACTATTTGAGAGTATATGGTTTAAAAGTCCTGGTTTTGAGTTTATTGGGTCTCATTTTTAAAGTTTACAGGGTTATTGAGGTCTATTTTTTGAGGTTACAGGGTGTGGGAGTCTAAGGTTTCAGGGTTTAGGGTTTAAGAGTATCAGGTTTGAGGATTCCCCAACTGTATACCAAATTTGGTAGGAATCGGTTGGTTTTCAAAAATTTTGTCCGCCATCTTGAATTTTGCAAATCCGACCTCAGATTCATGATCAGCAACCCAAAAAACCCCCGTGTACCAAATTTGGTAAGAATCGGTTGAATTTTAATTTGAATTCGTTTTTGCATTCGAGAAGCACTATATCTGTCTGATTTATTGAGGTTAGAAAGAAAACAGAACTGTATGGCTTAATCCAACCGATGAATATTAGCTTAGCGTGTCCGAATACATATTAATACATCTTTGGATTCATGAAAAAGCTTGAATCAATTTTTTTTAGGAGTATATTTTTCTTAATTTTTACTAATTTTTACCTATTTTTTGAGGTTAGAAAAAAATTGAGATGTGATGGCGATATTCTGACGTCAGATTCGTGATCAGCGGGCAAAAATACTACGGATCTGATATATCGCATCAAAAGTATACCCCACTTTTTTTTTTTGTGGGGCTGTGTTATCATTTCAGTCCAAGAAAGTTAGTTTCTGTCGATCTCCAGGGAACCAGGGAGATATAAATTGTTGGTTTACGAGAGATCATAACTTTCGAATACAGATTATGCTTTCAAACCTGCAGGTGGAGGTACATTCACAAACAACGCGAGCGTCATTATCTCAGGATTTCTTGGTAACATAGTCTGGGGAGACACAAACATGAACGAGAGTGAGATATAAAAATGTATATAAGACTTATTATGATTTACACAAGTCAAATTAATATCTAAAATTATTTGTTAAATGAACCAGGAAGGGCTCTTTTCGGAACAAAAAAAATTGTAAAAATGACGAATTGTCAATTTCTTCAAAGTAAAGGGTTCCCAAAATTCACGCAAAATTTGAATTTGGCGCTATTTGTATGGTAAAGTGTTGCCAACAAAACAAAAAAACACAGCGTGACAGCCGACGGTTCAGGGTTATTAAAAATGGAGCTCTACACGAAAGAACAACGGGTTTTCATTGTTGAACAATATTTTAAAAATAATGAAAGTTTGGCAGCTACAGTTCGGAATTTTTGTATAAAATATGGTCGGAATAGTGATTTAACCTCATCAACTGTGAAGAGATTTATTGAAAAATTCAAGGAGACTGGCTCAATTAGTGATCTTAAATGCTGTGACCGTCCTTCAACAAGTCGTTCGACACAAAACATTAAAGCAGTTCGTGAGAGTGTTGCTGAGACTCCAGGAACGTCAATTCGGCACCGCGGTCAAGAATTAGACATTTCGAGAAGCTCTCTACAGCGTATTCTCACGAAAGATTTGCATCTTCATGCTTACGAAGTTCAATTGACTCAATAACTGAAGCCTACTGACCACGCACAACAAAGAAAGGTTGTTGAATGGATTATGGAACAACAAGTGGATACTGATTTTTCGAAGAAAATCATCTTCAGCGATGAGGCTCATTTTCATCTTGATGGCTTCGTTAATCGGCAAAATTGTCACATTTGGGGTTCCGCCAAACGTGACTGTTGCGAAACAAATGCATCCATAACGTATCACTGTTTGGTGCGGGTTTTAGGCTGGAGGCATCATCGGACAATTCTTCTTCGAAAATGCGGTTGGTCAGACAATAACAAATAACGGTGATCTTTATCGCGATATGAGAATCCAGTTTTTTGTACCTAAATTGCAAGATATGGATGTGGACGACATGTGGCTTCAACAAGACGGTGTCACATGCCATACAGCCCGAGAAACAATTCAATTATTGCATGAGTCATTTCCTGGTCATGTAATATCCCGTTTTGGTGATCAGAATTGGCCGCCCAGATCATGCGATTTAAGGCCGTTGGACTTTTTTCTTTCCTTTGGGTTTTTTAAAGTCTAAGGTTTATGCTAACAAGCCCACGACCACTCAGGACTTGAAGGAGAAAATTAAGCGCTGTATCAACAAAATTCAACCACATTTATGCAAAACGGTCATGGAAAAGTTAGACAAAAGAGTGCGTTTGTGCCAGCAAAGCCGTGGAAGTCATTTACCCGATATGTTATTCCATACATAACCCTATATTGTATACTTGATGAATCAATTAAGAAATTACAATTTTTAATTAAAAACCTGTGTTTTCTATCAAAATTACTTCTTGCGTGGATTTTGGGATACCCTTTATGTACTTAGAATAGCGACAGAAGTTTAATAAGGAAACATTTTTTGTATGTCGTCATCTTCACGGATAGGTAGTTAACATGAAAAACATCCTCGTTCCCTGAAAAGTACTGGGTTCAAAGTGTTTCCCTTGTAAATTCTTCTTTCTACAGATAGTGGCTCTGTGATATCGCCATCAGTTTTAGCTCCGATGTCATTATTGGAGCAAATATTTTCTACGATTTTTATGATATGGTGGAATAGATGCCTTATGGAATTTTAAGTAAATTAACTACAAGGTTAGTGCATTCCCGAGAGTCTATTGCCTTCCAGTGGAACTCTACGTGGTCATAGAATAAAAATATAAGACTTCTAGTGTTAATTCGTGTATACTCCAAGTTTTAGCATTGTGAGTGGTAGTAGATAGCAATTTTGTCACCTTGAATCAATTGCCTCAAAACGGCAACAATTATCAATATTGATTTAAATCTTTAAAATGCACCGTACGAATTAATAATTTAATAAGATGACTACACCTGAGTTACACCGCTGGATAGATTAAATACAACTTATCATGTTTGACGATTCTACGTCGAATATATCGTGTCTCCATACAACACAGTTCTTAAAAGTGTACAAGGTGTGACAAGCTGAATTGTGTACGAATGAACTCTTGGAGAAATCAAGTGAATCACATCGACCAAACATGTTCCGCGAAAATATTTATAGAAATGATTAAAGCCATCGCGTTTTCTTGGTTACTGCCAGTCCAGAGCTAACTTTGCTCCGCGGACATGTATGTAACAAAAAGATGTTCGAAGATTCAGAGACAATGAAGAAACGAGCTAACTATCATTCTCCAAGCTACAGATTTGCTTAACTGTCTTTTTGAGTAGATCTTTAATATCAAGAAGAAAGAGAAAAAGGACATAGCATGAAGTCTTGAGGTCTACCACAGTTAACAGAAAAAGTATCAGAAAGAAATCCAGCTGTGAAGAATGATGTCCTAAGAAACGCGAGAGTCACACTCTAAGTGCGCATAATAACACGCTATTTTATAAAAACGTATAAGATCTCTAATGTACTAAAATTTAAGAAGTAGATTAACATAAATATTCAATGTTAATTATTGAAATGGAAGCGTTAAAAATTGTCAGCTACCCACTTATACATCCAATAAAAAATAAAATTAAGTGTTTTATTTTTTTATTATTTAGACTTTGTCCTGCAGACCGATAAAAGGTTTGTATGTAGGTTCGAAGTACCTCACATCTACAAGACAAATGTTTATATGCATATATATATATATATATATATATATATATATATATATATATATATATATACATATATAGTCCAATTGGAAGGAGGTAGAGCAGAAGACCTAGGCGCTCATGGCGGGATGACGTTAATGAGACAATGGAAAACAGAGGGTTACAGGAAGAAGACTGGAAAGATCGAAGAGAATGCAACGCGGGGTTAAGAAAAGGGAGACAGCGTCCGCTGTAACAGACCCTTAAATATATATATATATATATATATATATATATATATATATATATATATATATATATATATATATATATATATATATATATATATATATATATATATATATATATATATATATATATATATATTTATATATATATATATATATATATAGAAGGTGAATTAAGAAAATCACAGAGTAGAGTCCAATTGGAAGGAGGTAGAGCGGAAGACCTAGGCGCTCATGGCGGGATGACGGTAATGAGGCAATGGAAAACAGAGGGTTACAGGAAGAAGACTGGAAAGATCGAAGAGAATGCAACGCGGGGTTAAGAAAAGGGAGACAGCGTCAGCTGTAACAGACCCTTAAATATATATATATTTTCCAGTCTTCTTCCTATAACCCTCTGTTTTCCATTGTCTCATTAATGTCGTCCCGCCATGAGCGCCTAGGTCTTCCGCTCTACCTCCTTCCAATTGGACTCTACTCTGTGATTTTCTTAATTCACCTTCTATCGTCGCTTCTTCTTACATGACCATACCATTTCAATCGTTTTTCTTCTATGGTATGTACTGCGTATTTTGTTCTTCCCATTCTCGTTTTTATTTCCTCGTTCCTAATCCTATCAATCCATCTCTACCGCGTTTATTTTTGATTTATATTTCTTATTAATTGTCCATGTTTCTGACCAGTATGCCATGATAAAAGGTTTTAAAAACGTCATATTACTTTTTATTATGTTTTTGGAGTAGAGGAATCTAAAATTGCGTTATGTTTTTCATTTTCCTTCTACTTCTTCCAGCGCCTCTCTGCTCCGGATATTCGAGATTATCATGGTAATCTTAATCTTGTTGACTGCCACAATGAAGAACGGCATCGATGTCATTCCAAACTATTTTGTCAAGTTGGCAAGAGAGGATATTCCTCTTTTACCTGGAATTCCTTTCCGAGCAACTTCCCCCTGAATGATGTTTAGTAGGAATTAGTATTTGTCGTTCCTCACGATACTATAATTTTTTTTCTTTGTTGTTGTCACGAGTTATCGTGGCCCATTCTGCAGATAACTTCATCGTTAATTTGAACCGTACTAGAAATTCTTACGATCTACCTGCATTTCAAATACTTTTATTTCCTTTCTGTGTCCTCTGCTAGTGTGCACGCTTCTGCACTGTACAGGGTGAGTCAACGAGAGAGTAAAATTTATTATCTCATTTGTTTCGGGAATGACATAAAAATGTTAAATACAATAGTTTTAGGGAATGTTAAGGTGCACAGTTTAAAATTATTTTTGAGTATACAGGGTACTTCAAAAAAGTGTGGCCGATGTAACATATGTTTTTTAAATGGAACATCCTATTTTATAATTTATTTTTAAATTCTACGTAAAATTTTATAACTTTTTTTAATAATGTTATATACCTAAACCTAATATTTCAACTTTTTTTTTAAAAAATACTGGTTTTCAGTTTTGTAAAAAATTGCCACTGAAGATGGAATACTTATAATAAGTACGAGCGTTCTATAGAGATGAAAAAAAAGTTATATGTAAAGAAATTTGAGTTAGATGCTACAGGGTGTTCAAAATAAATTTATACATTTCGACTATTTTAAATTGAAAAATCTCAAATTTTTTAAATGGCACACCCTGTATATGATTATTTTTTCTGATAGATTTTACAAAACCCTCCAACTTTTATTAAGTATGCCATATACCTGTTTCTAATAGTTTTCGAATTATTTTGAATTTTTCAATTTTTACCCTTATTTTTAATACACTTACGTTATTGTGAAAGCCTAAACAAATAGTTAATAATAATTTTAATATAGTTTAACTTATCTAATGATTAATTATTATGACGTAATAAATGTTCAAAAATATGTCCGTCTACCTGAATACACATACACATAAATTTTGAACACCCTGTAGCATCTAACTCAAATTTCTTTACATATATCTTTTTTTCATCTCTATAGAACGCTCGTACCCATTAAGAGCATTCCACCTTTAGAAACAATGGCGCTACTGGCAATTTTTTACAAAACTGAAAAACTAGTATTTTTAAAAAAAATTGAAATATTAGAAAAACTATTAGGTTTAGGTATATAACATTATTAATAAAAAAGTTATAAAATTTTATGCAAAATTTAAAAATAAATTAAAAAATAGGATGTTCCATTTAAAAAACATACATTATATCGGCCACACTTTTTTAAAGTACCCTGTATACTCAAAAATAATTTTAAACTGTGCACCTTAACATTCCCTAAAACTATTGTATTTGACATTTTTTCGTCATTCCCGAAACAAATGAGATAATGAACTTTACTCTGTCGTTGACTCACCCTGTACACAAGAGTTGGAGAAACATAGCACATGACTATTCTTGGTTTTAGCTCTAAACTAGGGTACCTGAAGCTGAGAAATGGTCCGGTCTTCCGGTCGTCCAGTCGGTCAGTCATTCAGTCGTCCTGCCGGTCGGTCGGTCAGACGGTCGTCCGGTCAGTCGATCGGTCGGTCGGTAATGCAATGGAATTTTCTTAATTTTTTTTTTGAATAATTCTCAGAAATATAGAGAATAAAAATCCGTAGAAAAAATCGAATTTTTGAAAATTCGAGATGTTTGTAACCCCTTAAAAGGGAAATTAAAAATTATATTTTACAGGCCTGTGTTATTAGTAGAGATGCGTTTAAGTGGCACAAAATGTTAATACATAATATTTACAATTACATATTAGCAGATATATCTATTCTTGAAGCAGTAAATTAAAAAAAAAAAGACAAAATCCCAAAAATTCTGATATAATAAATATTAAAAATTTCAAAAATAAATTCTATAATTAATTATCTCCTAAAAGCTCCAAATGAAAAGAATTGCATTTAATTAGTAGATTCTGTTCCGCAGAACAAAAAGATCGAGATAAAACTAAATGGAAAAATCTGCCGGGTAGCATAATTAAGTCACATCAGTCAAGTTGGATGAAGTGAAACGTGGGGCTGTCTAGATTTATCGTTACAGTTTTCCAGCGACCCAAAAAGTTCTTCCTGGTTCGCTTTGTTTAATGTGCTGCAAAATACGCGGCGTGAAAATAAAATCGGTGGTATTTTTAAAAGGGTTTTAGTTAATTCTTAAAATAAAATAATTTAATCGGTTATTTTTCTCATTAATTATTAAATTTTTTACATTCGTCGATTCAACAATTGATTACTGTACGATGGTCGATTGAAAAGTTTTGTGAAGAACAATATAAATAATTCTTTTTTCAAAAATAAAAATTTATTTCTCTTTAACAAACAATAAACCTCATAGATACAAATAAACTGAAGAACTCTAAAATTTGAAAACAAATATCAAACCTAATGGATGAGAAATATAAGAAGCAAATAAGAATGGAAAACGAGAGTGTCGAATTTCAATGGGTTAAGATGAGGAATGAATTAAAAGCGGTACAGGAGGAAGAAATGGTTACAGCGGAGAATAGAAAAAGACAGGAATGGATGACAGAAGAAATACTAAATCTCATGGACGAAAGACGATTACAGAAAACAAAAGATGTCTCGAAGAACAACAAACTAAACAGAACAATACGTCGAAAATGTAGAGAAGCTCAGGAAATCTGGTTAAGCGAGAAATGCCGAGAAACAGAAGAATTGCAAGAGAAATATGACATATTCAACCTATATAAGAAGGTGAAAGCATTAGGAGGAAAAACAAGAAAAAACAAGAAACAGTTCTGAGAAAGCAATGAAATTATACTGGATATTAAGGACAAAATAAAAACATGGGAGCAATACATAGAACAAGTTTTCAATAGACAGATCAAAAAAGTTATAACTAAACGGGGATACTGAGATAGGACTCGAAATAACAAGAAAATAAATTATTTATGCTATACAACTACAAAAAGATGGAAAAACAGTTGGTCCAGATGAGATAAAGGGAGAAATTTTCAAAATATTTTCATATGAGAGTCCATTTATTAATCGACTGGTAATCGTATTTAACAAGATCTATGAAACTGGACAAATCCTCTTGACTGGCTAAAGTCGACTTTCATCCCAATTCCTAAAAAATTGAAATCAATGAAATGTGACAATTCTCGTTTAATAAGTTTAATTGTCTCACGTTCTCAAGATATTCCCGAGAATCATCCGTACCAGAATATACAGAAAATGTGAAGGAGAAATAATATAGATAACACAACGAATTCTGAAAAGGCATGGGTACACGGGAAGCTTTATCCTCATTAAATGTACTAGTCCAGCGTTATAAAGATATAAATGTAGATGTATATGCTTGTTTTATAGATAACGCGCTGCACGAGAAATTGATAAAAATTCTAGAAACAACAAATATTATTAAAAATCTGTACTGGAATCAATCAGTGGAAGTTAAAATTGGGCTGGAAAAGTCCTAAAGCACAAAAATAACTCAAAGCGTAAGACAGGGATGCATTCTCTCACCACTTTTGTTCAGTCTTTATTCTGACGCTGTGTTTAATGAGGCCATTTACGAATCCTTTGAAGGAATAACAGTTAATGTGAGTATACTGAACAGCATACGGTATGTTGATGATGCTATTCTATTAACAAATAATATCAAGGATCTCCAGCAATTGATCAATCAAGTCATAACAGCCAGCGAAAGATTTGAATTAACTATAGATATAAGAAAAACCCAGTGGATGGTAATAAGAAAGAAAACTCTACTACCAGAATCACTGGAAATCAAAAACAACACCGTAGAACAGGGAAATATTTGGGAACCAATATAAATGACAAGTAGCACCCAAGACAGGAAATATATTCCTGAATTGAACAGGCCCAAGTAACATACATGAATATGAATAAATTTTTGTATCGCACAAGTCTCAGTCTCGAACCCCAAACGAGAATGGTGAGAGGGTATGTATTCTCTGTGCTGTAGTAGGGATATGAGTGGACCTGGACCTTTGACACTGGATCAGAAATACGACTGGAATCTTTTGAAATGTACAGGGTGATCCAAATTGGACACTTTTAAAGGTAAGTCCCTTTATCTAAAGGAGATAGACGAAAACTGATGTCGGTGTCTGAGGCTCAATTTTTATGATAAACTCAATGGTGAAAACCCCATATCGATGTCTAGTACCGTTTCAGATATACAGGGTGTTTTTTTCAAAAATCTGCATTTTGGAAAATGTTTGTAATTCTTTTCCTATTGAAAATTTTTGATTTCTGTAAAAATATTCTCAAAGCACTTTTTCACATGGATTTCAACAATGTAAGTTACATTTTTGTACAACTAATATTTGAATAGTTATTAACGCAAAAATATATTTTTTAAACGGGATACCCTATATATTTTTCCTTATCCGAATATAGCACACATTATATTTTGCTTAAATCTACTTCCAAATATAAAGGTTTTCAGTTTTTACACGAGTTTTTAAGTGCACATTTTATGAAGTAGGCTTTGGACGGAGCGGCAATATCAATTGTTTGCCGATAACACTCAAATCATAAAAAAAAATTCTCAGAAGTAACTCTAAGAGTCCTCATTACAATGAAATTTACTAAATGCTACACTACTTTAAACTATGTAGAAAATAAAACAAAACAACAATAAAACAATTTATTCCGAGTAGAGCAAACTAAAACAAAACAGTTTTCTATAAGAGATGTTCGAAATGTCGACCAGTTTCATTTACACATAGGCGGCACCTTTTCTAGACACTTCTTACCGAGTTGATTAGTTCAAGAGGAGTGAGAGCTACAAAACTTTGTATCACTGCGACTTCTAACTCTTGCCTGGTATTTGTGGGCAATTTAAAAATTAGGTCTTTCAATCTTCCCCAGAGATAGAAGTTCAAGGGTGTTAAATCCGGTGACCTTACCGGCTAACGATTCAGACCTTGGTTGGCTATCCAGTTATTGTCGAAATTGGCTAATAAAAAATTACTGATAACTGCAGCGTTATGAAGGGTGCCCCGTCGTGTTGAAGAAATATGTTTCTAAGGTCCATTAACGACAGTTCATCAACAAGAGGTTCTATCTGCTGCCTTAAAATTTCTAAATATCTCTGAGAGGTGAGTGTTCCTTGGTAAATAAATAAATAAATATATATATATATATATATATATATATATATATATATATATATATATATATATATATAACCCTGCTTCTAAAAATTCCCGCCCACACATTAAATCCAAATCTGCCTTGATTTTTTTGCTCCACAACTAAAAATAAGAATTTTCTTGTGCCCACGTACAGTCAGTCAAAGTGAAACTCGTACACTAGCTTCAATATAATTTTATTTGTAACACAAAAAGCACACTGAAAGAATAACATTTTATCATTTAACTCCCAATTAGTATAACTAAATAACAATGCGAATAGTAAATTATTCCAAATATTTTAACAGAAAAATAAAAATATTATTTTTAAACCGCAAAATGAAACTCGTACAAATGTAAAAAAATGGCTTTCTATACTGTCTAATATTTTGTTGGTAGGCCTTTGTTTCCTATCACATCTCTTAGTCGATTGGGGACCGACCGCACCAATTTTTCACAATATTCTGGCGATATTTTTTCCCATTCTTCCTGTAATACAGCCTTGACTTGATTTTTATTAGAAATTTCATGTTTTCTGATGGCAATTTTCAAATGGCTCCATAAATTTTCAATTACATTAAGGTCTGGACTTTGTGGTGGCGTTTCGAGTACTTTTGGACAGTTGTATAAGAGCCATTGTTTAACTCGTTGTGCTTTATGCTTGGGATCATTATCCTGATAAAATTTGAATGATCCCTGCAATCCAAACTTTTCCGCGCTTTGCTTTAAATTTTGCTTCAATATGTCCAAATACATATTTTGATCCATTATACCCTTTATAAAATGTAAGTTTCCTGGGCCTTTGGCAGACATACACCCCCACACCATAA
The DNA here is from genome assembly GCA_019049505.1 of Pachyrhynchus sulphureomaculatus. NCBI lineage: Eukaryota > Metazoa > Arthropoda > Insecta > Coleoptera > Curculionidae > Pachyrhynchus > Pachyrhynchus sulphureomaculatus. The sequence continues at coordinate 170,671,267 of CM032455.1, read as the reverse complement.
CGGATCCTCCTCCATGCTTAACTGTCGCTCTTAGATTTTTTTCTTTTAGTGCTTCATTTGCCCTTCTCCATACTCTTAGTTGCCCATCCGATCCCCAAATGTTAAACTTACTCTCATCAGTGAAAATAACTTCTTTCCAGAATTCAAAATCCTTTTCACGGTATTCTTCAGCAAACTGTAGTCTTTTTAACTTTATTTACTTTACTAATAAATGGCTTTTTTCTAGCAACCCTGCTATTTAATTTATGTTTTTTTAAAAGATTTCTAATTGTTTGTGGATTAACACTTTTATGCAAATATTTTTCAGCTTCCTTTGCTAGCTTAGGAGCAGAAATTTTTGGATCTTCTTCCTCTTTTCGCAAAATCCATCGTTCGTCGTAATAATTAAAAATTTTTCTGGGACTTTTCCTAACTTTATTTTTTATTCTATTTTCAGTTTTGTAGCGGTTTACAATGCTTTGAACTGTTGTATGACTTCGGTTCACAATCTTGCCGATTTGACGGTAGGACTTACCCATCTGAAAATGATGGATTATCAATTCCCTTTCGGCAACGCAAGTTTGTCCTCGTTGCCGTCCCATATTTTAAAAACAAAATTAAACGACAGTAAATGTTTGAAACTATCACCAGACACTATAATTTTAGAATAAATTTGTTTCAAGGTATTTTTACAACAATTAGATACTAACTGTACGAGTTTAATTTTGGCGTTCTAAATGCAAATTTATAACAATTTGTTTACATTCCAAATTTTTTTTAGATCACTATATGCTGAGGAATTTGTACTAATACGCAGGTCACACAAAATGTATTTGCTGTTGTTTATTTTACACTGAGATAAAAATATTTAAAATTTTTATAGTGTACGAGTTTCACTTTGACTGACTGTATAAGAATTGTAACGGTTAAAAATACCTGCATTGCTTACATTGGCTTCGTTTGTCCAAATGCAGTTTAATGAAAAATTCGGAACATGGTTACAATTCTTCAGAAACCATTGGCATAAATCCACCCGCCGTTGAATATCTCCGTCTCTAACATGATGAACTTTTCTTGTCGTATATGACAATAGAGCGAATATATCCTTGAAGGGTTGACGCCTCTCTGGATACCGTTCGTGGTACAAATTACTTGCCGCTTCAGAATTTTCTCTGGTTTGTATGAAACACACTATCATATCCCATTTTTCGTAATTTTCAAACTTCATTGCGATTTATTTGACAATTCAATAACCGATCCTGAAGTAAAATTTGACAATTACGAGTAAACAATTGAATTAAACCATATGGCCCCTCCGTCCAAAGCCTACTTCTCAAAATGTGCATTTAAAACTCGCGTAAAAAGTGAAATACCAGAAGAACACCCTGTATATCTGAAACGGTACTAGATATTGATATGTGGCTTTCACCATTGAGTTTATCATAAAAATTGAGCCTCAGACACCGACATCAGTTTTCGTCTATCTCCTTTAGATAAAGGGTTTTACCTTTAAAAGTGTCCAATTTGGATCAACTTGCACATTTATAGATGCCTCCCTCGCATCTCCTGGGTACAGAAAATAAAAATCACAGACGTACTGAAAAGAATGAACAAAATGAAGGAATTACTAACAACCATAAAAATAAGAAAAACTAGTACGAATTGCTACGTCTAATTATTGAAGACAAATTAAAGGGCAAACGATTGATCGGAAGACAGCCGAATTTTTGGCTGAAGGACATAAGAAGGGGGTTTGGTGCTGTGAGTGACATTTTTCGAGCAGCTGTTTCTAAAGTTTGTTCAGCTAACTTATATGGATCGCCAATCTTTGTGAGGGGAGGACGTCGTAAGAATAGAAGAGTATAATTTGTATTGAGCTCGATACATTTAGTCTTGCGAGATTTCAATTTTTTTATTACCTCAAGAAGAACTAGATGTAATATTCGTTTACAAGACAAATAACCTGTTTATGTGATGAAATTGTCTTCCCTACAACCCAATTTTTGAAGTTAGAAAAGAAAAAAGAGTCACTTGGGGCCAAATCTTGGAAATTGGTGGGTGCTCGTGTACTTTCGCAATTGCAACGGCCGATGTGTAAGTAAGCGCATTGTCCTGGTGAAGATGCATTTTTCTGCGTGCTAATCTTCGTCGCTTCTGCTCCAACTCACTACGCAAACGATCCAGGAACGTTGTGTAATAAGAGCCAGCCACTGTGTTTTTGCTTTTTTCGGTGAACTTTCACCTTCGCTAAACACTATTTTGATGGCCGTTTTGTATCGGGCTGTAATGGCGGATCTACGTTACGTCGTGCAATCCAAAATAAAAGGTGCAGCATGCTCAGTAGAGGGATCGTTTTGCTTCACGACAATGCTTGTCCACACATGGCTCACCGAATCCAAGATCGCATCGCGCCATATGGCTGGGAACAAACTGATCACCCCCCGTATAACTCTAACGTAGCGTTCAGTGCGTGCAATTTGTTCCTGCCCTTAGAGAAGCACTACGTACCAACGACGACGCCAAAACGGCCGTGTTGCGGAGGTTAGCAAACCAAGCGGCAGATTTCTTTGAGGATGGAATACAGAAGCTGGTCTTACGATACAAGTGCCTTAATATAGTGGAAATTTTGTTGAAAAGTAGATTAAGGTCCGGGTGTTCATGTAAAACAAAATTGTTAAAAAAGAACGACCTCGTGTTTTTTTACGGTTCTTACTTTAAAAGCCAGCCTGGTATTTTATTTTATCCGAAGCTTTTACAAAGGTGATAAAATACATGATTTAAGTGGTTAACCCGTGTTTCGACATCAACGCTTTTAAGTAAAACTTATGTTAATAAAACAATTTCCAAAATTTAAAAATGTAAAATTGATGTAAATAAAACCAATTTAGCAAACGCGCAGTATAAGTGGCAGGAAACTTGAATAAGGCATCATTCCTGTCTCCCGAGACATTCTCGGGCCTAAGCATCGCAGTTACCATGGCGATACGAACCGAGACATTCGCTTGTTTTAATCAAGGCTGTCATGGCAACCGAGATCCCGCCATTGGACAATTCATTTTGTAATTACGTTGACGACACCCTTGGCGGCCATTTTGAAATGAACGCGTTGGCCCAGTGGAAAAGTGAGCGCGTTTTTCCGAGCGGCAGGCGGAAAAGCGAGCAGCGCCGCTGGGCACGAGCCTGGAAAAGCGGCGAACTAATACAATTAACGAGAGACAAGTGAAACTCGGCGATAGTAACTTAGAACGCGATGCGAGACAGTTCGTTTGTCTCTGTTGTCACAGTTGCCGGCTATGTGAAATAGGATGGACAAAAATTTCATCGAAAAAAAAAAAGTTTCTACATAACTATCATCCTGTGATTCTCGAGTTGAGTTGAGACGATTAGCACAAATTTGGGTATGAAAAAATTATCAGCTAACTGAATCAATAGATGTCTGAACCCTGACCAAAAAAGATTAAGAGTCGTCAACATCCTAACTGATTTGTAACTGTTTTGAAGAGAATTCATCTAACTTTTTGAATGGAATAGTAAGTATGGATGAAACGTGGGTCCACCGTAATAAGCTACAAACAAAGGAACAGTCAAAAGAGGGGAAAGATGCTAGCTCACCTTGCCCGTCAATTTGAAAGGAAATTGTGGAAAAACGTCGAGAAAAAGTGTCTGAGAGGGTGCTGTTTTTGCATGATAATGCACCCGCTCAGAGTCTGCAATTAGGTTTGAAAACAGTAAACGAATTAGGCTGTAAACTGATTGATCATCCACCATATTTCTGAAGAATTTAAACATGGTCATACATCCATTCAGAACGATAAACACTCAGGACGCCTGAAAACCTCTACGACTGACGAGATTGTGACAAAAATTCACAACATCCTGACATTGTAAATATCTTGATAGATCATCCACAACATTTTATATGATGTTTTGGATATGAAAGAGCTTTTCGCTCAATAGATGCTACCTTTATTAACAGTCGAACAAAAACGCATTAGAATGAACATTTGGTATTAAGACTTATTTAAACATAATTCCAGTGACCACGTTTCATAACAGTAGATGAAACATGGGTTCATTATTACATCTCAGGGACGCAGTAGCAGTGGAAACAGTGGGTGGTAGCAGGTGACAGTACGCCCAATTGAGCAAAAACTGTTCCATCTGCAGAAAAAGTCATAGCTACGGTTTTTTGGAATTCTCATGGTGTTGTGCTTATAGACTACCTGAAAAAAGGTAGAACCATCACCGAGGAGTGTTATACTTTATTACTGAACCAAATGAAGGGTGCTATTTAAGCAAAAACGTGCAAAAAAAAGTACTTTTTTATCATGATAATGGCCTTCACACACGTCTCGAATAGTGGCTTCGCTTGGAAGTGCTGCTACATCTACCGTATTCGCTAGATTTGGCATCCAGCGATTACTTTTTATTTCCAACCCTGAAATTAATGGCTAGTTGGACGAAGATTCATTTGGAATGATGGAGTTAAAACTGAGAAGAACGCCTATTTTGGATATAGTTGTATAAATTTGATTATAATGAGGGTCTCAAAAAGTTGGAAAGTCGTTGGACTAAACGGATTGATTTGCAAGGTGACTATGTATAAACATCTTTGTTAGGCCGAGAAATTTTGGAACTACCCACGTACATGATAAGTGTTGCACTATGTATATAAAGTTGAAACGAGGTAGTTTAAATAAGCTATTTTTAGTATTCCGTACCGAACACTTGTAAGATCACTTCGGTGTCTGCCCGTCCGTCTGTCTGTCTGTTCGTCTATCCGTCGGTCACATCCAATTTTCTCCGAAAGTATTTCACATAAAAAGTTGAAATTTGACACTAATATAGGAATTGATGGTTTAATCAGAGCCGTGTAGTTTTGAAAAGTGAAAAAAAAACTTTAACCAAGTCATCGAGTGGGGTGTTAAATGAACACCTGTAAAAACCCAAGTTTAAAAACATATATGACTTAATATTTGTGCACAACTTTCTTTCTTTTATTTTTAAAAAATTGCGAAATTTCTCTGTCCTCCCCTTTATCTCAAAAAATACTGATCAAAAAATTTTGAAAAAATTCTGAAATACTTTCCAATAGGTGTAGATTGAACGGGAATTATCACTAGCGCATTACCTGTAATAATTTATCTGGTATCTAAAAAAAACAAAAATTTCAAGGTCATCAGTTTTCAGTAAAGATCGGAAAGAAGCTTGGTTGAAAACTCATTTGGGATGTGTTTTATGACGTCATTGATCATTTTATACCTCCATAACAAAAATTTTCAATTCAAAAGCAATCAACGTACGGAACACTAATTGCGCAAGTCCGACCTGCACTTGATCGGTTTTTGTTTTTGAGATTTGCTTGTTATTGCTATGCGAGACTAGAAACTTATCAATACCTCCTCGCGTTAAATTCCTGTTTTAAAAAATATAATAACTGTGTTCTCAAAACAGGTTCGGGAGGAATTGAACGAATATTTTTTATAGTTCTCCCTTGCTAAGGTTAATATATCAGTATTTTCCATATTTCTTATGTATTTCCTAAGTCCTGTTAGTTACAAATACAATAAATCTCGTCCGTGCTGAAATAAAAATTTGTTACAGTCTGTCAAGTAAGAACGTGTCCGCGATAATTCATTTTTGGTAGATGCGATACTAGCGATTCAACAAAAAATGGGTAGAGGGAACCTTCGTCTACGACGCATTTTAGTAAAAGTATTAATCGATTCCGAACTTTTGTCGAAATTACGTAAAATCCAAAATGAGTCACTTGTTTGCACGTCAGTTCGAAGCAGTCTTTCTTTGCTCCCATCCAAAAAATGGCACATTTCGCGGCCGCTAAATATATTAAAAAGTCAATGACGTTTCTGAAGAATTAGGTAATTCATTTTAATGAGACGAAAAATGTCGACGAATTGCCAAAACGTGGCCCGGTAGGCAAAGTCACTCCGAAATCCCCCCCCCCCCCCGAAAAACGAATCATGTCTTTATTTTTACCGCACCCGAAATTGACGCTGAGTCAATGAGCGATAAAATTAAGAAAATCGGGTTTGAATGTGTCCCATGCAACCATTGGACAACATCTTCGTGCTCATGATGTCAAAATCCGAACCACGTTAAAGAAACCTTTGCCGGGCGAAAATAACGTCGCGAAGCGTCTTGCTTGGGCTCACGATAAGATACTAGAATGGCCCTCACAATCGCTGGACGTCAACTCCATTGAAAACCTTTGGTCCCTTGTAAAGATAAAGCTCAGAGAAAAGACTCTGAGAACTTTGAATCAGTTGTCTCGAGAGATTCGAAATATTTACAGCGTGTACAGAAAATCTCGTCGACAGCATGCCTCGAAGATGCCGGGCTATTATTGATACAGGAGGCGATTGGACAACTTACTAAAATCATTGCGCCGTTATTAGCACACCAAAGAATATATTGATGGCAAAAAATGCGAAACATATTTTTTTTCAAGAATACGAGCGGTCACGTTCTTACTTGACATACTGTATAAATAACATTCGTGTACTCACGATTAGATTATGTTGCGGATTCAAGTATTGACTAGCCGGCAATAACATATCAGAATCCCCCTGCTGTGGATGCGGATGTCAGAGCTTTGTCGGGATCGAGGTGGAATTTAAGCCACTGTATGTAACTCGGGCCCCAGGCACGACCCGACGACTCAAGTTGATTAAAACAGATTGAATGTTTCAAGTTTATGCGGTTACTTTATTATAGTTTCATTACGTACTTGGAAACTTTTCGGAGGCGAAACTTTATTATATGCCCGGATTAAGAAGTTTTATTACTTGTTGGCTTAAGGATTTTTGACGAGGGAAAACGTTTCGTGAAATGGCGTATTACATGATTGTCTTAAGCGGTTTTTTTTGCTTTGTTTTCAACTATTTAATTAAAGCTTTTGTAGAGGAAATGTAATGATTATTTAACAGAATGGAAAAAGGTATGTTTAGCCTCTCTCATCAAAGGACATATCTGCATTCTCGAATCAATGATGAGCCCATCCGGGGTTGACTGCCGCCTAACTATCAAAGCCGACACACCACCCACTCTATGCACGTGACCACCTTCTCCACAGCAGACGTCATGGTAATGGCAAAAACCTCTGCTACGAAAACTATAGTGGACCTTTCCAGTGAAGCACACCAGAGTGTCCTGGGCGAACAAGGGTCTACTTAGCCCCAAACAATCGCCTGTCTTCATTACCAAGAAGGACAGCAGTTTGATCTCTTCCTACCCTACCCCTCACACACACACACACACACACACACATATATATATATATATATATATATATATATATATATATATATATATATATATATATATATATATATAGGGTGGCGCATAAGTAACGTTATGATTTAATAAGTGAATAAATTTTTTGTTAACGTCTTTTTTTATTTTTTTTTTTCAGAATTATCTTTGAAAATCTTGGGAAATTTATGATGGAAAGACTCAGCACAGAATAAAGAACCAAAGTTGTTCAATTTTATTATGAAAGTCAGCATTCGATTATTCAGATACAAAGATCATATCGAAATTTCTTTCATGTTCGAAATGCACCTAGCGCTCCAACAATTTACCGCTTGGTTCAGCGTTTTCGTCAACAAGGCGCTGTCTGTGATCTTCCGCGTGCTGGAAGACCTCGTGCAGTTCGAAATGATGTGAACATTGCTCGGGTGCAAGCAAGTATTAAGGAAAACCCCGAAACTTCCACCAGGCGACGTTCTCAGCAGTTGGTGATGTCTAGGCGGTCTTTGCAAAGAATTTTACATAATTTACACCTTTTCCCATATAAGATTCAATTGGTTCATGAGTTAAAACCAAATGATGCACAAAGACGCATTCAATATAGTCGCCGTTTGCAAGAATTGTGCCTAGAAAACAACGAGTTTATTCACAAACTCATAATGAGCGATGAGGCCCATTTCCACCTCAATGGTCACGTGAATAAACAAAATTGCAGAATATGGGGCACCCAAAATCCAAGAATAATTGTTGAACGTCAAATGCACCCACTTAAATGCACAGTATAGTGTGGAATAACTTCAGAAAAGATCATTGGACCATATTTTTTCGAAAACGACGAACAAGTTGCGGTTAATGTGAATGGCATTCAATACCGGGCAATGAATTGAATTTTTTAAGGCCCGAGGTAGAGAACAATCCATAATTGTGGTTCCAACAAGATGGAGCCACAGCTCACACAGCTCGTCCAACTATGGCTCTCCTGCGCGAAATTTTTGCCGATCGAATAATATCGCGTTTTTCTGATTTTAACTGGCCACCCGCGTTCGCCCGATTTAACGGCTCCCGATTTTTTTCTTTGGGGTTACCTAAAGAGTAAGGTATATGCCAATAAGCCAAGAACCATCCAACAGCTTAAGGCGAAGATCCGAGAAGAAGTGAGGGCGCTGGGAACTGAAATTCTAAGAAAAGTTATGGGAAATGCTCTGGAAAGAGCACGTCAGGTCGAAGCAAACAATGGGCACCATTTGAAAGATATTATCTTCAAAACATAATGTGAACATATTTCCAAACTTATTCTAAATTTTAATAAACGCCAACGTTAAATAAAATCAGAAAGAAAAAAGTTATTCATTAAATAAATCATAGCGTTACTTATGCGCCACCCGATATATATATATATGTGTGTGTATATATATATATATATATATATATATATATATATATATATATATATGTGTGTATATATATATATATATATAAATATATATATTATATATATATATATATATGTGTATATTTATATATATATATATATATATATATATATATATATATATATATATATATATACATATATATATATATATATATATATATATATATATATATATATATATATATATATATATATATTATACAGGAGCGACACGTGTGCGAAAAAAAACGATTCACGTTGTTCTTGAATCGCTGTAAATTGTACTCGGTGGGAAACAGTCCTGGGCAAATTATTCCAAAGGGATGATGTTCTCCATGAAAAGCGTTGTACGAGGAGTAACAAGCTGAACCTCATACGGATGTGAAATATCAGCCCGACGTGTATTTCTAACATTCACCGCTCTGGGAGGAATTAAACGGGCCACATCCTCCGAACACTTTCCATGAAAATACTTGTAGAATAGGCTCAAGTCGCCAACCGTTCTTCTATGTTCCAGCGAATCAAGGCCGCCGGTCAGTTCCGGGTCTCCAATCAGACGAACATCTCTTCTCTGAATAGAATCCAACAAATGCAGTGTATGTTTGGGAGCGGAGCCCAAACATGGGAGCAGTATTCCATAGTTGGTCGAATTTGAGCTTTGTAAAGAATTAACAGTTTTTGTGGAGTATAAAGCTTTCTGGTTCGAAATAATATTTCCAACTTTTGAGAAGCTCTCCTTGCTATGCCTGCAACATGCTCACGCCAGGACATATTTGCTTCCAAATTAACGCCCAACAAATTGAGTGACAATGTTAGAGGAATGGAGTGCCCCGCCATAACTATGTCGGATTCAGCAACGTTAACTTTTTAGAAAAAACTGCGGCATGGGTTTTTGTAGCGTTTAATTCCACTTGGTTACTGTCACCCCAAGATAGAATTCCTTTTAGATCTTGGTTTAGTTGAACAACTTCCCGCTGTCTGCGGACACTCGCCTGAGCAGCCGGGGTCCGAGCGTTCAAAGTGAATGAAGAGATAAGCGTACTGTCATCTGTAAAGCTGTAGATTGGATTTCCGGTCTTTTCCAGCAGATCGTTAATGTAAATGAAAAAGAGAGTAGGAGATAGTATGGAGCCTTGGGGCACACCGGCGTTGATAGTGAAGGTGTTAAAAAGAAATCCGTCGACAGCCGCTCGTAAAGAACGCTCAGAACGTAACAAAACTTTTCAGACATACCACAAGAAACACAAGCTTGGCTAATGAGTCCTGATACGAGAAAACGAGTCCCGCGATGGATTGAAAGATGAGGGAACTTAATAGCTACAATATGGACTTTGATGATTTTGTCCAATTATTGGTCTGGAGTTGGCCAAATCCCATTACCCTTGCTTTTATAGGCTTGGCCATCTTAGGTACCACCGCAAAAGTATATTCAATTCAGGAGTGGTTGTTGATATGTTTCAGGGCATTTGCAAAGGGATGTTCTTCTCTTGAATTATTGTTTAAACGCATATGTAATTAAAACATCTTACTATCACTTAATGGTTTGTGGGAAGTAAGAACGAGTTGAAACTACTTAGTTCCGGTGGTATTATCCAGGTAGCGCCACTTGTATACGTAAAAAAACGTATAGGAATTAACAACATATGACAATCACCCATATCAAATTTTAACCAACCTCGCAATAAATAAATTCACATATCTGGCCGTCTATTTTTTGCTTTTAGTCGAGTTAATACCCATTCTAACTGCAATTTGTCTAAAATAATGTATGTCGAAGCAAAAAAGCCTTTTTGGCCGTGTATCAAGCTCCTCCGGCGTGGTATGTGTTATTTCAGTCACACACGATTGTACCGCTGGGATTTCGGACAGTGACAGTATTTTATATTATATGACCGGCCAATAGTTTACGGCGAATTTATATATCTATTTTGATGATCTATTACAGCGTTTGGGGAAAATTAACTTTATTGTTCGGTAAATTTATGGCCCGTTTTAAAATAGTTAAAACAAAAAATTTGGATTTAGTGGAAGAGTTTTGCACGGCTCGGCTTTTTCGATTTTAATGGCAATTTAAAAAGTTTAAAGGTGTAAAAATGGATTCTCTAGAATTCTGATATAGATATCAGGGTCATATTAACGAGAATTATAGTATATTCCTGGGAAACGGCGAAATTCGCTGGAGGAATAGTTGAAAAATATTTTGCTTTTACGATAAACTATGGGATGACAACAGATAGTGTGTTTGCTAGTTTGGAACTTTTTTTAACAGTTTATTGTACAGTGTGATCATTTTTAGGCGCCCGGCACCGATTTATGGAAAATTGTTGCATATTATATTTTTTTTTAAATCTGGAGATGGTACAGTGAATGTCAAGGAGTATACTGACGTATTTGACATGTGGTAATGAAAATGGGCGCCTCGACACTAAACCATTTTTTTTTTTCATTGACATACCTTCTGTAAAACGGCATTAGAAAGCCCCAAATTTTTTCAACTGTTTTTTTTCTGTTTTGTTTTACCAAAAAGCTATGCAGCAAAAACCCTCTTAATATTATTTTTTGGTCATCGCGGTTGCCATGGAACGTATACTACGTTTAACGGTTTTCAAACAATTTACCTAGTAGGCGACTGTCATACTTTAATGTGACAGTAATTATAATAATATTAGTTACTATGCTGTTGAGGTTTTTCCTTTAATAAAATATCTTTGAACAATCTAAAACTAGAATACATTATTTTTATTAAAATCACAAAAAAAAACTAAATTACTTTTTTCGGATGGTTGTAGCTTCTACTTGATGGAAATTCATTATAAATATATAATAAAAGACTGTTTTTAGTCAATTTCCACTAGTTTATTTATAATTGCGAGGACGCGTTTCAGAAGACAATTTTACTAAAGCATTTAACCAAATAAAGCAAGTAGCCGTTAACAACGGTTATTCTGTTACTTTAATCGATAACATCGTTAGGAAAAAACTTAGAAACAAGACTATCTCAGAAATATACCCATGTTTTAAGGACAGAAAAACCACATTTAAATGCTTAACCTATTTTGGCAAACCAATAGAAAAACTGGGAAAATTTTTAAATCAAAAAAATATCAACATAGCTTACAAGACTAACAATACTATAGGGGAATATCTCAAAAACTACAAACCACAAATCAATAAAGACAATAAATCAGGGTATATCAATTAACATGTGGTTCCTGTCCTAAAACATACATAGAACAAACTGGACGTACATTTATAAAAAGAATTACAGAACACAAAAAAAGTTTCATCCATAGAAAGTCTAATTCAACATATGCTAATCATCTTTTAACAGAAAATCACACATTTAATAAGAATTTCAAAATTTTACATACCCAACAAAAGGGTCTAAAACTAAACCTTTTAGAGACAATGCAAATAAATTGATTGTACAGGTACTTTACTCAACGACCAGGTAGATTTAAACAATTCACCATTATTAAATTTATTCTCCTAATTTCATGTCTGTGTGGGTTTTCCAATACTATCATTATAATTTAATTAAATATTATAATTAAGAAATTATATAAAATGTAAACATTAAATCTAACTTGACAGTGTAAAATGTAGATCTGAAGAAGCTGCATCGACAACGAAAGGCGTCATCGCAATTATAAATAAACTAGTGGAAATTGACTAAAAACAGTCTTTTATTATATATTTAAATAACTTTTAACAATACATAACTTATCACATATTTATAAAAGTAAAGGTTTGGAACTTAAAAAATAAAAAAAAAACATAAAAAAAAGGTCTGTATGTCTTCCTTCTTCTATCATGCATTTTTTCATTCTTCTCATTAACACTTAACATTTGTAAATAATTCCTTCAGATATATTGTTGCATGCATCTGATATTTTTGCGTTTAACTGCTCAATATCATTTGTCGCAGTTTTGTATACAATATCTTTAAGAGTCCCCCACAAAAAATATCTAATGATGTGAGGTCTGGTGACTTAGGTACCCATTGAATAACTAGGCTTTGAACCCCCATCCATCTTCGTTGGAACCGTTCATTCAAATACTCTCTAATGATCCGATAACTTAAGCCAAAAAAAGAGGGTTAACCTCGGAATGAGAGATAAAAAGCTGTAAACTTGTATAAACCTTTATTTTGGCATTCTAAAAGTTGTCTCAAAAATCTCATAGAATCTCATGTCCGCGTCTTAAGATATTCAAGGTCAAAGGTCACAAAAATCCGTTTTTCGCAAATATCTCGCTTCCTATGGTTTCAATGATAATTGCATCTATTATAAAAATTGTAAAGCATAAAATTCTCTACAAATTTTGTTAAACATTTTTTTATACGCTTAACAATTTTTGAGATAGGGGACGGAGAGCGCGCAGCGCTCAGCCATACATAGCATAATCCAAGGTTAACCGTGAGTCCCGGTAAATAATACGTCGTATAAAGTTAATTAATCACTAAAAAATCCATAATTTGCATTATTTATTAATTAATACATTATATTTAATAATATTTTTCATTTATCAAATATATTCGTTTAATAATACTTACCTACTTCTTGTAATTAAAAAATTGTTAAGTGAAATACTTTAAGTATATTTTAATTATATTCTAATATATTTTAATTATATTTTAAGTAGAAAAAGAATTAAGTTCTTTTTCTTTAAAATGTGTAAACTCTTAAATACTTATATTACTACTAAGATTATACCTGGGAATACGGACCCCTATAATACGACCTTTTCCGTTTATAGTTGGGACAGATTTTCCATTGTATAGTTAAGACCGCTTTCTTTTTCAAGGGACCATTTTCTACTAACCAGTTTATTTGTTAGTTTTTAAATTGTATCTTGGCAACGACGGACGTACTATTTTAAGAGTTATGGCTGTATTTGTGTTCTATATGTGATAAGTCACTTTCAGAAGGTGATTCTGTTAATACAGTGCGTGGCTTACAAACTTTAAAAAACTGCAAGTATTGAAAGAAATGACGGTCACATAAACTATTTAAATACCTTAACCTCTGTGAATGACGCCTAGAAGAAGGTGAACCTTCACCATCATTAAGTGCACCTCGTAAAAAAAGAAATGAAATATTTGATTTCAAAAAACTATGCTTATTTTGTGGCCAAGCAGCTGATGAAGCAGCAGAGACGAAAAAAAAAAGATAAGTACAGACGCCCGCTTAGTAAAGTAAGTACTCTTGAATTCAAAGACAATATCATCAAAAAAGCAGAATTCCTTAGGAGAATTAGTAAAAGATCGTATACTTTGTGAGTATGACTTGATCGCTGCTGAAGCAAAGTACCATACCATTTGCTGTACTAATTTCTTAAGTCGAGTACCATCTACTGATAAGAAGCCTCGCGAAGATAATCAAGTGACACAAGCAATGAAAGATATTTTTTGTTATACAGAAAATCATGAAGATTCACAATTTACATTGAAAGGGCTTAAAGATGTCCTTACGGAGTATGTACCAGATGATAAGACTATCATTACAAGACTTCAATAAAAATATTTAACTGACATTATAATTACGAGAAAGGTAGGATCATTCACTATCATATATTTTCGTGATACACCAGCTAATATATTAACAAAAGCTTGGTACGACAATAAAAAAAGGATCCCGAACAAGAACGGTTACGCATTGTAGAAGCTGCAGCAGCTATTGTTAGGGAAGGTATTCGATCATCTGTAGTCAAAACCAAGTCCAATTATATTAGAATCTAATTAAAATATACATAAAGTATTCTACTTAACAATTTTTTAATTACACGAAGTAGGTAAGTATTATTAAACGAATATATTTGATCAATGAAAAATGTTATTAAATATAATGTATTAATTAATAAATAATGATTTTTTAGTGGTTAATTAACTTTATACGACTTATTATTTACCGGGCCTCACAGTTGACCTTGCATTATGCTATGTATGCTGAGCTCTGCGCGCTCTCCGCGCTCTATCTCAAAAACGGTTAAGAGCATAAAAAAATGTTTAGAACAAAATTTGTAGAGAATTTTATGCTCTACAATTTTCATAAAAAATGCAAATATCTTTAAAACCATAGGAAGCGAGATATTTGCGAAAAAACGATTTTTGTGACTTTTGACCTTGAATATCTTAAGTCGCGGACACGAGATTTTATGAGACTTTTTAGACAACTTTTAGAATGCCAAAATAAAGGTTTATACAAGTTTATAGCTTATTATCTCTCATTCCGAGGCGAAACCCCTAATGTGACTGGGCAACTAACATCAGCAGTTGTATCAGGTAGTGCTTCATCGTAGTGATACCATATATGCCGTCTTAAAATAAGGGGAACATTTTCTAATAAAACTGGTAGATTATTAACCAAGAAATTAAGGTATCTATTTCCAGTTAGTGTTCCCTCAAAAAAGTATGGTATATTTATCCCACACCATACATTAACGCCATAATGGCCTTGATTCTGAATTTGATTAACGTGGTATGGATTCTCGTCAGCCCAGTAATGGGGTGCTGTGAGGTTTGCCGTTGCTGACAAAATGACTTTCATCTGTCCATAATATATGATTCAGAAAATAACTTTATCTTATTTAATCATCATTTCTGCTACAAAAGTCAGTCGTCATTCCGAATTAGATTGTATTAATAACTGAAGATTATGCATTCTATTGCGCGCTTGCTTGTCTGATTAAATTATATGGTTGGTTTTGAAAATATTGCATAATTTCGACTACTTTTTCATCTGCTAAAACAGTTTTTTGTTTAGAAATACCTTTCTGCCCAGAAAATACATCCATATTGCTCCTCAAATTTTATTCTAATCGACAAAATATAGTGTGATCCGGAATATACCTATTCTCGATACAGTCTAGCGCAGAGGTTCCCAAACTTTTTTTTCTCGTAGACCACTTTCAAAATTTTGGTGGACCCCCAGCTGCTACATTTCTACCATATTCCCAAAACTCGTCAAAAAATGTGAAGATTAGATCCAACGATGGAAATTTGCGTCGTTGCTGAGTTCCAACCCTAAATTCGGAGTGGTAAAAATAAAAAGAAAAATAATATATTTTCCATTTATTAAAATAATATGATTACAGACTTAATAGAATTAAAATTAAATATTAATAACGTACCATAACTTCAACAATGCAAATCAACAATTAAAAAAAAAAAAAATAGTCATAATTTTAATGGGAGGGATGTACTTGATGGATTGACAGCAAATTATCAATATTTGGCTTCAGTTTTGTAAGGAATATCCGCAAATCTCCCCGTTCTGTGATGTTCAATCTGCTCATTTTTTTTGTTAATAGGTTTGTAACGACACTAAAACTTTTTTCGGCAAGGTATGACGAGGGAAACGCTATCAAAAATTTTCTCGCAATTTCCCACAGCCTAGGATATTTTTCGGGTATTTCTGCCTGCAGCCAAAATGTCGATAGCCTTTTTTAAATTTCACCTTCAGCTCCTCATTGATGCTAAGCTCGAGTAGCTCCTCTTGTAATACCACATTCGCCACTTCGTTTCATCAAATGTATTTATGCACCATGGTGGTATTTCCATCGTCAAAATAACTTTAAATCTATTTTTGAAGTCATCATGCAGGGCATTTAAATGTTGAACGTATGTCTGAATATGCTCATCAAGACATTCTGCCTGTGACAAGTTTGGAAACTGGGAGAATTCGCGCCGACTAATATTTTGCTTCATAAATTTCAATTTTTCAAGAAAAAGTCGAAATTACACCCTTTGTTTTTATTATAAATTTAGGCTGTCCCCTTGTAACTGCAAGTTAATGTCATTAAATCTTTTGAACAAATCTGTCAAATACGCGATGTCTGCTTTCAATTTGATCAGGTTTTCTTTTAAATCTGGGTCTTTACTTTCCAGAAACTCTAAAACTGGTTCAAAAAGTGAGTAAAATCTTGTTAAACATGCACCTTTCGACAACTAGCGTACTTCAGTATGTAAGAGCAATCGTTGGAAGTGTTCATCATTTTCGCCGCACAATTGTGCAAATAAACGGGTATTCAACGCATTGTTTCTTATTTTGTTAACTGCTTTAATCACAAATTGAAGCGATTAGTTCAATCTATCACTCAAATTTTTCTCTACCAGGTGTTGTCGGTGGATGACACAGTGAATTGCAGTTACTCCTGGTGGTATAATTCTTTTAAGATGGCTTATAAACCCACGATATCGCCCGAAGATGGCAGGAGCTCCATCTGCTGCCACCGAAATAATGTTTGTAAATGGAATCGATTTTTCCTTAAAAAAATCACTCAGGACATTAAATATTGATTCGCCTTTAGTGTTCGTCTCCAAAGTTTTCGCGAATAGCAGCTCTTCATGGATTTCTTCCTCCATAACAAATCGAACATATGCCAATAATAATGCTTCATTACCAGGTAAAGTCGACTCGTCCAGTTGAATAGAAAAATGAGTTGTTTGCAGATAATTACATAAGAAGCTTTCAATATCAGAGCTCATTTCATCAATACGTCTTTGTACAGTGTTGTTACTTTTGAGTACGTCAAATGGAGGTTTGTGCAGAACAGTTTTTAAAACCTCTTCAACAGCGGGTAAAATTAACTGTTCTCCGATGGTGTGCGGTTTTCCAGATTTCGCTATAAGCAATGAGATATTGTAAGATGCCCGCAAGCCATCATCGTTTTCACAAAACGGCTGAACCTATTTTAATGTAATATAAAATATTTTTTTGATTAATTATATTTTGATACATTTCTGTAAATTCGAGAGAAAATACTTTTAAAGAATATTTTGACATCAAAACTCCGCGATTTTAATGATTTATTTATTACTTTGATGTACGTTACGAGTGGTACATAAAGACACGTACAATTTATGAAACTATTTTTAGTCATTTAGCATTAGCAACTACGAGGGCACTGAAATATGTACAAACATGCAGGTCAATCATATATCTCTCCTTTAGTGAATCACTACAGTCGGGTAAATAAATAATTTTATAATAAAAAGTACTAAAAGTTCAATCTTTCTCGGCTTTCTGTTCTTTTATAGAAGTATCGAATAATGGCCCTGTTCAGTATTTAATTTTTATTACGTACCTACTACACGCAAGCATAACAAATATAATATTATTACAATATAAAATAAAAGTATGAATAACAAATAGGCAGGTACTTACTTTTTCCGGCACTGGCAAACACTGACATCGATTCACTCACACTTTTTCTTTTCAAAATTCCGGAAACAAATGAGTAACGTTTGTCCTTGGCATTCGTATTTATATTGGTGAAGAATCAAACAAGTTCATGCAAGATTGCAAGCACACCACAAGTCGTATTTCGTCCCTTTGCACGTCTGAACGGGTTACGTTGCGGACGGGCGGGCGGCGCTTTGCAAGTCTCGACGCGCGTTGTACTGAATATCGAATATGCAAGTTTTTACAAGTAACAGTGGCTGATCTTCTTAAAATACACTACTCAAAAAAATTAAGGGAGGTTTTAAAACAAGAAAATTAATGCTAAATTAACAGGTTATCAAATCCATATGCCGGCCTAACTGAAAAAATTTTTTTCAAGCCCGTGGACCAAAAAAAAAGCAAAATATTTGTAATATTATTTTTTCGCGCTATCTGTTAGGATTGCATCAGAACCATAGCTCCTAAAAAATTTTAGCCAAAAAATCTGAAAATTAGAATCTTAAAGCTTCAAAATGCTTTTTTTTAAAGTCTTAATACGACCATTTGTCACCGAAATACATCCTGTCAAAAATCACCGAAAAATTTGGAATTTTTTTTTGCTCCTTAATTTTTTTGAGTAGTGCATTATCTGCCTATATTGATAGGTAAAGCCAAGCCAACATTTTTGTTCTTTACTATCGAAACCAGATAAATTTTCGTGGACCCCCACTTACAACTTGTGATTCCCCATTTTTTTTTCACGCCAACGTAGACCCCCGTCGAGTCTCCCGTGGACCCCTGGGGGTCCACCTGAACCACTTTGGGAATCACTGGAGTCTAGCGGCTTCCCGAGAATTTAAGAAACAGTCATAAAACAAAAAAAATTCCTACTTGAGCAAGAAACTTTAAATTTGCTATTGATCCTCACAGAACATTGCCGGAATGTTACATCCGAATCCGTCTCGTTACACCTCTATAAATATTCAACACGAAAACAAGTGACATCAATCATAATGTTAAGTGACCTGTCACCGGGATCCCGCCCGCGAACGATGTTCTTTTGTTCTTTATAGGCGTTGTGCACTTGTTTTAAAATGCTTACTTAAATGGGTTTTTTCGCGAAGATGATATTATAAGAGTCCCTCAAAAATGTTTATGTTCATTCTCTTTTGTACTATTCGCCTCCTTCTTATTATTTAGTTTAATAGCCACAGCTGCCAGGTTATTACGGCCAGCTGTTTTAAAATTATTATTTGAAATTTATATTTACATTTGCTTTTGAATCGGGAACACGCTCTTGAAAAAATCGAGTTTATACCAATGAATACTCTATTCACTTAAATTATTACGTGAAAACAGAACTATACTTTAAAAAAAAAACTAATGATCGTAACATAAAAACAACGTTTTTTTTATCCAAACTAAAATCGATATTATTAAGCCATTAAGTCAATAGTTGATCGGCACGAAATTACATAGCTAAGAAATCTATAATTTAAAAGTTGTGCCATGCCTTAAACACCCCATTATGGTCTCTAAAGTCAACGAACCAAGTCTATTTTATAGTTTTATAATAATATTATACACTAACAGACTTCTTACAGGGCGAACATAATAATTTTCACGTTTCAATGGCCTAAATTTCTTTTGGAAATTTCAGAGTGCTTTTTTAGTTTCCTTGATAAATTTATGTCAGAAACAATAATAGATGTACAGACGCTGAAATCAGCTAATGTAGGTAGCGAACACAAATTTCTCCTATGTAAACTTAGACTTAAAATAAAAACTTCCCGAAACTAAAACTTATATACGTCAATATAACATGGAATCCTTCGACACCAAAAGTACAAAACAATTATATGAGAACCGCTTGAGACAAAAAAATAACTCTACATCCAATTAACGAACAAGGAAACATAGACCAACAGTGGATATCCATAAAACAAAACATTATTAACGCGGCAAAGGAAACCTTAGGCCAAAGACAATTAAACATCAACAAAACAAATAAAGCACCTTGGTTTACGCCAGAAATAAGGGACCTTGCAAAGAATAAAAAGGAGACATATATATGTATATTACATACACAACAAAACCCAAGACAACTGGAACGCATATATCGCAGAAAACAACTTAATGAATAGAAAAAGAAAACAAATTAAAGAAGAATATTAAGAGACATTTACTAAAGGGATGAAGATCTGTATGGCGATCAAAGGAAAGTCTGGAGAATGTTAAGACGGAACAAACTTGATATAAAAGACACTGTACAAACTAATAAAATTACAATTCAAGAATGGCAAACATACTTTGAGAAATTATTATAAAGAAGAAGAGAATAATGAAGTCATACTTGAAGAAGTGGTAGAAGTAAATCTAGAAGTGACTATAGAACACTTAGAAAGAATTATAAGAAGTCTTAAAAATAAGAAAAAACCTCAGGACCAGACGACATTACAAATGAGATGGAGAAAACCTACATCAACAACTAGCATAGCTCTTTACAAACATAGTAAAAAATACCTACAGATTGTAAAACTAGCATATCCCTATATTCAAAAAAGGGCCAAAAGACATCACCCGAAAACTACCGCGGAATAACTCTCCTAAATACTTTCTTAAAAGTATTAACAAAAGTCATACTGGAAGAAATGAATAAGGATATTCAGATAAGAGAGGAACAACAGGGATTCCGCAAAAATCGATCGACCATAGATGCCATATTTATAGTGAGGTAGATAATGGAAAAAGCTAAAGAATTTAACAAACCTGTATATATTTGTTTCGTCGACATGATTCAAGCCTTCGACAGAGTACAATTAACAGATATTATAAAAATATTGCAAGAAAGGCAGACAAAACAGAAGCTAATAAAAATCATGCATGACATTAACAAAGAACAAATATAAAAGTGGAATATCTACTGAGCAAGGAAGTAAATATAAATGCCGGAATAAGACGGGCGATTCACTTCAACCTCGTCATGGACAGAATAGTCGAGAATCTTCCAAAAACTAGAGGATATAAAATGGGCAACACATACTTCCACACAATCTGTTACGCCGATGATGCAGTCCTCATATGTGATATATTTTCTTAATCTCAAGTAGCTATTGCCTACTTACTTAAAGATTTGATTATCAAGTAAAATCTTGGCTGTTGCTACTTTAAACGAAGAACTCAAGAAATGTAAGTAATATGTAATTGCTCTTTAATTACATTATACAGGGTGCCCCCCATATGTATGGAATAATAATTCCACAGCATTTATTAATCAGTGTATCAAAAAAATGTTTAAATAAAAGTTATAGGGTGTTATACGGCGCATATGCTGACGTTGACAATAACATATTTTAAACTGTCAGTTCGAAGAAATTACACCATCTTGATTTTTTTTAAATGAAAAGTCCCGTATATTATTTTATTTTTGAGTCCTACTAAAAATTCTAGACATTATTTGTCTAACATAAGTTATGTCTAAATTGGATTGTTTTGGAATTATTGTCATTTGGAATTTAAAATAAAATAAAGACAAAAAAATTATTAATAAATACTCTGGGTTTATGTTTAAGGCAACAATTGCTCAAAATGTCTACCGTTAACAGCAAGGTAACGACCCATTCTGTCATAAACAGCCTGAACAAAGTTTTGCAGAAAATCCGGGGTGCTCTGTGCTACTTTATATTGAATTCTTTGTTGTAAATCCTCTATAGTTTCAGGTCGACTTCGGTAAACTTTGGTTTTCAAATGACCCCATAAAAAAAAATCCAGTGGCGTAAGGCCGGGACTCCTTACAGGCCATTCTACAGCACCTCTTCTGCCTATCCATCGATTAGGAAAAACCGCATCCAAATATCTACGAACATTGATTTCATAGTGAGGAGGTGCTCCGTCCTGTTGATACCACAGATTCCTGTTGGGGATATCCAAATTATTTTCATCGGGAAAAAGACCTGCACAAGCTGGAATAACTTGCTCTTGGAATAACTGTAAATATCGCTGTCCTGTAAGATTTCCATCGATAAAAAAGGGACCAATGATATGACGTCCACAAATCCCTGCCCACGCGTTTATCTTTTGTGGTCTTTAAGAATAACTGTCGATTATCCAGTGGGGATTCTCAGTAGACCTGTACCAGCAGTTATGTTTGCCTCGTCCGTTAAGACAAAATGTGGCCTCGTTCGAAAGAACAATATTATGAATTAGGTTAGGTTCATCATTGATTCGTTCTATCACGACCTCGCAAAATTCAACGCGTCTATCGTAATCATCTTCAGATAATTCTTGCAATAGAATGGGTTTGTATGGATGCAATTGTTCTTCTTTCAGGATACGACTTAAGGAACCTTTACTTGTGTTGTGATCTAGGCAAAGCTGACGAGTGGCTGTATGAGGATTTTCTGTAATTTCCAATAAAATATCTAACTTTTTATCATCGCTTGCTTTAAACTTTTGGAGGTCTAGATTGTCTAATGTAGAGGTAAATTGTCTAAATCGTTTTAATGTTTTGCTAACTACGGATTTACTCCATATTTGTTCATCCTGTCTAAAACTACAAAAGACTGAAGTTTTTTCGTCGTTATTGAAATTATGAGATATCTCCGTAGGTGGGGGTGGTTTTTACAGTCACAACGCTTTAAGAGTAATCTCTGGTTGTCACAGCAGATTCAGATATTTTGTGCTAAGAGCTACAAGAATTTGTCCTTTGTACATGTTATTTAAACTCACGTGCATTATTTGAGTTATAGAGGTCCTTTTTACTCCCTATAAGGGTGGATTTTAGTCTAATTAATAGAAAGTACTTGCTATGATTTGAATACATATTCTCTTCTCTAGACTATAAAATATCTACAGTTTTTCACACTTCATTAAGAGTCATTACATTATTACTATATTTTTACCCCATTTCAAAGGATGTTTTTGATCAAAAAAAAAATGACACAATAAATCTTTTTTTTAAACTACGAATTCGAATTCAGCGTCGAAAAATACACTAGATTCATCTATTTTGCTTCGTGGTAATGAACTTTTTTTTTGTGGGACTGTTATTAAAGTGATAATTATATACTAATATGAAAATAAAGTGATAATTTTCGTTCAAACTGCACCCTGTGGAGAATATTCCCAAATTTTTCAGGATAAGGGGGGGGCAGCAATTTTTTAAGAATAATACTAAGAAAAGTGTGCTCAAATATTACATCTATAATATATAAAAAATACAATGTATCTCTGTCTGTCCGTTAGTGCGCTTATCACTGGAGAATCACTTATCCGATTTACGTACTTTTTTTTTAAAACATACATATGTTCTCTGGCCAGGTTACAGGCTATATTTTATTACGATAGGTAGCATAAAAGTGAATGAAGTCGGAAAAAAGTTTGCCGCTAGCGCGTTCCCTTACAATATACAGCCTAAACTATTAAATATGGAATAATATTATGTAACAGAGAATATCTATAATCTATAATATATATAAAATGCAAAGTCTCTCTGTCTGTCTGTCTGTCCGTTAGTGCGCTTATCACTGGAGAACCACTTATCTGATTTACGTGCTTTTTTCTTAAACATACATATGTTCTTTGGCCAGTTTATATAATAATAATAATAATAATAATAAGCCGAATTCAAAAACAGACTGACGCCGAATTCAAAAACAGACTGACGAAACTTTTGCAAACAAAACTCAACTCTAAGAATCTCACTAAAGCCATCAACACGTTCGCTATACCTATACTCACATATTCATTTGGTATCATCAAATGGTCACAAACAGACATAGAAAATATTCACATCCTTATACGATCTCAATTCACCAAATACAGGAAATTACACCCCCAACGCATGCAAAGAAAGACTTACCATCGAGAGGAAGGCAGGAGGAAGAGGAATTATAGATATCAGATCATTACACACAAAACAAATACAAACACTTTAGGAAATTCTTTCACAGCAAGCAAACCAGCCTCCACACAGCGACAGTGAAAGCAGACAAAAAAACTACACACCTCTCGACTTAGCCCGGGCAGACCACTCAGCAGATACCCACAGTCACACCCAATTACAACAGGAAAAGATGAAAACGTGGTCAGAGAAAACACTCCACGGAAAACACAGATACCACATAGAACAAGACCACGTAAATAAAAAACAATCATACACCTGGTTACGGGATGGGCAGCTCTTCCCTGAGACTGAAGGCTTCTTACTTGCCATCCAGGATAAAGTCATATTAACCAGAAACTACCAAAAGTATATCATCAAAGACCCGACTATTGCAGAGGACAGATGTAGGAAATGCCACCAGCAGAAGGAAACGATCGAACACATAACGAGCGGATGTAAAATATTGGCCGGAACGGAGTACACAGCCAGGCATGATTCAGCTGCCAAAGTGGTTCACCAAGCACTGGCCACAACATACAGACTCATAGAAAACACAGATCCCTACTACAAATACACCCCAACATCCATACTTGAAAATGAAGATTACAAGCTCTACTGGGATATCGGTATCCATACAGATAAAACAGTCTCCGCCAATAGACCCGATATTACTTTTCAGTGCAAAAAAGGAAAAGTCACCTATCTGATTGACATAGCTGTCCCCAACGACACAAACATCCAAGCGAAATACACAGAAAAAATTTCCAAATACACAGACCTTGCAACGGAAATAAAAAGGCTATGGAGACAGGAAAAAGTCATCATTGTCCCCCTCATTATATCAGCCACAGGCCTTACACCAATAACATTCACACCACATTTAGTGCAATTGGGACTCAACACAGACATACACAGAAACATTCAGAAGTCAGTGATTTTGAAAACATGTAACATTGTCAGGTCATTCCTTAATACGGAATAGTAATAGCGTTTGTGCTGACTTGGTTTTGGCCCGTCAGCCAAACATGGAACCACATTGATCAAATGTGAGAAAGAAGAACTTTTTGTAATAATAATAAGCCCTAGAAATCTATAAAATCAACCAACACCTCAGGCAATTTCTCGCGCAAATTATGAAAACATGGAAAACCAAAATACGCCTAGAAACACAAACCGAACGCATCCAAACAGAAGAGCTGTACATCAGACGGGGTATATTTCAGGGAGACTCGCTTAGCGCTCTATGGTTTTGCCTCTGTCTCAATCCACTCTCAAATATACTAAACAGAACAGAGCATGGCTTCAATATCAGACACCAAAAAGTGAATCAACATAAAATAAACCACCTCCTATATATAGATGACATAAAACTCTACGCTGCCACACAAAAACACAGCTGAAAGAACTCCTCAAAATCACAGAAATATTCACCCTAGATGTCAATATGGAATTTGGTATAAGTAAATGCAAAGTGCTCCACATCAACAAAGGCCAATGGAAGTACCACCATGAGACAGAAACCATCAACAATGAAACACTCGATAACATGTTCGACAAAGAAACATACAAATATCTAGGCTTCCAACAAAGCACCAAACTCAACCACACTCACATCAAAACAGAGCTCAGAACCGAATTCAAAAACAGACTGACGAAACTTTTACAAACAAAACTCAACTCTAAGAATCTCACTAAAGCCATCAACACGTTCGCTATACCTATACTGACATATTCCTTTGGTATCATCAAATGGTCACAAACAGACATAGAAAATATTCACATCCTTATACGATCTCAATTCACCAAATACAGGAAATTACACCCCAACGCATGCAAAGAAAGACTTACCATCGAGAGGAAGGCAGGAGGAAGAGGAATTATAGACATCAGATCATTACACACAAAACAAAATACAAGCACTCAGGAAATTCTTTCACACCAAGCAAACCAGCCTCCACACAGCAACAATCAAAGCAGACAAAAACTATACCCACTCGACTTATCCCGGGTAGACCACGCAGCAGATACACACAGTCACACCCAATTACAACAGGAAAAGATGAAACGTGGTCAGAGAAAACACTCCACGGAAAACACAGATACCACATAGAACAAGACCACGTAAATAAAAAACAATCATACACCTGGTTACGGGATGGGCAACTATTCCCGGAAACAGAAGGCTTCTTACTTGCCATCCAGGATAAAGTCATATTAACCAGGAACTACCAAAAGCATATCATCAAAGACCCAACTATTACAGAAGATAGATGCAGAAAATGCCACCAGCAGAAAGAAACGATCGAACACATAACAAGCGGATGTAAAATATTAGCCGGAACGGAATACACAGCCAGACATGACTCAGCGGCAAAAGTGGTTCACCAAGCACTAGCCACAACATACAAGCTTATAGAAAACACAGATCCCTACTACAAATACACACCAACATCCATACTTGAAAATAAAGATTATAAACTCTACTGGGACATCAGTATCCATACAGATAAAACAGTCTCCGCTAATAGACCCGATATTACTTTTCAGTGCAAAAAAAGAAAAGTCACCTATCTAATTGACATAGCTGTCCCCAACGACACAAACATCCAAACGAAATACACAGAAAAAAATTTCCAAATACACAGACCTTGCAACGGAAATAAAAAGGCTATGGAAACAAGAAAAAGTCATCATTGTCCCCTCATTATATCAGCCACAGGCCTTACACAAACAACATTCACTCCACACTTAGAACAATTAGGACTCAACACAAACATACACAAAAACATTCAGAAGTCAGTGATTTTGAAAACATGTAACATTGTCAGGTCATTCCTTAATACACAATGGTAATGCGTTTGTGCTGACTTGGTTTGCGCCCGTCAGCCAAACATGGAACCACATTGACCAAATGTGAGAAAGAAAAACGAGAACAGTCATAATAATAATAATCTATATCTATAACATATATAAAAAAATGCAACGTCTCTCTGTCTGTCCGTTAGTGCGCTTATCCCTTTTTTAAATTCATACATATGTTCTCTGACCAGGTTATAGATATATATTTCATTACATCTATAATATATATATAAAATGCAACGTCTCTCTGTCTATTTGTCCGTTTGTGCGCTTATCTCTGGAGAACCACTTATCCGATTTACGTGCTTTTTTTTTTTAAACATGCTAAACCATTAAATATGGAACAA
>CM032455.1:170496596-170644251 GCA_019049505.1 Pachyrhynchus sulphureomaculatus | reverse complement strand
GGGTGTAGATTAAACGAAAATTATCACGATTGCATTATCTGTAATAATTTATCTGGTATATAAAAAAACAGAAATTTTAAGGTCATCAATTTTCAGTAAAGATTGGAAATAAACTTTGTTGAAAACTCATTTGGGGTGTGTTTTGTGAAGTCACTGATCATTTTATGCTTCCGTTACAACACTTTTCATTTCAAAAGCAATCAGCGTACGGAACACTAATTTCGCAAGTTCAACTTGTACTTGTCCGGTTATTTTATTTATTTGTAATATCCATTGTAAAATCTCAAAAAAAAAGTTAGACCTTGATGCAAACCTGCATACACAACAAAATCAAACAGTTAGCAAGTCGAAACTTGCCACGCAGCATTGTTAAGGAAGTACCTACCGCAACTTATCGGCGCCACCTACAGGTCGCGGTCAGAACGTTTGTATACTGGTACATTTATTTTTCGACGCTATATAACTTTTAGTATCAGCTAAAGACAGTTTATTTGAAAATAATAACATTTTACACTATATTCTATCTTTGCCTAATTAAATAAACTAAACCCAACTAAATAGAAAAATGCAGCAGAAATGCTCAAAATTGTCCCAAGACACACTTCACAAATCATTTGTTAAACTTTCGCTATGGCTTTAGGCATGACTTCAGTTGAAGTTCTTCCAAAATGCTTGTCGTCTTCCATCAAAGTTCGACAGGTCCTAAAGCCATTCTGTGTGCCCAATGCTTTTCATGCATCACTGCATACACTTTTCCGAGTATAAAACAAAATTTCCCACGTACGCGCTGCTATTTTTTAATATCCATTGTAAAATCGCACAAAAAAAGTTAGACCTTGACGCAAACCTGCATACAGAACAAAATCAAACAGCTAGCAAGTTGAAACTTGCCACGCAGCATTGTTAAGCATGTACCTACCGCAACTTATCGGCGCCACCTACAGATCGCCGTCAGGAACGTTTGTATACTGGTACATTTATTTTTTCGACGCTATATGACTTTTAGTATCAGCTAAAGATTGTTTATTTGAAAATAATAACATTTACACTATTTTCTATCTTTGCCTAATTAAATAAACTAAACCCAACTAATAGAAAAATGCAGCAGAAATGCTCAAAATTGTCCCAAGACACACTTCACAAATCATTTGTTAAACTTTCGCTATGGCTTTAGGCATGACTTCAGTTGAAGCTCTTCCAAAATGCTTATCGTCTTCCATCAAGTTCGACAGGTCCTAAAGCCATTCTGTGTGCCCAATGCTTTTCATGCATCATTGCATACACTTTTCCCGAGTATAAAATAAAATTTCCCACGTACGCGCTGCTATTTTTAATATCCATTGTAAAATCGCACAAAAAATGTTAGACCTTGACGCAAACCTGCATACAGAACAAAATCAAACAGCTAGCAAGTTGAAACTTGCCACGCAGCATTGTTAAGCATGTACCTACCGCAGCTTATCGGCGCCACCTACATGTCGCGGTTAGGAACGTTTGTATACTGGTGCATTTATTTTTTCGACGCTATATGACTTTTAGTATCAGCTAAAGACAGTTTATTTGAAAATAATAACATTTACACTATTTTCTATCTTTGCCTAATTAAATAAAACTATACCCAACTAAATAGAAAAATGCAGCAGAAATGCTCAAAATTGTCCCAAGATACACTTCACAAATGATTTGTTAAACTTTGGCTATGGTTTTAGGCGTGACTTCAGTCGAAGCTCTTCCAGAATGCTCGTCGTCTTCCATCAAAGTTCGACAGGTCCTAAAGCTATTCTGCGTGCCCAGTGCTTTTCATGCATCATTGCATACACTTTTCCGGGTATAAAACAAAATTGTCCACGTACGCGCTGCTATTTTTTAATATCCATTGTAAAATCGCTTGACGTAAACCTGCATACAGAACAAAATCAAACAACTAGCAAGTCGAAACTTGCTACGCAGCATTGTTAAGGATGTACCTACCGCAACTTATCGGCACCATCTACAGGTCGCGGTCAGGAACGTTTGTATACTGGTACATTTATTTTTTCGACGCTATATGACTTTTAATATGAGATAAAGACAGTTTATTTGAAAATAATAACATTTACACCATTTTATATTACTCAGTATATATTACTACTACACCAAACACTTTATTTTTGCACTCGACGAGCGTTTCGCTAACCATGTTAGCTTCATCAGGAGCGATGATTGACTAAAGCTAAACTACAAATCTACCCTATTTATACTTAGCCTAACCCTTGAATTATTCAGGAACTAATGGCATAGGCACGGTCATCAGTTCCGGCCAAGTAACCAGTAGAGGGGACTATAAGGAATAGACCCTCTGTCTTTATTTAAACTACTTTTACATTTTATGATTTCCATACTTTCGTATGCGTTCAACAATCTCTTATCAGATACATTTTTTATTAATCTTAGATTATCTAATGTTACAGTATGATCAGCTTCAAGGGCATGTTCGGCAATGCTAGACTTTTCTGTTCTACTGTATTTTAAGTGTGCTAAATGTTCTTTAAATCGTGTTTTAATTGACCTATTAGTTTGCCCAACATACTTTTTGTCACAATCATTACAACTAATTTCATAAATTCCACTTTTCTCACAATTAGGAATCTTATCTTTGGGATTTCCTAAGATATTCCTCAGTTTGTCTGATGACTTATAGACTAAGGTGAGGCCTACCGTATTAAATACCTTATTGAGCCCCTTGCTATATTTCGGATTATATGGTATGGAGACATACTTGGTGTTATTTTCTTCGCGTGTGGAATTCTGAATATTGAACCTAAACTTAGGCCTATTTATTAGCTTATTTACTAAGTCATCGTCATAACCATTAACTCTAGTTATATTTCTAATACGATTCCTCTCTTTATTAAAGTTTACTCTATTCAGAGGGCAAGTGACCAAACGATGAACTAAAAAAATGTAATGAGGCTAATTTATGTTGTTTGCAATGAAATGAATCATTAGGAATATATCTGTCTGTTACTGTGTCCTTCCTATAGATATCAAATTCTAATCTATTATTATTTTTAATAATTAAAATATCTAGAAAAGGCAATTGTCCTTTGTTCTCAACTTCGTAAGTGAATTTAATGGAATTATACCGGCTATTTAATTTAGAAACAAAATCATCAATATTTGCTTTCTTTGTATCAAAAATCGCGAAAATATCATCCACATACCTATACCATATCCTTGGGAAATATTCGAATTCTTGACTGGCGTCGATTTCAAACTTACTCATGAATAAATTGGCTATGTAAGGTGATAAGCAATTACCCGTAGCTGTTCCTTCTTTCTGAACATAAAATTGATTGTTATATCTTTGCCTAATTAAATAAACTAAATAGAAAAATCTAGCATAAAAAATTGTGGTCTTGCTTGTTCTTAAAATTTCCAAAAGAATTGAAAGGTGAAAAACTGCGCATCGTCATAAAAATTGCATTAGAAACGTCGTCACGTAGGAGCAGTTATTCCTCGTTAGACGACCAGCAAGCGCCTTTGATAACGCTGATTTACTCTAGAAGCCCGGAAAATATAGATAATGTAATGGGAAAAATATGATGGAAACGTGGAGATTTGAACGCGGCGTCATTAATAAATTATTTGGGGGAGCTTGTTCCTTATAAATGGAAAAGGGGGTAAAATTATACTTATATAGTGCCCTCAAGTTAGTATTTTCTTTAAATAGTTAACGTAATCTTAATTTGTTGTCTTGATTATTAGGCCCTGGCGATTTTGGCGACATGTTAAATTCGGTCCGTTGCATCAGTAATTTAACACACCTATACTGCTTCAAAATTTAGTTTATTTAAAAGGAATTAATCAGTCTTGATATGAAACCTCCACAAGTTACAAAGCATATAAGTACAATTTTTCTAGACTAAAATGACGTTGACATTTGGGTGATCATCTTATCGGCTTCTTTAGAGCTTGTTCAAAGAACGAACTTCTTCGGAACCTAGCACCAAACTGGTTGCAGTGCTGTCGATGCCGGCGAATGATGCGCATAGAGCCTTTTCTAACTTGCCAAACGGTTATATAGATTCTCAACATCTCTCACCCGGGATATAGAGTCTTCACAAAAGTGACTCATCTCACTCTTTGTGCTATTTTTAGTAAAATTTTCACTTTTATTGATTTTTATACTTGACACGTGTTTCGCTAAAACATTAGCTTTATTAAAAGTATGGATATAGAATGAAACAAATATATTTCAATGGTCTTATAAATAAATATTTACATATTCAGCTACTGTTGAATTTATTTAATGAATAGATAATCTGTATAATTATTTATTAGTTTAGTTGTTTATCCTTTAGTTACAACCTACTTGTAAATATTTACTTATAGAACCATACTTTTAATAAAGCTAATGTTGCAACGATACCTGTGGAAAAAGCGAACTTGTTGGCTGAAATCTTTGCCTCACATGCTACTGTCGATTTCCAGGGAAAAACACCACCTACTATTCCCATAGTGCAGTCAAGGATGCCCGATACTACCTTCAGACAGCGTTTCATAAAACGTATTTTAATGAAGCTGGACACCAAAAAAGCTTCTGGCGCTGACGGAATACCTGCCACAGTTCTCAAAAACTGTGCTAGGGAACACCAGTTTTCTGTAGACTTTTCAACCTATCCTACAGAAAGGGAATATTTTCTTCCTGCTGGAAATGTGCCACGGTTCAGCCGGTACCTAAAAAAGGCAAGAATACTTTGCCAAATAACTACCGACCAATTTCACTGCTTTCAATAATAACGAGTCAAGGAAAAGCAATAAGCATCTTCTAAAATATCTTGAAGGATTCAAGGATTCTGACTTATGTAACACATGCTTGGAACAACGCAATAAAACACTCTGGAGAATCTCGAGCGGTTGCTCTCGACATATCCAAGGCATTCGACCGTGTTTGGCACGATGGACTGTTGGCCAAGCTATGCTCTTATGGTATGTCCGAAAAGTTCTGTTTGTGACTCTCATGTTTCTTCATAGAGCGTTCTTTATGTGTGGCAGTCGACGGATTTCTTTCTAACACCTTCGCTATCAGCGCCGGTGTGCCCCAAGGCTCCATACTATCTCCTACTCTCTTTCTCATTTACATTAACGATCTGCTGAAAAGACCTGAAACCCAATCTACATTTGCAGATGACAGTACGCTTATCTCTTCATTTACTTTGAACACTCGTACATCGGCTACTCAAACGAATATCCGCAGACAGCGGGAAGTTGTTTAACTTAACAAAGTCCTGGAAGAAATTCTATCTTGGGGTGACAGTAACCAAGTGGAATTTAACGCTACAAAACTCAGGCGGCAGTTTTTTCTAAAAAAGTTAACGTTGCTGAACCCGACATTGTTATGGCGGGGCACTCCATTCCTCCATCGTCACTCAATTTGTTGGGCGTTAATTTGGGAGCAAATATGTCCTGGCATGAACATGTCGCAGGCATAGCAAGGAGAGCTTCTCAAAAGGGAATATTATTTCGAACCAGAAAGCTTTACACTCCACAACAACTCTTTACAAACTTCGAATTCGACTAACTATGAAATACTGGTCCCATGTTTGGGGCTCCGCTCCCAAACATACATTGCATTTATTGGATTATATTTAGAGAAGAACTGTTCGTCTGATTGGAGACCCGGAACTGACCGGCGGCCTTGATTCGCTGGAGCATCGAAGAACGGTTGGCGACTTGAGCCTATTCTACAAGTATTTTCATGGAATGTGTTCGAAGGATATAGCCCGCTTAATTCCTCCCAGAGCGGTGCATGTTAGAAATATACGTCAAATACTTCACATCCGTTTGAGGTTCAGCTTGTTACTCCTCAAGTAGTCTTTTATATGGAGAACATCAACCCTTTGGAATAATTTGCCCAGGGCTGTGTTTCCCACCGAGTACGATTTACAGCGATTTAAGAACAACGTGAATCGCTTTTTTCGCACATGTGTCGCTCTTTTAGCGCTTTAGGGACTTCCTTGCACTACGTGTGCTAGACCCATAAAAAAAAAAAAGAAACACGTGTCGACTATAAAAATCAATAAAAGTGGAAATTTTACTAAAAACTTAGTGTTTTATACTCTCATTGAACAAAAATTTCGATCAAGTAACGGTCGAGTTAGTTAACTAGTTATTGAATTTAGTAGTTGTAGATTTTTTTGCATGTTACTCACTCCTTACGTATGGTTCTGCGCCAAGTGCTGCTGTGTTTTCCTCTACCATTTTGGCGATGCGATTTTACTTTTGTTTCTAAGGATTTTGATTTATTATGAACCATTATCAACACAAATACGCCAATAGTCGTAACAATTCAATCCAATTTTTATTATGATTTGAACTGTTACAAACGTGTAACAAATTAAACGAATAATAATGACATACCCTAACAATGCAAAACTGAAAGCTTACACGGACACCATAATTTTAAACACACTGTGCTTAATAGCCATACAAAAAGGCCGTTTCAAAAAATAAAAGGACCTCGTGTCATTTTTTTACATGTTTCCCTTCTAATTTACGAGCGCAGATTGTCCCAATTTACGCTTCGCAATAGACTCCACGATGATCTGCGTAATATCCCATACAGTATCAATAGTTTTCCGTACGCATTTTCTTGATGTATTCGTAAATGATGAGTGTTTCTCAGAGACATCTAGATGAAAGTGTAGTTTGTTAATAAAGGATATTTTGTGTGTATTAATTAAAAGTTTTATTTAAGAGTTATGCGTTGTTTATGTAAATTAATTTGTGAGAATGAATCTAAATTTTGCCCAAATAATTTAGGAATTTTATGATTGGATGTTAAGGAGGAAAATAAAATGAAACAAACATATAGATAGAATAACAGAAGAAAGAATATTTAGTTACTCCTCATAACATCTTCTACAAGATCTATTTTGTATGGAGAATCTCGTGAACTACAATGTATAGCTGAGAACAATTCAAGACCAACGTAGATCACTACATCCTTACACGCTCATTCAGCGCGTGCGCTCTACTCACAAGGAAAATTCTTCCATTTCATTGACTACAATAAAGCAATTAAGATCTTCAATTTTTTTACTCCGCGAAAGCTCAAGGCTAAAATTTAACAATTTTAAGTGAATATAAGTAAGATCGTGTCAATACGTGCATAATTCTCCGTCAGCTCCGCCACTGACGTAAATCCTCTTACACCAACTTCCAGCAAGCGTATCGCGAGTCGAAAGTTTCGCTTTTCTTCTAACTAAAGGAAATGAAAAGCAAAGGGGAGTCACCCTCCCGAACTCCTCCCTTTTGTATCTTAGCAACGCGAGGTTTTCTCACTTCAAAGCCGCAAACGACACACAGTTTAACTTAATAAGGTCTAAACTCTTCTTGCTTTATATCGCTTCGACTATTAGGTGGATGACTTAAGAGGATATACTTATATAAAGCATGAGGCCGCGGTACTACTCCATTAATATCAGTGAAAATGAAACTAAAATTTAAACAAAAATTAAACCTACTTCCAAAAACTGATAGAAAGCTCGGAATAATCTAAAAAAAAATTATTACCTGCTTATAAAAGAAAGTGCAATTAGCAAAAAAAAATTTCGCCGTATTCACTCTGAATGAAAAACTCCTTGTTTTCACTAAAAAATAGCTTTCAAAAACTATCTTGATGTTATACAGATACAGTGCATGCGCACTGGTTATTTTTAGATTTAGACATTTCTTGTCTCACTTAATTGTTCTTACCAAAATTTCCATTCAATCCTTCTCGACACTCCTTGTAACCGACCCCTAACCCCCCACTCAATTGTTTAACACATTTTTTCCACATACAAGTTTAAGATTTATCTTTAACTCTCATCCTAGATCCTCCGAGTACATTGGAAGACTTCTGCGATAGGGCTTGAACGCATGGTGCGTTTCTTTTATTTCCATAATATTTACTGTCACTCGATATTTAGAGAATTTGTTTGATAATTCATATAAGGGATCTGTCATTTTTTGAGTTTTTTGCAGTATCGTGCACCTCTTCCATTCTTACATATCTTCCTACCGATGTGATCAAAATCATTAATGTCCATCCATGAGAAAAGAGAAATGTCATGGCAACTTCTGGAAAAATCCATTAAATCTGGTTTGATTAAAAAAGCGAACATAGGACCATGTTTATCAAAATCCTATCCCCTCTCGATAAACTCCTCTTTTAAATTAGTCATATATTTAAGAATTTCGTCTATTAGTGCACCATCGTCGACACTGGATATATAAGTTTTTAAATTTGGAAAATATTTATATGTGTTTGTAGTAATATCGCTGATAAATAAATCTATTTTTAATTTGAATGATTTCCAGGATTCGTATAAATCCAGAACTGTTTTGCCTGAACCTTGTAACTTTGAGTTAACTGAGATGGTTTGTAATATCAGTAAGAAACATTAACATACAGATCCAGTTCTTATCTTCTAGTTCAGGATAAGCATCCACTTGATTTTTTTCCAACAAGAACGATTTAATTTCGCCCAGACATTGCACAAATCTAGAGAGCACTTACCACGGCAATGGTATATCTGAATATGCCCTTTCTAATTCCTGCAGAAACGCCTTAAATTGTCTATGGATCAGTGAAGAACGACCGACAATGTAGTTAACTATTTTAACCACCCTATCCATCACGGATTTTAAACCTCCAGCGGAGATTTTAGCGCACAAACTCTCTTGGTGAATTATGCAATAAAAATTCAAAACTGATCGACCCATGCGTTCAATAAGAAGGGAAACAAATCCTTTATGTCTCCCAATCATAGCAGGAGCGCCATCTGTCGTTACACAAAATTTTTTATTTAAATCAATGTTCCGCTTTGCAAAATGTTTAACAAATTCTGAAAATATATCCTCTCCTCTTGTAGTTCTCTGCAATGAGAGCAGACAAATCAGCTCTTCATACACACTGCCATCAACGAAGTATCGCGCAACAATTGCCCGACTGGCAAGGTCATTAATATCGACACTTTTATCCAATGCTACACTAAATACAAAACTCCGTTTTATAGCGTCTCTCTGCTGTTTTTGGACATTTTGTGTCATTTCGGTAATTCGTCTCTCGATGGTCCGCGCTGATGCCGGTATATCCCTAATCCTGGCCAATATTGTATCCTTATTGGGCAAGTCGTCGAATAAAATCTAGCCAGTACTCAAAAACGTTTGCTTCATAAATTCTCCGTCAGTGAACGGCCTACCCTTTTGTGCCAACGATTGTGCAATTTTGAAACTTCATTTAGTTACCTGATTTTTTCCTTGGAAAACTTTGCTAAAGAATGGTGACTGTTTCTCGTATTGTTTACTTGCTCTTTGTATTGCCTCCCTTTTATCAGCGTTATCTTTAAATGACGATTCATGTTTTATCTGGAAATGTCGTTGAACACTAGATGTCCGGAAAACTACGCTTTCCCGACATAGGACACAAATGGCCCGATCGTTTTGCTGTACAAAACCGTAATTTGTTGTCCATGAAGTTTGAAATGATCGAACGTCTACCTTCTGTTTCTTCGCGGCCATAACGCAACGTAATTTTAATTTTTAAACTTTTCGACGGCTATTAACTGGAACGGATGTTACTTCTATACTAAATGATCCAAACGTGTAGCCGCTTGCTATATATAGAAAAATAATGTTTCCAGAAAATTCCAATAATTACGTTTATTAAATTTCCTAGAACAAAAATTATTATCTACAATGCGCCCATTGCAATCAAGCCTAGAAGTTAATTCTAACAAAAACTAAAGTTCGGCAATATAAAAAGAGTTGCGGCGCGCGTCGGAACGATTGAAGTCAAGTCAAACAAAAACCGCCTTATAGCGGCTCTTTTGATCTGAATTGAGGACGTTTATTTGTGTTTTTGCCTAGGCTTATATTTTGAGGCTTGCCGTCTTTAATACTTGCCGAAATTAAAGCCAAACCAACGTATTCAGTAAAAATTATACATTACAAAATGTATATTTTGTAGTTTTTGGTAATAATACCTAGTGACCTATATAATATATCGTTTTTGTTTGTATCGTTAAAGTAATACTGTCTTCGATTATTTACTTAATTTTAAAACATGTCACAGATTACAGAATTAATGTGTAAACTTTGAATAGGTACGGGTGCCATTCAAAATTGCTTGGCGTGCCAGAGATGGCACGCGTGCCATAGGTTGCTGACCCCTGTGGTAGGGGCTGTTTTTTTTTCCAGTTAAGTGTACAAACCACTAAGGAAATACAGTAAAATTGAAATGAAAATCTTTTATTGCAAATAACACTGACAACAGTTAATTAGTGTTCAGATTATGTTGGGATTTTGCGATCTTTGATACAATAGTGTGGAGTGCTAATTTCAAATGGAATATTATTTATCGAACATCCGTATTACTTTAGAAATATTAAAGAAAGTAATAGAAATCTGCTAGACACAATTTTAATTTAGAAACTTGTGTTGGCCCATCAAATAATAATAACCGGGGTGCTTTACCATAAAATGAATGAAAAAAAAAAGTTTATAGAAGATGAATACTAACCTAACCTTACAATTCCTTCACGTTAATACTGCGCATGCTTGAGATAACGACAAGGACAAAGGCATGTGAAAAATAAGCGTTTCAAAATCTCTCTAATATCTATACAATCCCTAACATCAATCAGAAATGAAAAAATGAATTATATTTTTTTAATGAAAATAGAAAGTATATTAAATGAATATATGGAGTATATTTTCTTGGTATACCCTCTTAGTAAAACATATACAGATCTCATATGGCTTTAACTATTAGAGTGTTAGATTTTACTTGCGCAAAATGGTTTTCATTATGCTCAAATTAATTTATCGTTACAGCTTTCAGGAATAGTCCAAAAAACGAGGTCATTCCTAAGATGGAACGTTTTTTTTAAACACGTTATATGACAAACTGAAATAAATCGCGTCACCAAATGTAACTTATACAAAAGTTTTCAAAAAACTACCTAAAAAATCCTAAAATTGTAGTTAGTCCAGCCCCACAGAAAGTGTTTAAAATAATACTTCCTACTGTAGTTGGTAATGGGTTGCATACACCTGGACGCTGCAAAAAGTGTGTATATTTTAAAAAATATACTTTAAAGTGAATAATACAAAAGAATGGCGATTATATATTTTTATTGTACTTTAAATTACAAGATTTTTTTTTTTTTTTTTTAATATGTTTTAAATGTTAACATTACCAAAACATGGCGCCTCCTTGTTTGCAGCATAACTTTACAAAAAATAACCCAACCTGCAAAAATAGAAATTAATCTTGCAAAATAATGTAATAGTTAAAAATTGTCGAAGGGTTTATTCTTTCAAAAATAAAAAATATACGGTGTTTCAAATTTTAGTATGCAATTTTTGACCAAAAAATTTATGTGTGTATATCACCACTACACCAAACGCTTTATTTTTGCGCTCAACACGCGTTTCGCTAACCATGTTAGCTTCATCAGGAACGATGATTAACTCTCAACATTCCTGATGAAACTAACATGGTTAGTTCAGGTTAGTGCAGGTAGGTGCAAAAATAAGGTGTTTGGTGTAGTGGTGATATATACTGAGTAGTGTCATTGTGCCAAAGATTCCACATTCCCAACTTAAACAAAAAATTTGTGTTTAATTATTTATAAAAAATTGTCTATAAAAAATGTAATATTAAGATTAAAAAAAAAATTTAAAAAAAAATTTTTTTTTTTCACTTCCGATTTCACTCCCCAAAACTAACCCCTTAAGTCAAAATTTAACTTTCAAAAACTACACGGCTCTAATGAAGCGATCAAATTCCTATATTATTACCAAATTTCAACTTTCTATGACGAGTAGTTTCGGAGAAAATCGGATGTGACAGACAGACAGACGGACAGACAGACCGGACAGACAGACACCGAAGTCATCTTATGTTTCGTAGGGAACACTAAAAAGATTAAAAATTGACTGAAAACAGGTGGAAGTCCCAATCCGACGCCAGGTCACATTTAGAGCTATAACTTTGTAATGGAATGGAATTTTCTTAAAGAAAAAATTTCTGAATACTTCTTAAAAGTATAGAGAATAAAAATCCGTAAAAAAAATCAAATTTTTGAAAATTCCAGGTGTATATAATCTCCCTAGGCCTCCCAAGAACTGTTTTACGGGTAGCATTCTTATTAAGAAAAGAGAACTAAATAAAGCCTAAAGGAAAAGTGTCCTAGCAGTACCAGAATGGTACTAGTGCTTTAACGGTACTAAAATAGACTAACGTAGACCACAATGATACTTTACAGCTCCGAAATTAAAGACATACACAACATCTGAAGAGAGTATATTTTCTTTATGATTGATTCTTTTTGATATACACAGTGACAGGTAGAAAGTGTGCGACATATGAGATTTTTCTTTGTTATTAAATTTAGAAGAAAATTTGATGGGGAATCCCAAAAAGTGATCTTGGAATGCCGCTGTCATTTGTCGTTTAGCGGAACATTTCAATTGCCTAAGGTTTAAAGCCTAAAAGTCATTATTTTTGTTAAAATATTGAAAACATTTATTAGGAAAAAATGTTAACGTGTTTGGAATTTTATTGTATAGCATGCAAAGTTTTTGATAGATTATGCAAAAATCGTAGTTTATCAGTTTTTAGTGTTCCGTTCGGAACACTTATAAGATCACTTCGGTGTCTGTCTGTCTGTCTGTCTGTCCGTCTGTCCGTCTGTCCGTCTGTCCGTCTGTCCGTCTGCCCGTCTGTCCGTCTGTCCGTCTGTCCGTCTGTGCGTCTATGCGTCTGTCCGTCTGTCTGTCCGTCTGTCACGCCCGACTTTCTCCGAAACTATTTGACATAGAAAGTTGAAATTTGGCACTAATATAGAAATTGATGGCCTCATCAGAGCCGTGTAGTTTTAAAAGTTAAATTTTGGTTAGTTTTGGGGGGTGAAATCGAAAGTGAAAAAAAAATTTTTTTTACTAGGTCATTGAGTGGGATGTCAAATGAAAGCTTGTAAAAACACGAGTTAAAAAATATATATAATGTCTTACATGCGCACACTTTTCTTTGTATTATTTTGAAAAAATCCCGAAAAATCGCTATCCCCCCCTCTATCTCGAAAAGTATTGATCCAAAAATTTTGAAAAAGTTCTGGAATATTCTCCACGGGGTATAGATTGAACGAAAATTATCACGTGTGCATTACCTTTAATAATTTATCTGGTATATAAAGAAAAAACAAAAATTTCAAGGCCATCAGTTTTCAGTAAAGATCGGAAACAAACTTTGTTGAAAACTCATTTGGGGTGTGTTTTGTGAAGTCACTGATCATTTTATACCTCCTAACAAAAATGTTTATTTCAGAAGCAATCAACGTACACTACTTGCGCAAGTTCAACTTGCTCTTGATCGGTTTTTTTAACCAATAAATTAGGATCACAGGGAAATTTTTATCTTTTGAATTTGAAATATATTTGTTAGGTTAGTAAAGGCATAATTCATAAATAGTTAAACTTGCGCAATTAGTGTTCCGTCAGTTGGTTGTTTCTGAACTAAAAATTTTTGTTACCTTGGTATAAAATGATCAGGGACTTAACAAAACACACCCTTCCGATCTTTACTGAAAACTGATGACCTTGAAATTTTTGTTTTTTTTATATACCAGGAATATTATTAAAGGTAATGCAATTGTGATAATTTTCGTTCAATCTACACCCCGTGGAGAATATTCTAGACTTTTTTCAAAATTTTTGGATCAGTACTTTTCGAGATAAAGGGGGGGACATCGATTTTTCTCAATTTTTTTATTGTAATACAAAGAAAAGTGCGCGCATGTGAGACATTATATATATTTTTGAACTCGTATTTTTACAAGCTTTTAACTGACACCCCACTCGATGACATAGTAAAAAAATTTTTTTTTAACTTCCGATTTCACCCCACAAAACCCCTTAAGTCAAAATGTAACTTTCAAAACTACACGGCTCTGATAAGACTATCAATTCCTATATTAGTACCAAATTTCAACTTTCTACGTCAAATAGTTTCGGAGAAAATCAGGTGTGACAGACGGACAGACGGACCGACAGACGGACAGACACCGAAGTGATCTTATAAGTGTTCCGTACGGAACACTAAATATCTTGCGATTATATTTTTATTGGACAAAAACTGACAAGCAAAATACGATTTTTATCCAATCACTCTAAAATTTTACACAATACCATAAAATGCAATTCTAAACACTTTTTCCCAGTAGACGTTTTCAATATTTTGAGAAACAGAGTGACTTTTGGACTTTAAACTTCAGAAAATTCAAATTTTCCGCCCAACGACAAACGAAAATCTGCATTGCAAAACCATTTTTAGTGTTCCGTACGGAACACTTATAAGATCACTTCGGTGTCTGTCTGTCTGTCTGTCACACCCGATTTTCTCCGAAACTATTTGACGTAGAAAGTTGAAATTTGGTAATAATATAGGAACTGATGGCCTTATCAGAGCTATGTAGTTTTGAGAGTTAAATTTTGACTTAAGGGGTTAGTTTTGGGGGGAGAAATCGGAAGTGAAAAAAAAAATTTTTTTACTAGGTCATCGAGTGTGGTGTCAAATGAAAGCTTGTGAAAACACGGGTAAAAAATATATATATATAATGTAATACTTCCGCGCACTTTTCTTTGTATTATTTTTAAAAATCGCGAAAAATCGCTGTCCCCCCGCCTTATCTCGGAAAATACTTATCAAAAAATTTTGAAAAAATTCTAGAATATTCTCCACGGGGTGTAGATTGAACGAAAATTATCACGAGTGCATTACCTTTAATAATTTATCTGGTATATAAAAAAACAAAAATTTCAAGGTCATCAGATTTCAGCAAAGATTGGAAACGAACTTTGTTGAAAACTCATTTGGGGTCTGTTTTTGTGAAGTCACTGATCATTTTATACCTCTGTAACAAAATTTTTTATTTTAAAAGCAATCAACGTACGGCCCACTAATTGCGCAAGTTCAACTTGCACTTGACCGGTTTTTTGGGTTTCAAGTGATGCAGAATCCACCTGTCAATTCTCTTTTTTTCTAAATTTAGTATTAAAGAAATATCCCATATGTCGCACACGTTCTGTCTGTCACTGTATATATAGAGAATAAAAATTATATATTTTTTGACAATCAAACTTTTTGTCCTTGTAAAGCTTACAGTCTATTCAGTTGAAAACTATAAATCAGAATTTTTATTGAAAACTTAAAGAAAATAACAGGAATTTTTAAAATTTCCTTTCGACCCGCTTTTACAGAAAAAAATATAATATTAAAAATAATTTTAAATTTCCCCTCCCCCTGGTAATCGATTTTTAGTTTACTGTGTTGCGAGAGTTTTAAGATGTTAGAGTTCCAATGCAAAAGGGTCTTTTGTACATCGAAGTGTTTGACCCCTTTTTTTTAAACGACTGATGCTCTCCTCTGCCTTTCTTGTTTTTTTTCTTAAAGAAACGCCCTATGTCTCCGCAACAAGAATTTGTACACCTTATATTAATTAGTGAACTAATTTATTTTAGTGGATTCTACAACCTGTTGAGAAATGCCCTCTCTAATAAAACACTCTGTGGATTTTATATTTAGTGGAGTCAGAGTATTCTATTCTTTAAAATAAACTATAACTATAAAAAAAAAACTTTTGTTTTACCAAATGTACAAGTATGAAATGCGGATTTTTTTTCTTCCAACGTGTCGCGAACTGGTTTTGCCGTATATGATGGAGCACTGTCATGAAGAAAAATGACTTTGTGTTGCCTCTTTCGGTATTCTGGCCTTTTTCAAGCAGCGAACGGTTCAAATCGGTCAATTGTTGTAACGTTTCCCCGGGTTTTAACAGCTCATAATAGACCACGCCCCTCTGGTCTCACCAAACACAGAACATCGTCTTTCTGTCAAAGCGATTCGGTCTTGCGGTCGATGTGGGTGCTGCGCCTGGGTCTACCCATGATTTTTTGCGCTTGGGATTCTCAAAATAAATCCACTTTTCATCCCCTGTAACTATACGATGCAAAAACGACTTCCTTTTGTACCGAGCGAGCAATATGTCACGTGTTTTTGCGCTTTTCCATTTGCCTGTCGTTCAACTCATGTGGTACCAATCTACCGGCTTCTGAATCTTTCGCATCTCTCGTAGCCGACTGGAAACATCTCGTTGACTAACGCTCAATTGCTCGCCGAGTTGTTTTTGTGTTTGCGTATCATCTTCGTCCAACAATGCTTACAATTCCACGTCTTCGTATTTTTTTGGCGGTTTTCCACGTTCCTTGTCTGCAAC
Organism: Pachyrhynchus sulphureomaculatus; assembly: GCA_019049505.1. NCBI lineage: Eukaryota > Metazoa > Arthropoda > Insecta > Coleoptera > Curculionidae > Pachyrhynchus > Pachyrhynchus sulphureomaculatus. Next base: position 170,627,944 of record CM032455.1, on the reverse strand, counting down.
ATCGGAGTCACCACTTTTGAAACGCCGAAACCATCGTTCACACGTATCTTGCGAAGGAGCATGTTCACCATAAGCTTCTCGAAGTAATCGGTATGATTGAACAGTAGTTTTCTTCGAACGAAAACAAAAAATTAATGCTGTCGGCGAATGCTCTTTGTTCGGTATAAATTTCGACATATTGAACACAACAACACTTTTTTTTTCACACACTTTTCCAATTTATCATTCGTGCGCGTCTGACACTTGTTGATGACACAACAAAATGGCGCAGTGTCAAATCTTTATAGCACAAACTGCATTAGTGCACCATCTGTTGTCTGAAATCCGCATTTCATACTTGTACACCTGGTATAGTTGTGTTTACCCATAAATCGAAGAAATGCAAATCAACAAATAAATAATCAGACCAGCAAAACAATACTGGTACTCGTAGTTACCAACATTTCTACGATCTTAAATACAGTACATCATCAGTATTTGAGAATTTCAACAATTTTCGTATAGAACTAACAAAGGTTTTTTTTTTTAAATTCTAAATATGTATATAAAATAAAATACTTTATGAATACAACACCTATTCGTTTTGATAAACGGATGATGATAGGAATGAATTTTGTATGCTTAAATATGGTCAAATAAAACCAAAAGAAAGTTATGTCCATGTCGCCATCTAGCCCAAAAATTACGAACTTTACTGAACAGTTAAACTCATTAGAGTAGGGAGCTTTAATTTGAACTTTATAAAACTGTAAATACGTGAACAAATAACGTGTGTGTTGTGTGTGTGTGTGTGTGTGTGTGTAGGTTAGATTAAGTTGATCCGAGGTGTCGCTGACGTACTTAATTTGATGTGATTTTATAACAGTAGTAAAAAAAGAACATTCAGTATTTTATAACTCCTTATAAAAACATACGAGTTTTTATGCTACATGAAGAAGGAAGAAAGGTTGGTTTCATTTGGGATTATTATTTTATTATTGATGAATACTCTTGAAAATTGTAATAAAAATAATATTTGTATATTTATATTAATATGCCCTTATGGTATATTTCTGCTGCCGGAAGCATCAACCATTTCCTTTGGTAGTGTTGTATTGCTCTCCTTTCATCAGCGAATAAACTCAGGGAAGTCATAGAGGGGTACTTACTTTTCGAATCCAGTCACCATTATATTTTCTTCTTCCAGTATTGAGCTGTACGAGTAGCATTATCATTAGCCAGAAAAAGATCCTCCAATCTGTAAATAGTTCCGATATTTGGGCAATGGGATAGGTGGTATTGGTCCTGTGTTGCGCTGCACTCACAACTTGTTTCCTCGTTGACGTATTCGCATTTTCTGAGGGTTTCCTTCCATCTACTTACACCTTTCCGAAGCCTGTTTAGGGTTCTCCATAAGGGATGGGTTAAGTCATGCCCAGCGCTTCTTTTTTCTGTATGCTCTATGAAGATTGGTGGTACAGTGTGTTTCACCTATTCAGTCGGGCCCTGCTTGAGGGTAGTAAAGTAGGGTGGGTCGTGACAAGGAAACTTTTCCTAAATCTTAATCTGCTTTTTTCTGGGGCTTGTCCGTGCATTGGATGTCGCATGTCATTTCTCTTTCAGCTGTTATTTCTCTCCTGATTTAGGGAGGTGCACTTCCTGCAATGGGGTAAAACTGCTCAGTTGCAGTTGATTTTAGACAGCCGGTCATGACCCTGACAACAGCGTTCATAGCCGCATCGAGTAGTTTGGCGTACGTAGAGTAGAAGGGTAAATCAGGTGAATACGGCAAGTCATTCAACACACAAACTGAACTGTGAAAACAAATCGTGAATTCAATTTACAAAAGTCCAATGTCTCGGTCGAAATATTGTACACAATTGATTTTAAACTCCCAACACATTCAAACTCAAAAATGATGTCGAATTATTCTCCCTCAGTCTATTCAGTTTATCAATGATAGGTCACTATAAGTGGTGTAAAAAACTTAAATCTCCACTAGAAAACCAAAATACCTTTTCAATCAAAATTGCAAATTGTCACAGACTAGCTATTGAAGCCTGAGAAGTCACTTCTAGTGTAAAGTAGTAAGAGCCTAAAAATTTACGGTTAAAACTAATCAGAAACAAAGATTAAATTTTTGAATGTTAATGTAAATTCAGTTCTATCCTGGTAAGACGTTAAACCAAACTTCATTTTGGTTTTTGATTAATAATCTTCCATACTCATGCCCATGTTATGAGTAGACGTTCGTAGAGTGTAATTATTTGGAGATGCTCAGTGGGCATCAACTCCTAACACAAAGGAAATTAGACGGATTATGTTATTTAGAACATCGTTCCCCGCCAAATCAGTGATTCATTATAAACTGCAATAAGTGCGGTAAGGACAAATAGAAAACAGTGGACAGATTTCCAACTCTGTCTTATGTGTTTATCAGTGTAATTACAAAGGGTACTAGGAAAGTTTTGCAATACAGCTGTGTTTATTTAATTTTTTCAAAGTAATTTCCTCTACATTCAATACACCCTCTCCATCCTCCGAAACCAACCTTTAAACCAGTTCTGCCAAGTTTCACTAGGGAGTAAAGCACACTCGTTGTCCCAAGCCCGCAGAAGGTCCTCATCACTGGAAAACCGCCTCCCTTTTAGTTTCATTTTCACATGCGGGAACAGTGCAAAGTGCAGGGAGCAAGGTCTGGATTGTAGGGAGGGTGTTCGAGAAGTTTCAGTCCTGTCGTGGTCAAATATTCGGTGCAAGCTTTGGCGCGGTGAGCTGGAGCATTATCGTGATGGAGGAACCAGGTGTCCATTATTGACTTTGGCCGCAGGTTCTTCATAGATCCAATGACTTTAGGCAGGCACTGTTCAGTATACCACTTAGCTGTGACTGTCTTCTGTGTGTCCAAAACGATACGTTCCACAATTCCACTCGATTTGAAAAATACAGCTATCATTTTCTTCTTTACAGATCGGGATTTTCTGACAACTACGGGTGTGTCCTCATCATCAAAGACCCAAACTTTGTTTTGAGCCGTAGTCGGCACATCGTAAGAGTACAGCCAAGTCTCGTCACCTGTCACGATATTGTTCACATACCGAGATTGTCCCTTATCAAACTTTTTTAGCATCTCCCGGCACCAAGTCACCTGTGTGTCATCTGCTCTTTAGTCAGTCGATGCGGCACCCAGAGAGAACAAAGTTTCTTCTCGTGCAAATGATCATGCAGAATCGAACCAATTGCTGGTGCATTTAGGTCTAAAGTACCCTCTATCTGTTGGTAGGTCACTCGCCTGTCCTCGTCAAGCATTTTCCTCACAGCAGTAATGTTTTCCTCCGTAACTGACGTTCGTGGCCTTCCCGGCCTCTCAGCATCCTCCAGAGTGAAATTTCCCCTTTGGAATTCTCTATACCACCTAGATATCGTTGTACGATGTGGACAAACATCACCTAGGGCAAAAGTCATTTCTTCTAAGCACTGGGCTATCTTTAAACCACGCACGAAACTATAACGCAAAACTGCCCTTATCTCATTTCGTGACCACGTTGCCATCGCAAGCACTTTACACTCTCACTGGTAATGAATAACTGAGCCCATCGACTTGGCGCGGCGGCTACTACGCACGTATGAATATCTCTCAACATACAGCAACAAGCAGCTTCCTGCGATTCATTGTTGTGTCATATTGCAAAACTTTCCTAGTACCCTCTGTACTGCATTGTGCGATGGTGCATTATTGTGATGCAAAATCAATGAATTGTTCTCCCACAATTCAGGCCTTTTTTACGAATTGACTCACGTAAAAACGTCGCATAACGCTTAAATCATACTTCTTATTACCTATTTGACGATTGAGAAGGATCTCATTATGCACAACACCACGATAATCAAAGAAAACACTAAACTTCATTTTTGACCAGCTTTATCGTGTTTTTTTTAGTGTTCCGTACGGAACACTTATAAGATCACTTCGACGTCTATCTGTCTGTCTGTCTGTCTGTCTGTCTGTCTGTCACCCGATTTTCTCGGAAACTATTTGACGTAGAAAGTTGAAATTTGGTACTAATATAGGAATTGATGGCCTCATCAGAGCCATGTAGTTTTGAAAGTTAAATTTTGACTTAAGGGGTTAGTTTTGGGGGGTGAAATCGGAAGTGAAAAAAAAATTTTTTACTGGGTCATCGAGAGTGGTGTCAAATGAAAGCTTGTGAAAATACGAGTAAAAAATATATACATAATGGAATACTCGCGCACACTTTTCTCAGTATTATTTTTAAAAAATCGCTATCCCCCCACCTTATCTCGAAAAGTACTGATCAAAAAATTTAGAAAAAATTCTGGAATATTCTTTACGGGGTGTAGATTGAATGAAAAATTATCACGAGTGCATTACCTTATAATTTATCTGGTATATATATAAAAAAAAAAATTTCGAGGTCATCAGTTTCCAGTAAAGATTGGAAACAAACTTTGTTGAAAACTCATTTGGCGTGTATTTTGTGAAGTCGCTGATTATTTTATACCACCGTAACAAATTTTTTTATATTAAAAGCAATCAACGTACGGAACACTAATTGTGCAAGTTCAGCTTGCACTTGACCGGTTAGTTCGATTTTGGTTTACCTTTTTCACGATATTTACTTGATTTTGCTTCTAATGTTTGGAACAACGCAATTGAACACTTTGGAGAATCTCGAGCGGTTGCTCTTGACATATCCAGGGCATTCGACCGTGTTTGGCACGATGGACTGTTGGCTAAGTTGCGCTCTTATGGTATGTCTGAAAGGTTCTGTTTGTGGCTCTCATGTTTCCTGAGAGAGCGTTCTTTACGAGTGGCGGTCGACGGATTTCTTTCTAACACCCTCACTATCAACGCTGGTGTGCCCCAGGGCTCCATACTGTCTCCTACTCTCTTTCTCATTTACATTAACGATCTGCTGGAAAAGACCGGGAATCCAATCTATAGCTTTGCAGATGACAGTACGCTTGTCTCTTCATTCACCTTGAACGCTCGGACATCGGCTGCTCAGGCGAATGTCCGCAGACAGCAGGAGGTCGTTCAACTCAACAAAGACCTGGAAGAAATTCTATCTTGGGGTGACAGTAACCAAGTGGAATTTAACGCTACAAAAACTCAAGCGGCAGTTTTTTCTAAAAAAGTTAACGTTGCTGAACCCGACATAGTTATGTCGGGGCACTCCATTCCCCTAGCATCGTCGCTCAATTTGTTGGGCGTTAGTTTGGGAGCAAATATGTCTTGGCATGAACATGTTGCAGGCATAGCAAGGAGAGCTTCTCAAAAGTTGGGAATATTATTTAGAACCAGAAAGCTTTACACCCCACAACAACTGTTAATTCTTTACAAAGCCCAAATTCGACCAACTATGGAATACTGCTCCCACGTTTGGGGCTCCGCTCCCAAACATACACTGCATTTGTTGGATTATGTTCAGAGAAGAGCGGTCCGTCTGATTGGGGACCCGGAATTGACCGGCGGCCTTGATTCGCTGGAGCATCGAAGAACGGTTGGCGACTTGAGTCTGTTCTACAAGTATTTTCATGGAAAGTGTTCGAAGGATGTAGCCCGCTTAATTCCTCCCAAAGCGGTGCATGTTAGAAATACACGTCGCGCTGGTGCTTCGCATCCGTATGAGGTTCAGCTTGTTACTCCGCGTACAACTCTTTTCAAGCAATCTTTTATATGGAGAACGTCATTCCTTTGGAATAATTTGCCCAGCGCTGTGTTTCCCACCGAGTACAATTTACAGCGATTCGAGAATAACGTGAATCGCTTTTTCCGCACTCGTGCCGCTCCTGGAGCGCTTTAGGGACTTCCCTGCAGCACGTGTGCTAGACCAATAAAAAAAAAAAAAAAAAAAAAAGACAAAAAAGAACAAGAAATTAATTCTAACCTAAAAAGGCCAATATCATGAAGATATATGGGTGTTAATAGCAGTTCTACCAACCTAAAAAATAAATAATTTAATAGAAAGCAATATCCCTTGCGTTCAAAAATACAATTAGTAGTCTCCTTAATTTTTGAACATAATGGGGTCAAAAGGCGCGAGACTTTAGAAGAAAGAACAATGATTTTGCTAAAAATCGATTTTATTCTTCAACAGAGTTTCCTTTAGGAGCGATATACTTATCCCAGGGATCTTCCAACATTTGGATGCATTTGGCATAGTCCGATTTGTCGAGCTCTCTAAAATAAGCCCCATTTTCCTATTCGACATCTTCATTTGAGCCAAATCTATCACCCTGGAGCCACCTTTTCAAATTTGGAAAAAGGTAATAATCGCTGGAGGTTAGATCTGGTGAATAAGCATTATTTTCACCATCGATTTCATGGACTTGTGAGCTGGTGCATTATCTGGGTGTAACAACCCTTCTTTCTTCGCTAAATACGGCCTTTTTAACCAACATAATTGTCAGCGGTGATTGTTTGCTCCTTCTCATGATAGTCCATCAGTATTATTTCATGCACATGTTATTCTATAGCATCCCTAAAAATAGTTGCCAAAACTTTTCTAGCTGATGTTTGTGTTTTTAGACGCGTTGCACGCACGTCCATTGTAACGAGTCGATGTAAAAACTCCTTTGGATTACTCCGAAATACAGTCCCTGGCCAAATTATTAGACGCACTGTATTTTTTTTTAGTAATTTTATGTTTCTTAAGAGTTTTTATGCAATAATGGTATATTTAAACTACAATATTATTGATTTTTATTTAAATGAATTGTTGTAGACTACATATTTGTATTTATTTTTAACATATAGCAACACTGTGTTGACAAAGTGATACATGAACGTAAATAAGTACAAACTGTATCAGTCGCGATCGGAATCGAGTCAGGTACGGACGTGTTTTCTGTGGCTTTATGGACTGTGATTGTTTGTTTAACAGTTTTATACTACTCAGTTATTAGTTTATTTTGTATGCAGTGTTTTAAAAAAGTAATTGGACTATTTTCATTATGGGTAGAAAAGGCGATCTTTCACCACGTAAAAAAGCTGAAGTGAAGGCCCTTGTGATTGCGAAAACATTTACAAACCGGGAAATATCACGAAGATTGGAGGTTTCTGAAGCTAGTGTACGACGCATAAAAAAGAAAATTGAGTCAGGGAAGGAATTAAGCCCGAAAAGAAAGAAAAGATGCGTTAGAAAACCAATTTTCACTCCACGGTCAGAGAGATGTTTGAAGAAAATTTGTGTAGAAAACAGATTTGCTATCACAAAGGTAATAAAATCACAACTCCAGGATGCTAGCGTAAATGCTTCTGAGCGCACTGTTCGAAGAAAATTGAAAGAATTAGATTTTAAGGCCTGTCGCCCCGCCAGGAAGCCCAAGTTAACAGCTGCAATGAAAGCAAAGCGCCTGAAGTGGGCCAAACAATGGCAAGACAAAGATGTGGACTTCTGGAGATCGGTAAGATACAGCAATTTAATCAATAATTTTCAGTTAAATAAAGCAAATAAACATGGAAGTTTATATATTTTTCCTATTTTTGACAGGTCTGCTTCAGTGACGAAAGCACATTCGAAATTTTGCAGAATAAAGCTCAGTATGTGCTTCGTCGCCATGGAGAAAAGTTTCATCCTGATTGTGTCGTCCCGACGGTTAAACATCCCACCAAAGTGATGATTTGGTCAGTCATCAGCGGCAAGGGCACTGGACGTCTGTACGTCGTCAAAGGAATAATGAGGCAAGGTCAGTACAAAGAAGTATTACAAAATCGGTTGATTCCGCAGCTCAGAGAATGGTTTCCAAATGGGGAACCATTCACTTTCATGCAAGATGGAGCTCCCTGCCACACTGCTCGGTCTGTTAAAGCTTTTTTGGCAGAAAAAAATATCCCTCTGTTGGATTGGCCCCATTGAAAATGTGTGGGAGCTGATGAAAACAGAAGTGGCTAAAAATGTGATTACCAACAAAACCCAGCTCCTAGAAAAGATTATTCATGTGTGGAATCATCATCCTCAAATGCAGGAGACAGTACAATCTTGCATTGATAGCATGCCGCGCAGAATTAAAGCTTTGATAGCGGCTAAAGGTGGCTCAACTAAATATTTACTTTTACTAACATTAATTTCACTTTTTTCTTAAAACTTAATAAACTTATGCTTTTCTAAATTAATGCTGTTTTATTTATGTCAAATAAATAGGTAATTGATTGGATAATATAAAAATAAAAAACAAATCAATTTAAAATAATAAAACGGTACAATATCACTCGGTAATTAATATTTTACATGAAATCTCGCAGTGCGTCTAATAATTTGGCCAGGGACTGTAGTGCCAAACAGCAGCGGTTTGAGTCTTCGACACCCTACCAGAGTAAACATACTACAGTAGCGAAACTGAGCTCCAATTTGGTGACGAGATTTTGACGGCGCGTGCGTCGACGGGTCCTTTTTCAAAATGGCCGCTCAGTGTTTACATCCGATCTCGGAATGTCTTTGGAAATATATTATCCATCGTTTCTTGATGTGACTGCAGTTTATATGATATAAAGACAGAAGGAAGAGAGAGTTTGTAGAAAGAGAGAATTAAAAACATTTGTAAGTGAAGAGAATCGAAAAGGTTGAGAAACAATTTATATAATCATGGGGAAAGGAGGTTATTGTTGTGCCGTTGAGAATTGCAAAAATAATTCAAACTGTACGCGGGGCGTTAGTTTCTTCTTCTTCCCCAAAGATGTTGTGTTGGTTTTTAGAAAGATTTATTTTTGTGTAAACTAGTATTCAGTTATTTGAAACTATTTATATTTGTGTAAATTATAAATAAAACATATTTTTTTCTAAAAGGTGTATTCTCAAGAGGCTTCTAGTTTTCAATAACTTCATCTGTATTAATTGTTTGACACACCTTTTTCTAATAATAAACCTGATAAATTTAACACTGTTTAATTGCAAGTACAAATAATACTCTGAAAGTGACTTTTTTTTCTATTTTTCTCTATAAATTACATTGCTGCTTTTTCATTCCATTATTTCAAAAGTTTCTGTGAATATATTGTAAGGAATACAGAACCTATAACAACATATTTATTATTTTCAAATTTCAGACAGTATATTTTATTTTCTTATAAGCTGGGCTTGAAAGTTTAAATATTAAGCGTCGTGTTGAGATCATAAGACCACTGGGGAATAGGATTATTGAAATAACTGATATAAATCGATTATTGAATCAAATATGCTATTAAAATAAGAAAAATTTTAATGTGATTCCAAAGAAATTTTTGTAATATGATTTTGTCACGATGTGTGCCAGAGGGTAAAATATTCTCAAAATAAGTTCGTTAAATGGACAGTACATTTAATCGAAGTCCATTTTGATGGTAATTATGGTTACTATTAAAATTTTGAAGATTTAGTTACCTGTTATTAATATTCCTCCTATAAAGAACTTATTTCTATTCTTGTATACCTATACTATAAATTAAATATAGTTATTTTCCTTTTAAACTGCAATTGGCAATACTCAGTATATATGAGTCAATCATTTTTCCTAATGAAGCTAATATGGTTAGCGAAACGCGCGTCGAGCGCAAAAATAAAGTGTTTGGTGTAGTGGTGATATATACTGAGTAGCGTCATTGTGCCAAAGATTCCACATTCCCAACATTGTTGTAATTGACAAGTCAACTTTGTTATAACTAAGTATTGTATGTAAATATAATTAGGAAATTACATTATTGACTCTTTGATCTAAATATTAATTCATTGTAAATAAAAGTAAGCGTTAATTACATTATCAAAAAGCAATACAGATAACAGAACACAAAAAGGTATAGAACCTCTAAGAATCATTCACATAGAAAATAGAGGTCATACATATACGTTCATAATTCATTAATAATATTATATTAACCTTTCTCGAAGTTACACATATAGTTTTGTAGTTTAAGAAAAAATAAGTACCAAAAAAGTAGATACAGTGTTTTTTAATTAACAAGAGATCTATCACACCAAACAATACAACACTGCTTAGAAAAAAATGCTCTTATTTTAGAAGATGTTGACATCTTAGTAATGACAATATGTCTTTATTTCACGGCACAAGAAAAATAGCATTAGGTATTATGTATGGTAAAATTAAATTAATTTAGTCCTTAAAAAACATCTTTAATCACAAATTTACTTGAAAAATGATGTAAATAAAACTTTAACCTCAAACAGTGACGTTTAACTTTGATAGACTTTTGAATTTTTGGATAAGGTTATTAAAAACTGAAGTTGAATATGAAGAATTCCATCAAATACCTTCCTGTCAAGTTTTTCACCTGTATTCATTTCTTTTCTAACAAAGTGCTCCATTCTTTTTGTGTTTTTTTTTTATATTACTCATGCTGCATTAACTTTTATATTACTCATGCTGTATTAAATAACAAATCAAAAATTTTCAAACATTTCTATATTTATGATTTGAATGATAAAACTTCGCACAACTTTATTTGTATTCAAATCTCGCGCTGGTCCACTTTTAACATGGCGGATTGCCACGTGACCTTCTGAAAACGAACCTGATTTTCCTATGCGGTTATCCTTGAGTTTCGCTACTGTATAGTGTGTTTACTGTGACCCTACTCTTTTGGCAAATTGTGAGACTGTGCGGCACCCATCGGGCACATAGCTTTTTTCATATGCAAATATTCATGCAAAATATACCTCGTGCGTTCTGTCGATATCTTCACGATGTCGGTTATCTTTCTCAGTTTCACTTTGGGATCATTCACAAAAACATAGTGAATTTTTTTGTTTTTTTGGAATGACTTTTGGACGTCCGGAACATGGTGCATCATGGGTGTTTGTACGATCACATTTTAGTTCACTAAATCGTCGACATATAGTTGCTTTCGACGGAGCAGATGCGTCATAATACTTCTCAAGCCATTCTTGGATTCTAGCTGTGTTTTTCCCATCAGAAAGCAATGTTCGAAGTTCTTTTGGTTCCATAATTTTGCAAAAATCGAAAGTAGCGTGATCGCAAACTATTAGGCAAAATATTATGAAAATTTTACACACATCTTCTGAGAGTTGACATTAATTGAACATCATATTGGCTTTTTGTTTGTGCCGCCATCTCTCGAAAATTCTCGGGACTTTTCACCCCATGTAAATAAACATACAGATAACTTGACGTTAGGACAATCGTTGAGCTTAAATAATTAAATCGTCTAAATGATTTTTTTTTGAGGTTGTGAGGCGTACAATAATAGACTCTATATTAGGGTGGTCCTTATTTTTAGACTTTCGAATTATCCCCGGGGCACTTTGTCATTTGATTATATACATCTAAATATGAAATAAGTTTTTTTTTTCTTGTTAAGATTTAGAGGTCGCTACCAGCGTCAAAGTTTTTACAAAAAGCGTTGAAGGACAGCTTAAATGATGGTTTCACTAATGTTTCCTTTAAGTGTTTATATTACATTTTACGTGCAAGTGAAACTCGCATAGACAATCGCTCCTTATCCCCTCCTCCCCTCGACCCCTCTTCTGTACCGACGCGTCGAGATTTAGCCCGCCTCGCACTTCAGTTCTAATAAGTCATTAACGAGAGCGCACGCGTTTCATTTGTAAAAGTCATAGTAACGTGTTTCAACTTGCAATGGCGTCTACAAGTAGCGGACTCAGTAAAGCTACTAGAAATCAAAGTAAGGTTTGGCTTATCGGTCAATTATTATCTGATTTAAACCAATCAACGTTGCCATCCATCGGTGAAGTATTGCGTTTGTTTTTTTACTACAAAAATGAAGAAAAGAAAAGTATTCGTGAATCTGCGACTTTGGCGGTTTGCGAAGTTATAAATTTGTGGGAAAAAGCTAGTGGACCAATTCAATTAAAAAAACATATCATCAGTAAAATTGAAAAACTATTCAAAGACTGGCAGAATCTAAAAAAAATAAAGAAAACAAGAAAAAACGTTCAGAAGCATTAAAGAAAAAAGAACAAAACTGGCGCCAAAAATTAGAAGAATTATTTGATATTGCTCATCGTGATGACTGCGACAAAATTGACGTCAATTTTTAATTGGTTCAGTGGACAGAAAAAGTTTAAACAAATGTAAGAAAATAAAAGAGAAAGGAGAACGCCTTGAAAAATTGCGCGAACGTGAAAACAAAGATATCTCGGCTTTAACAGAAAAGTGCTCTGTTTCTTCATTGTCGTTTCTTTCGTCGTCGTCTGCCACCACCAGTAAAGAAGCAACTTCATCTGATTCCGAATGCATATCAGAATTGTCCGAAAGGCAACCACCTCAGAAACGAGCTCGAAAAGACATTATTAACAGCCAATTAGCTTCCAGTCTCGATGTCTCTAAATTGAGTGACAGAAAAGCAACTATGGTCGTGACATCTACTTTGAAAAGTGCAGGATGTGATCCATCAGAATTTAATGTCAATAGATCTTCTATTCGTCGGCAGCGTGTGAAAAATCGCAAAGCAGTTGCAGAGTCTCTCAAAAGCGAGTTTAAACCTAATTTGTCATTAACAATCCATTGGGACGGTAAACTTATAGAAGATATTACTGGACACGAAACTGTAGATCGGCTGCCAATTTTGTTATCAGGACATGGAGTTGATCAACTTCTAGCAGTTCCAAAATTGGAACGTGGAACGAGCGAAGCATGTGCGTCAGCTGTCTACGAAACTATAAATTCATGGAATTTGAGCGATAAGGTAAAATGTTTGTGTTTTGACACTACTGCTGTAAATACTGGCTTAAGAAGTGGAGTATGCGTTCTTTTGGAGCGAAAAATGGATAAAAATATGTTTGGCTTGCTTGTCGTCACCACATAATGGAAATTATGTTGTCAGCCCCATCTAGTGGTCCTGATATACAATTATTTAACAGATTTAAGAACAATTGGAACACTATTGATCAAAGCGACTACAAAACAATAACAGATGACGCTGAGGCAAATATTCTTGCAGAAGTGGCCGCAGACAGGATTTCTTTTGCCGAAAAACAATTACAAGTACATCAACCTCGAGATGACTACAGAGAACTGTTGACTCTCACAACCATTTTCTTAGGAGGTGTTCCTGAAAAAGGCGTTTTATTTAGGAGACCTGCTGGTCTACATCGAGATAGATGGATGGCAAGAGCCTTGTACTGTTTGAAAATTTATTTATTTAAACATCAGTTTAAGCTAACGAAGAAGGACGAAAAGGCTGTGAGAGAAATATGCATTTTCACGGTGATGATTTATGTTAAATATTGGTTTCAAGCCTCTACCGGATGGCCAGCACCAAGAAACGACTTTACAATTATTGAAAGACCTTAAAGCCTTTGAAAGCTTTAACAAAAATATAGCTACTGTTGCGCTGAAAAAAATTCTAAATCATTTGTGGTATTTGTCGGAAGAGCTAGTTTCGTTTGCCTTTTTCGATGACGAACTTTCAGAGAGAAGAAAAAAATGGTAGAAGCACTAAAAAGTGAAGGCATAGAAGATTGCTTAAAAAGAATAAACCTTGATATTACACATATCCACGAAAAAAATATAGAAAACTTCGTGAGTAGTAATTCCTTAACATTCTTCCAGATCCTAGGTATCTCATCAAATTTTTTGAATAAAGACGTGGAAACTTGGAACGAAGACACTGATTATGTAGCTGCCAAAAATATCGTTCATTCTTTGCCAGTAGTGAACGACATAGCTGAGCGCGGTGTTGCTTTAATGGAAGAATATAATAAATTGATTACAACCAATGAAGAACAAAAGCAATATTTGCTTTTGTTGGTGAAAGAGTATAGGAAAAAGTACCCTAATACTAACAAGTCAAACCATGTATCTTAAAAATAAATGATTCAATTATCTATATAATATCTTAATTCATAACAACAACAATAATTTTGTAATATTTTTTATGTCCTGGCTTTATGAATAAAAGAATCCAACAAATACAGATTTTGAGTTTTTATTTAAAATTCAAAACTTGGTAGCGACCCCTAAATGCCATTTAAAAAATTCAAAAAAATTACTGAAATAGTTTCTCATGGTATATATTCAAATTACGTGGTGCTCCGCGAATTTAAAGAAAAAAAAAACCGGTCAAGTGCAAGTTGAACTTGCACAATTAGTGTTCCGTACGTTGATTGTTTTTAAAATAAAAATTTTTGTTAGGATGTTATAAAATGATCAGTGACTTCACAAAATCACACCCCAAATAAGTTTTCAACAAAGTTTGTTTCCAATCTTTACTGAAAACTGGTGACCTTGAAATTTTGTTTTTTTTTTTTATATACCAAATAAATTATTAAAGGTAATGCACTCGTGATAATTTTCGTTCAATCTATACCCCGTGGAGAATATTCCAGAATTTTTTCAAAATTTTTTGATCAGTACTTTTCGAGATAAGGTAGGGGACAGCGATTTTTTGAAAGTAATACGAAGAAAAGTGTGCGCAAGTATTACATTATATATATATTTTTTACTCGTGTTTTCACAAGCTTTCATTTGACACCACACTCGATGACCTAGTAAAAAAAATTTTTTTTCACTTCCGATTTCACCCCTCAAAACGAACCCCTTAAGTCAAAATTTATGTTACGGCGGTATAAAATGATCAGTGACTTCACAAAACACACCCCAAATGAGTTTTCAACAAAGTTTGTTTCCAATCTTTACTGAAATCTGATGACCTTGAAATTTTTGTTTTTTTTATATACCATATAAATTATTAAAGGTAATGCACTCGTGATAATTTTCGTTCAATCTACACCCCGTGGAGAATATTCCAGAATTTTTTCAAAATTTTTTGATAAGTACTTTTCGAGATAAGGCCCGGGACAGCGATTTTTCGCGAATTTTTAAAAATAATACAAAGAAAAGTGCGCGCAAGTATAATATTATATATCTATTTTTTACTCGTGTTTTCACAAGCTTTCATTTGACACCACACTCGATGACCTAGTAAAAAAATTTTTTTTTCACATCCGACTTCACCCCCCAAAACTAACCCCTTAAATCAAAATTTAATTCTCAAAACTACATGGCTCTGATGAGGCCATCAATTCCTATATTATTACCAAATTTCACCTTTCTATGTCAAATAGTTTCGGAGAAAATCGGGTGTGACAGACAGACACCGAAGTGATCTTATAAGTGTTCCGTACGGAACACTAAAAAGGAATAAGGACCACCCTAATCTATATATTTAAAAAAAACCCAAAATATTCTACATAACATTCATATTTATCCAAAAACCATACTTCATTAAATTTATTAACCTACAGAATAAATTAATTCATTGCACATTTATATTTAAACATAAACAAAGGAAATTATTATTAGAAAAAAATAAATTATGATTTTGGTAAAATAAATATTAATTATACCATTTTTAATACATATATATATGTATGGAACTAAAACTAAATATTAATTTTACCATTCTTAATACGTACATATATATAGTAGTAAAAATTAATGTTTTGTTAACTTTGTTATATTTAGTAGTAGATAGTGTTCTAAAAATGGGCGATCAATTCGACAATTTTCAAAAAGGTATGATTTTAGTTCTTTCTTAAAAAGATTGGGTTAAAAATTCAGGTTTTGTTAGATTCTTAGGTTAAAGACCATCTCTTTAGGTTTGACTTATTTTTACCAGGTGGCCAAAAATTATTTGATATCACTTCCAGCAATACATTTCATTAGCTAAACTAACCAAATATAATGGATGTTTTTCTTCAACATCCAATGGGGTAAAACATCAGAACAATAGTGAACATTACGGTGATTTATTTAGAAATCTTATGTACTATTTTTCTGCGTAATTGCCCTGAAAGCGGAGGAACATAGCTTTGCTCTCAGCGAACGTTGCCTGAGATATTCTAAAAAAAAAATTAAGAAAGCGATTAAAATAGGGGTCTCTTGTCTTTACTGTTTCTGTTAGATACCAAAAGTTTGTTACACTCATTGTAACGACACCTGTTGAGAAAGCGAACTTGTTGGCTGAACTCTTTGCTTCACATTCTACTGTCGATTTCCAAGGAAAAACACCACCTACTATTCCCACAGTGCAGTCAAGGATGCCCGATATTGTCTTCAGACAGCGTATCATAAAACGTATTTTGATGAAGCTAGACACCAAAAAGGCTTCAGGCGCTGACGGAATACCTGCCATAGTTCTCAAGAACTGTGCGAGGGAACTAACACCAGTTTTCTGTAGACTTTTCAACCTATCCTACAGAAAGGGAATATTTCCTTCCTGCTGGAAATGTGCCACAATTCAGCCGATACCTAAAAAAGGCAAGAAGACCTTGCCAAATAACTACCGACCAATCGCACTACTCTCAATAATATCGAAAGTCATGGAAAAGGCTATCAATCAGCATCTTCTAAAATATCTTGAAGGATTCAACATTATTAGTGATCACCAATATGGCTTTCGTAAAAATAGATCAACAGGAGATCTTCTGACTTATGTAACACATGTTTGGAACAACGCAATTGAACACTTTGGAGAATCTCGAGCGGTTGCTCTTGACATATCCAAGGCATTTGACCGTGTTTGGCACGATGGGCTGTTGGCTAAGCTACGTTCTTATGGTATGTCTGAAAAGTTCTGTTTGTGGCTCTCATGTTTCCTCAGAGAGCGTTCTTTACGAGTGGCAGTCGACGGATTTTTTTCTAACACCTTCACTATCAACGCCGGTGTGCCCCAAGGTTCCATACTGTCTCCTACTCTCTTCCTCATTTATATTAACGATCTGCTGGAAAAGACCGAGAATCCAATCTACAGCTTTGCAGATGACAGTACACTTATCTCTTCATTCACTTTGAACGCTCGGACATCGACTACTCAGACGAATATCCGCAGACAGCAGGAAGTCATTCAACTTAACAAAGACCTGGAAGAAATTCTATCTTGGGGTGACAGTAACCAAGTGGAATTTAACGCTACAAAAACCCAGGCGGCAGTTTTTTTCTAAAAAAGTTAACGTTGCAGAACCCGACATAGTTATGTCGGGGCACTCCATCCCCCTAACATCGTCACTCAATCTGTTAGGCGTTAATTTGGGAGTAAATATGTCCTGGCATGAACATGTTGCAGGCATAGCAAGGAGAGCTTCTCAAAAGTTGGGAATATTGTTTCGAACCAGAAAGCTTTACACTCCACAACAACTGTTAATTCTTTACAAAGCTCAAATTCGACCAACTATGGAATACTGCTCCCATGTTTGGAGCTCCGCTCCCAAACATACACTGCATTTGTTGGATTATATCCAGAGAAGAGCTATTCGTCTGATTGGACACCCGGAACTGACCGACGGCCTTGATTCGCTGGAACATCGAAGAACGGTTGGCGACTTGAGCCTATTCTACAAGTACTTTCATGGGAAGTGTTCGAAGGATGTGGCCCGTTTAATTCCTCCCAGAGCGGTGCATATTAGAAGTACACGTCGCGCTAATACTTCACATCCGTATGAGGTTCAGCTTGTTACTCCTCGTACAACGCTTTTCAAGCAGTGTTTTATATGGAGAACATCATACCTTTGGAATAGTTTGCCCAGGACTGTGTTTCCCATCGAGTACAATCTACAGCGATTCAAGAACAACGTGAATCGCTTTCTCCGCACACGTGTCGCTCCTGTAGCGCTTTAGGGACTTCCCTGTAGCACGTGTGCTAGACCCATAAAAAAAAAAAAAACGGATGAAACATGGATCCACTACTAAACACCGAAGTCAAATCGACAGTCAGCTGAATGGACAACAGCCGGTAAAAGCCGCCCGAAGAGACCAAAGACACAACAGTCGGCTGGGAAGGTTTTGGCCTCTGTATTTTGGGATGCGCATGGAATAAGTTTAATCGACTATGCTGAGAAGGGAAAAACCATCAATAGTGAATATTACATAAATTGCTGGTGCATTTGAAGGCAGAAATCGCAAAGACACGGCCACAAATGAACAAGAAAAAAGTACTCTTTCATCAAGACAATGCACCGTGTCACAAGTCAATGGTTACGATGGCGAAATTGCATGAATTTAAGTTCAAATTGCTTGCTCATCCACCGTATTCGCCAGATTTGGGCCCCAGCGACTATTATTTATTCGCAGACATCAAAAAAATGTTCTTGGGAAAGAGATTTGGTTCCTATGAAGAAGTTATCGCCGAAACTGAGGCGTATTTTGAAGGCAAAGACAAATCCTTCTACAAGAAAGGTATATAAATGTTAAAAAATCATTGAACTGACTGTATCGCTCTTGATGGAGACTATATTGATGAATGAATAAAGTCGAATTTTGCAAAAAAAATGTATTTTAAGTAGCTAAACAAAAAACTTTTCTGCCTATGTGTTATATATTACATAGACTTAAGCTTGACGTGATTTTTTTGGTCAAGTAATCATCGGTATTTTTATTTTTATAGGTCAAGATAATCTATATCCAATTGTAGACGCTCCTCCTACTTTTGAAGAAGCTATTGCCACGAAAAATGGTCAGCCAGTATCTACTAAGAAAGGTAATAGGTAATCATGTACAAGCTTATTGATTGATCAAGCCCGCTTATTTTAAGAATTAAATACAGAAGTAATAGCGTTAAAAAAAAAATTAACCAAGCGTTAATATAAAAATAAAAAAAAGTATATATATATATATATATATATATATATATATATATATATATATATATATTAGGAATTTTAGAAACAAGAGAAGACAACAGTAATGGAGGAACTGGATTATTGATAAACAGAAGGCTAATGCTATATACTGAGAAATTCCAAGCGATATCTAATAGAGTTATATACATAACAATAAGATTGAACAACACCTTAACACTAAAAGTAATACAGGTCTATGCTCCTACGACAAGCCATGAAGATCAAGAAGCAGAAGAATTTTATGAGGAAATGTCTTAGGCTCTTAACGAAGACAGAATAGACAAGAATAGATTGGTAATAGGAGACTTTAACGCCAAGATAGGAAAGAAAGCAGAAAATACAGAGAGTTATATAGGAAATTTTGGCCTTGGAGAGAGGAACAACAGAGGACATATGCTGATGACATTTCTGGAAAGGGAGAAACTCTATAATATGAACACTTTTTTTCAGAAAAAGGACAAGAGGAAATGGACATAGATTAGTCCTGATGGTGAGACAAGAAATGAAATTGATTATGCACTAACAACACATAAGAACATAGTAACAGACGTGAAGGTCGTAAATAGATTTACAACGGGTAGTGATCATAGGCTGGTCAGAGCAAAGGTATTTTTTAACAAAAGACTCGAACGAAAACGTTTACACAACAAGAAAACAAATAAAACAGACATAGAAACACTAAAAGAAAACGTAGAACAATACCAAAAACACATTACAGCCAACCTTAATAACAACACATTAACTACAGGAGCAAGTATAGACGAAAGAAACAGAAAAATAATTGAAACACTCAAGACCACCCCAGAAAAAATAGCTCCCCAACCTACTAGGCGAAAGAATAACAAACTCAGTGAAGAAACAAAAAGAATGTTGGAACAACGAAGACAACTTATACACGAAGGAAAGAGATTAACTGTCGAATATGAAGAATTGGATAAGACAGTACGAAAAGCGGCTAAAGAAGACATAAACAAATACAAAGAAAACATGGTTAAAGATCTTATAGAGAAAAACAAAGGATTAAACGTTTTTAGAAGAGCAAACGTCTGTTAAAGTGAAATAATTAAATTGAAGGACCAAGAGGGAAACATAATCAATGATAAGAAAAATATCTAGAACAGAATTACAGCTTTCTATCAAGACCTCTACAGTTTAAAAGTCCAAAATGTCGTAGTTGAAAAGGACAATTCCTGACATAGAAATGGATGAAGTTAAAAAAGCGTTACAACAGATGAAAAGTGGAAGAGCGGCTGGAGAGGATGATATTATACCTGAAATGCTAAAATGCGGAGGTGAAGCACTAATGAATGAATTAAAAGATCTTTTTAATGAATGCCTCAATTGTGGAAATATACCAGAAGACTGGAAAAACGCCATAGTCATCTTAATATACAAAAAAGGTGACCCCGAAAACCTAGAAAACTACCGGCCAATTAGTTTACTTTCCCAAGTTTACAAGCTGTTCTCACGAATCATAAAAAACAGACTGCAACACAAAATGGAATTATACCAACCGATAGAACAGGCTGAATTCCGAACAGGCTTCAGTACAATTAAGCACTTGCACATACTGAGAATACTAGTCGAGAAGGCCACCGAATATAATATAGCAATGTGGCTCATATTTGCAGATTTTCGCAAGGCTTTTGACACAGTGGAAAAATGGGCGCTTATAAGAGCTCTTAGAAATGCTCGTATAGACAACAGATATAGCGAACTGATAGCCAGAATATATGAACGAGCAACACGCAAAGTTATGGTAAATCAAGAACTGACTAACAAGGTCCCAGTGAACAGAGGAGTAAGGCAGGGCGATGTAATATCGCTTAAGTTATTTACAATGATCTTAGAAGATGTATTCGAAGAACTGAATTGAGACGAAAATGGCCTTCTGATAGCTGGCGATCGGCTAAACAACCTGAGATTCACAGATGACATTGTAATTATAGCAAACAATAAGAATGAAATGATCCAGATGATCACAGATCTCCACAACCAAGCAAGAAAAGTGGGACTTGACATAAATTTCTCCAAGACAAAGTACATGAGTAACGAAGACACCAGTGATGAAAACATGGTATTGAACATTCAACAATAGAAAAAGTAAACACGTACATCTATCTGGGCCAAATAATAACGATGGGAAAGAAAAACCAGCAGCTTGAAATAGAAAGATGGATGCGTATGGGATGGGCAGCATATGAAAAATTGAAATATGTACTGAATATGAACATTTCTCAAAGATCAAAAAAACCCAAATTTATAATCAGCTACAACGTATGGAGCTGAGACATGGGTTTTAACTAAAAGAACAATAGAAAAACTACAAGTTCACCAACGAGCAACGGAAAGGAAGATGTTGAGTGTTACTTTGAAGGACAAGAAAACTAATAAATGGATTAGACAACAAACAAAGGTGGATGATATCACCAAACGGATAACATCTCTGAAATGGAGCTGGGCCGGCCATGTAGCGAGAGCGACGTATAAGTGGAGTGGCAAGATCACTAGGTGGAGACCATAGGGTGAAAAGCGAAGCATACGAAGACCCCAACAGAGATGGAGCGACGATCTGAAGAGACTCGGAGGGCTTAACTGGTATCAACAAGCACAACATAGAGAAAAATGGAAAGATTTGAGAGAGGCCTATACCCGACAGTGGGTAAAGAGCAGCTGAAGGAAGATATATATATATATATATATATATATATATATATATATATATATATATATATATATATATATATATATATATATATAAGTAATATTTGCTAACAAAGGTTTTAACACCAGTTTACAAGACTTCATAGGAGCGAAAGAAAAATCCCCAGCTTAAACGCATTTCCAAGAGATAACTATCTTAGCTGAAAGAATTTTTAAACGAAAGCATAGGACTGCATTAGGAGGAAAAAAACTATAAAGAACCAAATGAAGAATATGAAACTCTTTTGCATTTTTTCTAGGTTGGTAATACAGATTTAACTGTGTTGGACACGTTTTGATGGAACTGTTTAAAAGATAAGTTAAAAGATAAAAGAAATTTGACAGTGAATCCTCTAAGAAAGAACATGTCACAGCAGTTTTAACTGATCAAGGCTAATAAATCCTTTTGCAGCCACAAAAAGGCAAAAACGAATTTTTAGAAAATGCTTTAAATATTATGGGAGAGATCAATTTTAGTTCATTTGTAATAGTAATGCCACCATATTTAAAACGAAATAAACAAACTTCTATTTTATATTTTTTGTTCTGGTCTTGTATCAGGGTCATTCCATATCATATTTACAACTAAAAAATAAAATTGCCTTTATTTTTTTTTTGTATCGGATACAAAAAAATACTCGTATTTTTTTTTTATTTCGACGTAATATGCAACATTTTCAAGTAACGAATTTTTTTACTTTTGAAGTTAAAAAAATCGAACTTTTTTTGAAAATTTGCAGTTTGTGAACAATTCTTCATAAAGACACGATATTTTCAAGTAGTCAAGAATAACCTAAACTTTGTATGTATAAATGAACAATAAAAATTTGCCTTTTTTTAACAACAATTATGCAATTATTTTAAACAAATGGTATTTACAAAAAAGGACATATGCCTAATTGTTTTTTCAAGGATTAAAATACTTTTTTTTTAGTTTTTCTTAAGTAGCTTTCTTAATAATTGTACTATATGTACAAAATTCAGTGTAAGTTTTCAGTTTTTCTTGTAAATTATAGAGGGCACCACTTATTGCACTGTGTATAGTTTTAAATTGTCTTAACTTAACTAACTACCACTCTGATATTTTTAATTAAATATTCGTATTTTCCGCCTTCTCCTGTTAAATATATATATATATATATATATATATATATATATATATATATATATATATATATATATATATATATATGTATATATATATATATATATATATATATATATATATATACACATATAAATATATATATATATATATATATATATATATATATATATATATATATATATATATATATATATATATAGAATAAAGAAAGAAAGCAAAAAGTTGCCGTATCTACCAAAATTATTAAAAATACAATCTTAATTGGGGAACTCGGCAAATTAGGGCGTGATAGGAGATCACACAATTTTCATTAAGCCGCCAATATTTCGGTCCTGGATTGGGACCTTCTTCAGGGCAGAACTGAAAAGAAGAACAGAGCGTATTCACTGATAGTGTCTGGGACGACTTTAAATTAATGATATTATCATTAGGTTGTTATAATAAATAAAATTAGTGTGGAACAAGAATAAGATATTAGTCATAATAAGTTAAAAAACTCACATGAGAAGTGCAAAGATTTCGTTAGCCTGAATGGCCGTAGGTTATACAGAAAAAAGTTGTTACATATAAAAGTTGGTTAATCCATAAAATATACAAAATACACATTAAAACACTGTAGACAAAATTCTAAAAAAACAAATTTAACACATGGATGTAATTGGGAACCTTGGATGTTGAGAACATCGTTAGTTATTTCACTTGTGACCACCACATATGGCCACCGCCATTTAGGAACAAATGACAAGAACGACAGGAGACAGCTACCCGACAGAGATAAGGGGTTTAGTCAAGAAAACTCAATTAACCAGAATGCGGGGTCGACACCTGGAAGGAACCGATAGAAAGGGAATACAAATATTGGACCCTAAGTGAGAGAGAGGTAGCCAATTGAGCGACCAAAACCACCCGGTATGTAGTAGCGGAAGGATAAAACACAACCTAATTATAAGTAAATGGTGAGCGAGGGAGCGAGAGAGAGAGTGACAATAATGGGAGCAACGAAGAAGAAAATTATCTAGTGAATTAATTATTAATTTATTAATTTCTTGTTGGCAAAAAACCAATGAAGACTCGAGGCACCAGGAAGTGTTAGAGAGGTGACGCAAGGTACTGTCAATGGAAGGAAGACAGTAATCGCTAGGTGCAAAAGATGGCCCAGATAAAATGGAAGGAATCTGTGAAGCTCAGAATCAAAGAGAACCGTAAACAGAGAGAGGAAGGAGGAGAGAAACCCTGGAAATTACGGAGCTAAAAAAGAGACGACCAACGAGGTTCAGATGGATCATAAAACACTTGAAGACAGGGAATGATTGTGAGAAGTTGATTTATCACAGGAGAGGAGGAAACTATATATGTTACTAAGACCATCCAGGTCGGTTCTTTTATTGATATTAAGGTGATTCTCCTGGATGTAACACATCTCAAGGAATTCTCTCTTGGAAATATTATTGGAGAAATGAAGAATTTTGGGTTCCCTGAAATTAAAATAATGACCATTGTCAACAGAATGGGTCGCCAAGGCACATCGGTGGATGGCATCTAGTGTCACTTTTATGGAGTGCAATACGACGATTCAAGGATTGAGAAGTTTGGCCAATGTAGATTGATGGACAATTGAGGCAGGAAATTGAGTAAACCAAGTCTGACATGGAAAGAACTGGCAGCGGGGCCTTCAGCTTGCTGAAGACACGTCTGTTTTTGAAGAAGTAATATTTAGCGATTTTAATGTTGGGAATGACACACAATATGTGGACCAATTTGTTTGTAAGGGTATACATACATATATATATATATATATATATATATATATATATATATATATATATATATATATATATATATATACATATATATATATATATATATATATATATATATATATATATATATATATGTATATATATATATATATATATATATATATATATATATATATATATATATATATATATATATATATACCAGGTGTACAAGTATGAAATGCAGATTTTTTTTCTAAAAAAACATGTTAAATTCGGAAGAATGATAAAAAGTGCTTTATTCAAAGTATGCTCCATCGCTTGTTATATATTTTTCCCATCTTTCGGGCAATCTGTGAATACCACGCCAGTAAAAATCTTCCCCTTTTTGCTGCGAACCATTCATCGAGCCATTTTTTCACATCTTCGTATGTATTCTGGCCTATTTTCAAGCAGCGAACGGTTCAAATCTATCAATTGTTGTTGGTAAAGTTTAGTATTAACCATTTCCCCAGGTTTTAACAGCTCATAATAGACCACGCCCCTCTGGTCTCACCAAACACAGAGCATCGTCTTTCTGCCAAAGCGATTCGGTCTTGCTGTCGTTGTGGATGGTGCGCCTGAGTCTACCCATGATTTTTTTGCGCTTGGGATTCTCAAAATAAATCCACTTTTTCATCCCCTGTAACTATAAGATGCAAAAACGACTTCCTTTTGTACCGAGCGAGCAAAATGTCACACGTGTTTTTGCGCTTTTCCATTTGCCTGTCGTTCAACTCATGTGGTACCCATCTACCGGTCTTCTGAATCTTTCCCATCTCGCGTAGCCGACTGAAAACAGCTTGTTGACTAACGCCCAATTGCTCGGCGAATTGTTTTTGTGTCTACGAATCATCTTCGTCCAACAATGCTTGCAATTCCACATCTTCGTATTTTCTTTGTCAATTTTCCACGTTCCTTGCCTGCAACATCGAAGTCACTACTTTTGAAACGCGGAAACCATCGTTCACACGTATCTTGCGATGGAGTATGTTCACCATAAGCTTCTCGAAGTAAGCGGTATGATTCAAAAGCAGTTTTCTTCAAATGAAAACAAAAATTTTGTGCTGTCCGCGAATGCTCTTTGTTCGGTATAAATTTCGACATATTGAACACAACACTATGCACACACTTTTCTAATTTATCACTTGTGCGCGTCTGACACTTGTTGATGATACAACAACATGACGCAGTGTCAAATCTTTATAGCACAAACTGCATTGGTGCACCATCTGTTGTCTGAAATCCGCTTTCCATATTTGTACACCTGGTGTATATATATATATATATATATATATATATATATATATATATATATATATATATATATATATATATATGCTCGATGAATTACTGTTACAACAATTTTCTCATTTTTGAAGTTTGATTCTTCAGTTTAGTGTGGAGGTAAACCAGCGGAAGCTGGACGACGTCGCGCACTCGGGGTACACAGCACGCTATGACATGCTCCGGGCCGACGCACAGTGTGTCGACTAGTACAAGTTAGCTGGACAAAATTATTTTTTTTTCACTTATTTCAATTGTTTATGTATATTCTATGCATATTAAGTTATTTTAAGAAAAAAATCATCGCTTTGTTTTTTTTTATGGGCGTGGCTAATTTTTTTCCCCTAAATTAGTCAGCTACGCAGACATATTTAACGATAACTCGGGACATTAAAAAATGCGTAACAAAATTTTATTAAAGTTGATTGAATATTATTTTATTCTATCTTTTATCGTTTTGGAGTTATTTAGAAATTAATGGAGAGAAAAAATTTTTTTTTCGTGTAAAATTCATTATTTTTTTCGGTAAAAAAGCGCAATAACAAAAGAAAAACAAAATATTATTTTTGTTTTTGTTTATGTTTTATGTTTATGTTTTGTTTTAATAAGGCTTGCAAATTTATTTCAGCACGAGTTTCTGTTATAGCAATGTGCTCCTCTGCAGGGTAACAGGCCTGTTTGGACTTTTTTTAAACTAAAATATGACGGAAACACATTATGCCCCGCCTTCATGGACCACTTCCTAGTTTGTTTGTAAGAATGCGTTGTTGACTTAGAATCTATATAGTAAGCTAAGGCTTCGTCACTACTTAATTGCCTAGGATTAACGGAACTGGTATTTTTAGACTTAATAATATTATCTGGGCTCTCACTAATGTCTCTAATCATATTGGCAATTTTCCTTTGCCCTGCTGAACGCACAGCAATTTCGGCAGCAGTCCCAATTCACTGACACTTCGGGATTCTACGAGATCCACGACGCGACGTTTCTTCGTCTTAAACGACGATTCCTCGAAATATTTGCGAGGTCTTCCTGCAGGAGTCACATTCTCACTTGATGTTGAAGGTTGTGGCGCAAAAGAACTCGCAGTAAACTGTATGTCTGCTTCATCCAACCAATTCTTATTTTTAATTAAAAAACGCTCCTTCGACTTTCCTGAAGCCAACCATTTGGCACCAAACTTATCAGACAAGTTGGATATCTTCAACTTTATTTCTTTTTGGCTGCTTTCAGTAATGTCACCAAAGTGAAATTTTGAAGAAAGAAAGTCATATACACGCGAGTTTTTTTCATTCTTCGTGTGTTTCAACCACTCCTCAAAAAAGGCTACCCTTGAAATAGAGTAAACGTGTTCTGGAAAAAAAGAATACAAAAAAAAAAAACATGTTGTACTGAAGTGTGCTAAACAATATGTGTATTTTTACGAAGAATAAAGTTATTTCTGTGTAATATCTAAAAACTAGCCCGGATAGAGGTGAATGTCTGTATATTCTGAACTTTCAAAGTTTTTTTTTTAAAAAAAACACGCTAAAATATATAGGCTATTTAAAAAAAATACTAAAAATTCAAATTAATAGATTCTGATTAAAAAAATACATTAAAAAATAGTACTTACCCTCAGTATTAATATTCATCACAAAAACTTTCACAATATTACAATATGTCACTATAAGATGTGCACGAAAGTGTCGCTAAATTGCAACTGATTGATTAAAAGAGCTGCATTAAACTCATTACCTGACTTCTGACGCTTATGACTCGCCACTTGCAAATTTGATAAACAACCTTTTCTCGGAATTCGGGGTTTGGTGGTGTTGTTTACGTTTTGCAAATAAGATTTCCTGGAAATCATAACATGAATTTTGTCCACCTAGCATGTTTCTACGCGACACACTGTGCGACGCAGCTAAATATAAAAAATTTTATTAGAAAAACTACTGCACCTACCACTTTGAAATTTTGATGAGATTTCTATGAACTATAACAAATATTTTAATCGTTGAAAAACAATTTCGCAGATGTCTTTTTTTTGTAATTTTAAACAAATGGTATTTGTTTAATATAATTGCATATTTGTTGTTAAAAAAATATTAAATTTTTATTCTTCATTTCTATATGTAAAATTTAGGTTATACTTTACCTTACCAGAAAACATTGTGTCTTTATAAAGAATTGTTCACAAACTGGAAATTTTTCAAAAAAGTTCAATATTTTCCACTTCAAAAATTAAAAAATTCGTTAATTGAAAATGTTGCATATTACATCGAAATCAAAAAATACGAGTCTTTTTTTGTATCCGATAAAGAAAAAAAATATGAAAGGCAATTTTATTTTTCGATTGTAAATATGAGATGGAATGACCCATCAGTTTCTAATAGTTTTCACTTCCTTGTATTATTTCCTTTGCGGTGTGCAGTAACGCCATAAAAACATAAACTGGTATTTCTAGTTCTACAAAACTGAAAAATAAATACACAGAATATTTCATTTAAAAAATTTAAAGTTTAAGTTTCGTGTGAAGAACGCAATTCGTAATGGTTGGCAAAAAGAAATCCTTTAAAAACGATACGACTTCTGCAATTAACATTTGTGCTTAGCACGTCAAATTAACAAGTTAGCAAACTGGCTCATTTATAACACAGGGCAACAAAAAAATATTTTTGTTTTGGTGCCTGGGATTTTAGAGCTGATTTTAACTATATTTGGGACGCTGCTAAATCTATACATGCAATCCGTTTTTCTCTATCAGCTCTACTTTTTTAGATACATCAACTTATCTACCAATGTGGTTTTTATTCAGTATATTCATTTATGAGAGTTCTAAAATTATTATATATTCATTAATGTAGGTACAATGGTTTTTTATTGTCAGTCTGTAATTGAGTAAATTCCAGGTAAATCTATAAATAGTGGAACCATTGCCTATCAGGTACCTGAACTGACCCTTTTAATCACCTAACTCGAGTAAGTCTCGTCAGTTTGTGCGTTCTTACTAATGAGAGTAGATCGAATTCGGCGTGTTATTTTATGTTAAGAAAAGAGTGTTTTTGTGTTATTGAACAGAATTAAAATGAGTTCAGGTTCCAGTTCAAGAAGAAGTTGTGTAAATCAACCTGATGTGTTTTGCTATATATGCGGAGAATACATGTTTCAACAAAACAGACAAACTATTACTGACTTTGTAAAGCGAGCGTATCTTGGATACTTTGGAGTTAAGCTTGGTGATCAGAACAAAACGTGGGCCCCGCATCTCGTATGTAAAACTTGTACAGAGCATTTACGGCAGTGGACTACCGGGAAAAGAAAATGTCTAAAATTCGGCGTATCAATGGTTTGGAGAAAACCAAAAAACCAGTTCAATGATTGTTATTTCTGTTTAGTAAATACTAATGGAATCAATCGAAATAACCGCAGTAAGTGGACTTATCCCAATTTAGACTCGGCAATACGCCCTATGCCGCACTCAGATGAAATACCGATTCCAACATTTCATCAGCTACCACATATCTCTGATGACGAATATTTTCCCTCTGATCACTCTTCTGATGCTAATAAAAGTTCTGATGCTAATGAAACTAACAGTGACTATGAGGGGGACGTCATCAGTTCCTCAACGCTTCAATCAAAATGAATTAAATGATCTCACCAGGGATCTCAATTTATCGAAAAAAGCTTCTGAAGTACCGGCTTCTAGGTTGAACGACAAAAATTTACTAGAACAAGGAACCAAAATTACCTTTTACCGTACAAGAGAAAAAGATCTGCTACCATTCTTTTCTTAAGAAGACAATCTTGTATTTTCTCACGAAATTAGGGGACTCATGAAAGAAATGGGACTTTCTGAATATATTCCAGATGATTGGCGCCTATTTATTGACAGTTCAAAGCGAAGTTTAAAATGTGTCCTTCTACATAATGGGAATAAATATGGTTCAATACCACTAGCTCACTCAACGAAACTGAAAGAAGAATATAATACCATAGCTTTGGTCTTGCAGAAGATAAAGTATTACGAACATCAATGGATGATTTGTGTAGACTTAAAAATGGTAAACTTTCTTCTTGGGCAGCAAAGTGGTTACACGAAATATTCGTGTTTCTTGTACCTTTGGGATAGTAGGGACAAAACACACCACTGGGTTAGAAAAGATTGGCCTCAGAGAGAAAACATGGACGTTGGGGAAAAGAATGTCATTAACGACGCTTTGGTTGAAAGAGAAAAAATCATACTTCCTCCGTTACATATAAAGTTGGGCTTAATGAAGCAATTTGTAAAGGCTCTTGATAAGAATGGGTCTTGTTTTGCATATATAGGGGTAAAAATGCATCAGTTGAGCACAGAAAAACTCAAAGCAGGGATATTTGACGGCCCACAAATAAGACAATTAATTAAGGATCCTGCTTTCATAAATTCAATGAATCAAGTTGAACGAGAAGCTTGGACATCATTTGTTGCAGTTGTAGAAAATTTTCTAGGCAAACATAAAGCTCAAAACTATGTTGAAATGGTTAACAATATGCTTAATAGTTTCAAATCCTTAAGGTGCAATATGAGTATTAAAATACACTATTTACACAGCCACTTAGACCGTTTTCCAGAAAATTTAGGAGACATGAGTGAGGAACAAGGTGAAAGATTTCACCAAGATATTAAAGTTATGGAGGACCGCTACCAAGGAAAATGGAACATGCACATGATGGCAGATTACTGCTGGAGTTTAAAAAGGGACTGTTTAAAAAAACATTCAAGAATGTCGCGGAAAAGAAGCTTTCCAAGTGTTGAGTGACTATTTCATTTCTTCAATGTTTTTTTTTTGTTTGTAAGTACGACATAATATTGTATTTTGTATAACTAAAATAAAAATTTCGTATCTACTTTTGTTTACTACACTTACGGATTTGAGTTACAATAATGTAACTTATATTTCTCTAAAATTGTATATCTTAAAAATTTGAGCTCCTAGGTACAAATGAATACGTTATTTGAATTCAGGACATCAAATTGATATAGAATCAGCTCAAAAAACCTCGACACCAAAACAGCTGTTCCCCTGTGTTATCAATAACCTTATTTTCGCTTGTAAAATATTATGTTGTAGATAATAATACTGACAATAATATTGGCTTAAAAGAAATAAAACCAAATAAAACCGAACAAAATACTACTTGTAACAATGTTGTCATCGTTCACAATGAAGAAACTGTGGAAGATGGACCAGTAAAAACGTGCTGTTCAAAATTTATTACCACTTTAAAATTAATATCTGCCGTTTCTACAGTCGCTTTTGATCTTCTTTTGTGGGTAAGATGATTATTTATTACTATGGTAAATCCCAAGATATAAGATCCTGCCTTTTTGCTTTTCCAATGGGGCAATAAACGACCTTATTAAGGTTTTGTGCATAGTTGCCAAGTATTACGATAAACGTATTTTTATTTTACCTGGTTTGTATACCGCCCTCACTTACACCTGCAATCATATTGGTTCTATTTTTACCTATATATTTACTACCCGGCAACCCAGTTTGGAGCCCTTTAAGTATTTGATAATATAGACCTAATGATCACAGGTCCCCATTAAGATTCGAAAGATACTTTTTATTATTTTTAATTTTAGTTTTACTTACAACTTACAACGTAACGGTTCTATTTTAAATATGTGGCTTCCGTGGGAAAATTGCAATAGTGGCTATCGCAAGAGAAAACATTTATCACTTGACGCTAAACAAATAGTGAAAAATGTTTACGACAGTTTGGGTAAAAATATATTTGAATGAACAAAGTGCTTTGCAAGAAACCAGTGAACTAACAAAAACCATCACTCAGGAGCAGAAAAAAACGGAAAAATTTTCAAATGCATCATGCAGACGATTGTGAAAAACACGTCATCAAGAGAAAAATATATTCTATGTATGAAGAGCAGTTGGTGCCGACACTAGACAAAATAAAATTAAGACTGGTGCAGGACGGGACCAATATACATTGTGGCCGATCAACCCTTCACAGAATTCTCTTAAGAATGGAATTCACGTTCCGAAAAATTAACAAAAGGCAAGTAGTGATGAAGTCACAAAGATTACGAATCTTGCGACATATTTATTTAAAAGAAATTAAAAAGTATCGATCAGAGAATTTGCCAAGAATTTACCATGGCTAAATATGTTTCGATACCCATGACACTGTGCAAAAGGGTGGGTTGACAGCAGTACAAAATGTCAGACAAAGGCACCTTCAAATAAAGGTAAACCAATAACCATTTTGCATGCTGGATCTGAAAAGGGCTGGGTTTCAAGTTGTCTACTATTATCTGCAAAAAACATAAAAGATTCTAGTTTGGACTATCACGAAGACATGACCGCTTAATTTTTTTAAAATTGGTTTCAAAATTCTCTTTTGCCAAATGTTCCCGAACAGAGTGTTATAGTTATGGACAACGCAAGTTACCATAGTCGCCTACTAAATAAGGTGCCTAATGTAGCCAACACCAAATCGGAAATACAGGAATATATGTTAGAAAATGACATTTATTTTGACTTTAGTTATAAAAAAGTGATCTTTTGGAAGTTTTGAAAGACTATAAATTGAAAAAGAAATATGTTTGTGATAGTATGGCGGAGAAAATGGGACACACTGTTTTGCGGCTTCCTCCGTATTATTGTGTGTTTAATCCAACTGAACAAATTTGACATCAAGTTAAATCAAAAATAAGGGCACAAAATGTTTCTCCTACTTTAAGCGTGATAGTGGTTGAATTAGTAAAAAAATTATAAATGATATCCTTTGTGAAAGCTGGAAGAATTCCATTCAGCACGTTGTTAAAGTTGCAGATTCATATATTTACGTAAATAATATCAAATCATTGATAATTATCTCAGGTGATGACAGTGATAGTGAAACCGAATTAGGCTTAAGTTAAAATATATTTTTATTTATACAGTATGTCCCCTCTTGTAACTTCAAACTGTATATTTGTACTTCTTTTTCATTTGTTTTTACATGCATCTATAAATAAACATCTCCAAAAACACTTATAATTTTATTTATTTGCATTAATGAATAAAATTCTTAAGTCCATCTCTGCAACATATCATAAACAAAAGGTCAGAATTTTTATATTGCCCACTTAAAACGGCAAAAATCAGGATCTTATATTTTGAGACAGGTTATACCTCTTTTGCTCGCTTATAAATATATAGCTGTAGGAAGAGTCGCAGAGCTTAAAAAAATTATTTCTCTTCATAACTACCGTCTACACTAATATACTTGCTCAGCGGATCTCAAGTTATTTTGTTCCATCAAATAAATCTTTCTTTGATTGTAAAAGCAAGTTTACTTTTACACTGTTACGTTACGTGCTCTAAACAGTATTGTTAAAACCATAATTTCATTTAAATCATTTAGTTTTTTAGTCTAGTTACAAATCGCTACAAATTTCTTACTTAAAAATTTCTTCAAACTTGTTACTTATGTTACATATTTAAATTAAGGGGGGGAGGCGCGTGTTTTTTGACTATTTTTTTTTGCATAAAAAGTTAGTTTAACATCTGAAGAATGTCCTCACGAAGTTTTAAACGGAAATTCGATCTCTAAATTTACCTATCGTGTAATGAAAGAGACTGTCTCTGATTGATACCACGAGCAGATATGAGGCGTTGCGGATAGTAAGGGCGAACTCAACAAAATGAAGTTTCGAAAAAATTGAATTTATAGGAAAATCTAAATGGCGAACTCAACAAAATATTGGCAAAATTAGGTTTTTATTATTTATTTATAATTTATTAGCTTTTTATTATTTACTTAAGTAGAATAGTGTATTCCGTGAATTTTTAAATGTTTTTTAAATATTTATTTGTGTATTTTTTTTTTTCATATTTTACTGTTCGTTTCTGATGCTACACTATCACCTAAAATTGGCAATACCTGGGAAAAAATTAGACCGGTATTAAAAATTTTGAACACATTTTATTTAATTTTAAGGTTATTGTTTTAATTAAAGGTTTTGTTATTACAAAATAGTTACTTGATACAACATACAAAACAGTGGAAATATGGTATTGAAACTAACATAAAAAAAACTAAAGAAAAGAAACAAATAATTAGCCAAGTTCAGTTGTAATCTATTTGGTCATCGTCCATAACATCTTCATTTTCGGTGCTCTTATTCGTTGCTGCGTCTTGAGAGGCTATAATGTTAGTAAAGTACCGACTCCAAGGTAGGGGAACATACGGTAACAAGTCCTGAATGTCCTTTAATTTGGAGGCTGGTATTTTAATGGGAGCACTGTAAAGTCTCGTCAGTGTTTCACTGGCCAAATGAAAATGATCAGGATCATAGTTTTTCACCTTGCCTTTTTGTAGTTTGACTGCCGTTTTGACATCCAAACTGTAAGCAGAATGAATGTAGAAACCTTGCTTAAAGTTATTTGTAAATTCAAAGATCTTTCCATCTTTAAACTTAGCACCAGCCATCTGCATTTTAGTAATTTTCTTTTGAAAATTAGAGAAATTGAAAATCATGTCCTATCTAAGTTGGACAACGCAAAACTGGTTTTTTTTGGCGACAGCTTTCAATCATTAACTTATAGTGATCCATGGTATACACAGTGCTATTCCGTATTTCTCTCTCAATGTTCCCAAAATCCCTATCACAGGGAAGGTATGAGTGCCCAGGTATCATAAAATAGTGTTTAATTTCAATGAACTGGTCTTTGTGTATAAAGTATAGATTTGCCAAAACAAGATTTAAATTCTTGTTCTGTCCAGAACAGTTATCACTGAACATAATAACTTTTTTAACATTAACATCAACTTTACACAAATAATCGTACAAGCAACTTGCAATCTCACATGATCCACGCCTCCCTGTACTTTCATCCCAAAGGTACATCGTTGAAGAACCGGTTTTTACATTATGGATACAAAAGTTATAGGTCCATAGCTTCCTTTTGTAATACTGAATCCCAGTAGTCAGCTTTGGGGTTGGCAAAGCCTGCTGCAGATCAAAAGCTATGACCAGAAAAGAGTCATCGGCATTACTCCTTAATCCCTTAAGAAGAGACTGAGCAGCTTTTGCACGGGTCAGATGTAACTTCCTTCTCTTGTTTAAGATTCTCGATTTCAGCAACATTTTCGGAATCGTGCATTTGGCTACTTTTAATTTTTATGTCTACTTTATCGCAATAATTACAGGTGTCACTTTTTGGGGGCTCAAAACCAATATTGAACTGCAAATTAAACGTATCACGATAATAGTGCTGATTTACCGGGCTATAACCAGGGTAATTTTCCGTAAGCCATTCATTGTAAAGAGAATAGAGCTTTTTAATATTAAGTCCAACAGGTAAGTATTTTCGATGGGGCTTTTGGCGCGACTGTAATGACTGGTGACAGTAGGTAGTGACATGATGTGTTCTTTTACTTTAGAAAGATCGTCATTTCCTATTTTCTTCGCGGGTTCACACCTCCCCCTTTGATCCGTTGTAACAGTTCCAGTTCTGCTGGTTATGTCAAGTACGACTCGAACGCGCTTTTCAGAGATGCCATGAATGTTATAAAACGCAGTACGACAAACATCACGATTAGCGTGATCAACAGTCACATTATATTGAATGCGTCTCAGGGTACGACTTGGACGCCCCTTTACGTAAGATCTTTTTACATCATTGCAGATCAACAATTTTGATAAGTAAGCATTCTGTAGATCATAGTTTCCAATTTGCCAAAAAGAGTCAAAAATATTGGTGACCAGTTCAGCGCCTATTTTCTCAAAACATCCACACTTGCAAGGAGGTCCAATTTTGCGGGCAACAACGTGCCTTTTGTTATTTCTTGAAATGTAAGCACTTCCTGAATTTCGTTTCAACTTACACTCGTTTTTTTTGCCAATCATTCATCTTAGCAGGTCTCTTTCGCGAATAACCCGACACAGCACTACCATCTAAATGTTGTACACTTACTTCACTACTAGAAGGTCCAGGTTGCGCCATACTTTTCTTAAAAAAAGAAGTGACAAAACCAAACAAAACATAAACGTATTAACTTCAAAATTAACTTGAACTAACACGCAGAAAGCGTAAAATTTCAAGTAAACCTCATTTAGTGACGCAAATACCGGTGGTTGCTCCGCGCGAAATTGTTGAGTTCGTCCTTACTACCCGCCCAGCTATCGCCTGTTCGAAATTTTTCATTTATTTGATACTGAAATTTGAAGGCGAAGCAAGAGCGAACTCAACAATTAGACCGGTATGTGATGTAGGAAAAGTACTATAAAATAGAATTATATATAAAAAAAAAATTTGACCCAATGTTGAATTCGCCCTTACTATCCGCAACGCCTCATATATAAGCGCGCGCGTGAATGCTTTACCTGTAGGTTTTATGACTAAATAAACTACTTGTTTCACTATTTTGGTAATAGATGGTATAAGTGAAGAGAAAAATAGCAATATTTTTTCGTTTGGATAGCGGCCCCAAGGTAGCGCCAAGAGGTGCTGCTTTTTTTTTCTCAAAACGTAAAATTCCGCACGCTGTACAATGTAGTTCAAAAAGTAATTCACGGATTCACTTGAAATTTTATACAGATATTCATTAACCTGTTGACCACTGAATGAATGTACAAAAATTATAAAAAGTTAATTATAAACATTATTTTTGGTAAATTTAAATTCATGCAAAGCGTATAATCATACACTAATGATATTTTTTTGTGTTTATTTTTGTGCACTGTAGCGAACTGGGCGTTGCACGACCCAAATTCAAGGAGTCAACTTTGAGCAGTTGATGCTCCGCCATTTTTATAATTTTTTTAAAAAGTTGAGACTTTATTTTTGAAGTCAGTTCTTTTTTATGTACTTTTTCTTTTTTGTATAATTATTCACAAAAAAAAACGGTCGTTTACATAAGTCTCCCGCCTTAAGTTTTGCTGTATAACATACTTATATCTAAATAATTTTTAGTGTCTCGTACGGAGTACGAGGCTGGTTTGAAAAGTCCGTGCAAAAATAAAAACTACTTATGTGTTTGGGGTAAACCTTTTTTATTTTTCGACATAGTCTCCTTTTAGGCTTATACACTTCGTCCAACGATGTTCTAGTTTGTTGATCCCTTCCGAATAATAGGATTTGTCCAAGTCTGCAAAATATCCATTAGTGTCTGCAATCACCTCCTCGTTTGAATCAAATTTTTGTCCCGCCAGCCATTTCTTCAAATTGGGGAACAAATAGTAGTCCGAGGGAGCCAAGTCTGGAGAATAGGGGGGATGTGAAACGAGTTGGAATCCTACTTCCATTAATTTTGCGACCACAACTGCTGAGGTGTGTGCTGGTGCGTTGTCGTGATGGAAAAGGACTTTCTTGTGGGCCAATCGCGGGCGTTTTTCTTGCAGCTCGGTTTTCAAACGGTCCAATAACGATGAATAATATTCACCTGTAATAGTTTAACCCTTTTCCAGATAGTCGATGAGGATTATCCCTTGCGAATCCGAAAAGACAGTCGCCATAACCTTTCCGGCCGAAGGAACGGTCTTCGCCTTTTTTATTGCAGATTCCCCCTTGGTAACCCATTGTTTAGATTGTTGTTTGGTCTCAGGAGTATAGTAATGTATCCATGTTTCATCCACAGTGACGAAACGACGCTTAAAGTCCTCCGGATTCTTCTGGAACAGCTGCAAACCATCCTTGCAACACTTCACACGATTCCGTTTTTGGTCAAGCGTGAGCAATCGCGGCACCCATCTTGCGGATAGCTTTCTCATGTCCAAATATTTATGCAAAATATTATATACCCGTTCAGTCGAGATGCTCACAGCACTAGCAATCTCACGCACCTTAACTCTTCTGTCATCCATCACCATATCATGGATTTGATCAATGATTTCTGGAGTCGTAACCTCCACAGGCCGTCCAGAACGTTCAGCGACACTTGTGCCCATATGGCCAGTCCGAAAATTTTGAAACCACTTATAAACTATTCTAATCGAATGTGCAGAGTCACCAT
Organism: Pachyrhynchus sulphureomaculatus; assembly: GCA_019049505.1. NCBI lineage: Eukaryota > Metazoa > Arthropoda > Insecta > Coleoptera > Curculionidae > Pachyrhynchus > Pachyrhynchus sulphureomaculatus. The sequence goes on along the minus strand of CM032455.1, from coordinate 170,590,480 downwards.
AATGTTTATCAAGCTTCTCTTTAGTCTCCTGAGGCGTTTTGCCTTTCATAAAGTAATGTTTAATCACCACACGAAATTCTTTTTCGTCCATTTCTTGAAAATCACTCGACTTCCTTGATTCACACGAATGCCAAACACAAAGAAATAGACCAATATGGCTGAAACTTGGTGTGCGTTCATTCAAGAGTTGCTACTAACTAAACATGACTTCGATACGCGCCGGTGGTGCCATCTCTCGGACTTTGCACGGACTTTTCAAACCAGCCTCGTACTTATGTGATCACTTCGGTGTCTATCTGTCTGTCACAGCCGCTTTTCTCCAAAACTATTTGACGTATAAAGTTGAAATTTGGCACAAATATAGGAACTGATTGCCCAATCAGAGCTGCGCAGTTTTAAAAGTTAATTGTTGACTTAAGGGATTAGTTTTAGGGGGTGAAATCGGAAGTGAAAAAAAATTACCAGGTTATCGAGTGAGGTGTCAAATGAAAGCTGTGAAAACATGAGTTCAATTTTTTTTATGGGTCTAGCACATGTACTACAGGGTGTGCGTGTATTTCTAACATGCACCGCTCTGAGAGGAATAAGCGGGCTACGCCGAACACTTTCCATGAAAATACTTAGAATAGGCTCAAGTAGCTAACTGTTCTTCGATGTTCCAGTGAATCAAGGCCGCCGGTCAGTTCGGGGTCTCCACTCAGACGAACAGCTCTTCTCTGAATAGAATCCAACAAATACATTGTATGTTTGGGAGCGGAGCCCCAAACATGGGAGCAGTATTCCATAGTTGGTCGAATTTGAGCTTGATAAAGAATTAACAGTTGTGGAATGTAAAGCTTTCTGGTTCGAAAGAATAACCCCAACTTTTGAGAAGCTCTCCTTGCTATGCCTGCAACATGTTCATGCCAGGACATATTTGCTCTCAAATTAACGCCCAACAAATTGAGTGACGATGTTAGAGGAATGGAGTGCCTCGACATAACTATGTAGGGTTTAGTAACGTTAACTTTTTTAGAGAAAACTGCCGCCTGGGTTTTTGTAGTGTTAAATTCCACCTGGTTACTGTCACCGTAAGATAGAATTTCTTAGAGGTCTTTGTTACGTTGAATCACTTCCGCTAACTGCGGATATTCGTCTGAGTAGCCGATGTCCGAGCGTTCAAAGGGAATGAAGAGATAAGCGTACGATCATTTGCAAAGCTGTGGATTGAATTCCCGATCTTTTCCAGAAGATCGTTAATGTAAATGAGAAAGAGAGTAGGAGACAGTATGCAGCCTTGGGGCACACCGGCCTTGATAGTGAAAATGTTAGAAAGAAACCCGTCGACTGCCACTCGTAAAGAACGCTGTCTGAGGAAACATGAGAGCCACAAACGGAACTTTTCAGACATACCGTAAGAGCGTAGCTTAGCCAACAGTTCATCGTGCCAAACACGATCGAATGCCTTAGATATGTCAAGAGCAACCGCTCGAGATACTCTAAAGTGTTCAATTACGTTGTTCCAAACATGTGCTGCATAAGTCAGAAGATCTCCTGTTGATCTGTGTTTACGAAAGCCGTATTGGTGATCGCTAATAATGTTGAATCCTTCAAGATATTTTAAAAAAATGCTAATCGATAGCCTTTTTCATGACTTTCGATATTAATGAAAGCAGTGCGACTGGTCGGTAGTTATTTGACAAGGTCTTCTTGCCTTTTTTAGGTATCGGCTGAACTGTGGCACATTTCCAGCAGGATGGAAACATTCCCATTCTGTAGGACAGGTTGAAAAGTCTATAGAAAACTGGTGTTAGTTTCGCACAGTTTTTAAGAACTATGGCAGGTATTCCGACAGCGCCAGAAGCTTTCTTGGTGCCTAGCTTGATTAATAAATATATACGATAAATATATACGATCTATACGATGTACTACTTGCGCACACTTTTCTTTGTATTATTTTTAAAAAATGGTCAAAAATCGCTATCCTCCGACCCTATCTCGAAAAATACTTATCAAAAAATTTTGAAAAACTCTGGAATAATCTTCATATAGTTTAGATTGAACGAAAATTATCATTACGTTTGAAAATTTATCTTATATAAAACAACTATATGGCTTGACAATATGGTGGAGGCTTTTTAATATACAGTACATTACTATTATCGCGTTGCGCTTCACTGTACCGAGACAAAATAATTTTATTTTATTTGTTTATAATTCAACAAATATTTAGGTTTCTAGATTGAGTTAGATTTAATTATTGGCTATTAGTGATTAAAAAAAACTTGAAAATACATATTGGATCTTAAGATATGTATATTTCAAGGACTAATTAACTTAGCCTAGATAAGGATTTTATTTTATTTCAAGAGCAATCACTGTATGGAACACAAATTGTGCAAGTCCGACTTGCACTTGTCCATTTTTAGTGTTCCGTACGGAACACTTATAAGATCACTTCGGTGTCTGTCTGTCCGTCTGTCACACCCGATTTTCTCCGAAACTATTTGTCATAGAAAGTTGAAATTTGGTAATAATATAGGAATTGATGGCCTCATCAGAGCCATGTAGTTTTGAAAGGTAAATTTTGACTTAAGGGGTTAGTTTTGGGGGGTGAAATCAGAAGTGAAAAAAAAAATTTTTTACTAGATAATCGAGTGTGGTGTCAAATGAAAGCTTGTGAAAACATGAGTAAAAAATGTAAATGTAATACTTGCGCGCACTTTTCTTTGTATTATTTTTAAAAAATCGCGAAAAATCGCTGTCCACCCGCCTTATCTCGAAAAGTACTTATCAAAAAAATTTGAAAAAATTCTGGAATATTCTCCACGGGGTGTACATTAAACGAAAATTATCACGAGTGCATTACCTGTAATAATTTATCTGATATATAAAAAAACAGAAATTTCAAGGTCATCAATGTTCAGCAAAGATTGGAAATAAACTTTGTTGAAAACTCATTTGGGATGTGTTTTGTGAAGTCACTGATCATTTTATACTTCCGTTACAACATCGTTTATTTTAACAGGTTGACTGCCGACCACTCCGATCGGAGTGCGTCGGGTATCTTCGCCAACGCCGTCTACTCCGATCGGAGTTCGACATGCGTTCTTACGAAACGTTTTAGTATTCCATCGGCGTTGTATATGAAACGTGTTTCTAGTGGTGGCGTTGCTTAAAAACGCAAGTTCTAACAGGTGCTTAAGTGGTTCCTCGGATTTGCTTTTGATTTGGTTGTAATCTGCCGTACAATATGGACAATCAACCTGGGCCTTCTGGTATTAAAAAAAGACATTGTAGTGATGAAAAAAAGGTATATGATAAGAAAAAGAAGCTAACTGACACTGAATTATTGCAGCTATTGGAAGAAAGCGGAGGTAGTAGTGACGAACATTACGTACCAGACACAGACGATAGTGATGTAAATTCAAGCTCCGAGTCCGAAGAAGAGAATTTTATAGACCCTATTCGGCCACATCAAACACTTCCTAGCCTTGATGAGATAAAATGGAACGATAGAGGTGCGTTAAAACAAATTTTGTTCCAGAAAACCCAGGAATTATTGGTGCAAATTCCAGGACAGGGTGCACCTATCGATTTTTTCGAAATGATCATTGATGATGATTTTTTACAAACTATTGTAGAACGAACGAACTCTTACGCAGTCGAGGTTTTGCTGCGCCCAGAAACAAGTACAAAATCACGTATTACTAATTTTAAAGATCTTACTCTTGACGAACTAAAAATTTTTTTGGCCCTGTTACTTCACACTGGCACAATATCCTTGAGCCGTCTTAACGATTATTGGAAAACTGATCCGCTATTTAATCTACCTGTTTTTAGAAAATATATGTCAAGGAATAGATTTTTACTTATCTTGAGGTGTTTGCATTTTACATCTCCAGATATGGATCCGGCAGATCGGCTAGGAAAGATTAGATTTGTGGCAGATTTTTTTAACAACAAGATGGGAGAAATTTACTATCCTGGAAGAGAGTTGTCTTTGGATGAAGCTATGGTACTTTATCGGGGTCGTCTCCAGTTTAAACAGTATATCAAGAATAAGCGTCATAAGTATGGTATGAAGTTATACATGCTGACAGAGCGTAATGGAATAATTTGAAATTTCGTGTCTACGAAGGTGCGACAGATGTTTATGGTGGAAGCGGACATACTGAAAAGATTGTTTTACATTTATTGGAGGAAAAATTGGGTGTGGGACATGCTGTTTATCTAGACAATTTTTACAATAGTGTTAATTTAGCTAGGAAATTACTTCAACAAAATACATACTGCATTGGTACGCTGAGAGCTGAGAGGAAAGATAATCCGAAAGAGGTAATGAGTGCAAACTTAAAACGTGGTGAGAATAAATCTATGTTTTGCAATGGAGTGCATGTCGGAAAATGGCGCGATAAACGCAATGTTCAATACATTTCAACAGAATTTGGAAGCGAAATGGGCATTTTTAAAAACAAAAGAAATGAAGAATCTGAAAAACCTTCCGCAATCATTGGATATAATGCTTTTATGTCCGGTAGAGATAGACAGGATCAAATGATGGCATATTATCCTTGCAGCTGTAAAACCATTCGGTGGTACAAAAAGTTATTCATGCATGTGCTGCAAATGAGCATGATAAACAAACGCCTATTTTTTGTACAATAGATATTCGCGGTCTGACCAGTTACGATTATATGACTTCCGATTGGATGTCATAAGAAATTTACTAGCCAGACGACCAATTACTAATTTGCCGCAAATTCCTCCAGGCCAAATAAATGTCCACAGCATTAGCAAAGTAGAAAAAATTGTTAGTGGAAAAAAAGGAACTAAAGAAACAAAACGGGTAAGCAGAAAGGAATGCAAAGAATGCAGGAAAAATAAAATAAGAAAGCCAACAGTGTATGAATGCAAAATGTGCCCTGGACAACCAGGTTTTTGCCTTAATTGCTTTGAGGATTACCATAAAAATGTACAAAAATGATTTAGAAATAAATGTTTTGAGTTCATGAGTTCGATTTATTATTTCTTTACTTATTTAATTGGACACTCCGATCGGAGTGTTCGGCATCTAGTAAAAATTTTCACTTGCAATGTCGATTACTCCGATCGGAGTGAAATTTTTTTTTTCTAATATTTTGAATGGCACATAAAAAAAACACATCCAAGACTCATTTTAATTCATATTTACCACAATAAAATAAAAATATTTGGAAAAATCTTACCGGCGTCAACCACAAACTCAAAAATATAGATCGGCAGTCAACCTGTTAAAAGCAATCAACGTACGGAACACTAATTGCGCAAGTTCAACTTGCACTTGACCGGTTATTTTTAATACATTAAATTTCCGTTGGTTAAGATATAAATGTTAAACACCTATTATTTTAAAAGCAGGACATGATGAGATTAACATAGGCAACTGAATATACAACTAAGTGTATATCTGGTTGCTTATAAATAGAAAATTGGTAAATAAAAATCTTTGTAGTAAAATATGACAACTATAAGTAATCCAAAATGCATATTACGTAATTTGGCTTAAAATTCGAATTGCATTGTCCTTGCTAAAGTCTCGTATTCGTTAATAAATTACTTTCATAGATTCTTGCACTTTTTCACGTCTTGGCGTCGCTAGATTACGAAAAACGATTTCCCATTTTGGGCAATCTATTGATAAAATAATTCTCGAATGAAATATCAATTTTACACATGCAATGCTTGAGGTAGGAATGGAAGAAAACAGCTCCGCAAAACAAATCTGACTGGTAACAGTCGGATTGTTAAAATAGGTCTCGTCGAGCTCCTCAAAGATGCTGTGCAAGTAGAAGTTGTATTATAATATATAAACAATACTACGAAAAAAAATCGGCCAAGTTCAAGTCGGACCTGCGCAATTAGTGTTTCGTTACCTAAAATTTGCAATTAGAGCACCACCCAGAAACTGAGAAAAATACGTTTTCCTACGTTTTTTTGGGGCGTTGAATACGAATTCGAAGTTAAAAATCGGCGTTCGACTACCCTTAAGCCTCCCCGCCTCCCCCATCCCCCGAAAAATCGATGAAGTTTTAAAAAAAAACCCTTAGAGTATTTTTATGTTTTTTTAGAGCGCTGAACATCAATCCGGCGTTAAAAATAGCCGCTCGATTACCCCTGAGCCGCCTCGTCAACCCCAGCCCCCGAAAGAGCGATTAATTTAAAAAAAAAAAAACGGGAAAAAACCCTAGAGTATTTTTATATTTTTTGGGAACAAAACACGAATCCAGAGTTAAAAATTGGCGCTCGACCAGCCCTGAGCCGCCTCGCCACCCCGAACCCCCGAAAGATCGACACCAAAAAAAAAAATGTTAGAGTATTTTTTATGTTTTATTGGGGAGCTGAACATGAATCCGGCGTTACAAATCAGCGCTCGACCACCCCTAAGCCGCCCTGCCATCCCCAACTCCCGAGAAATCGATTAAATTTAAGAAAATAAACCCTGTAATATTTTTATATTTTATTGGGGCGCTGAACTAACCTGAACTAACCTAAACTCACCTAAGCTACCCTATGCTCACCGAACTCGCATGGGTTAACATAGTTTACGTTAGATTAGGATATAAAATGTAAGGGGGTTTGTGGGGGGGCGCACCCCCAATACGCTTCTCTAGTGAGAAAGTCGTATTTCCCACCCCAAAAAACGTACATTCACTACCTATCATCCATTTTTCGATTCACAGATTTTTCAGGGGTTGGGAGTGGCAAGGCGGCTTAAGGGTGGTCGAGTGCCGATTTTTAACGCCGATTTTTGGTACATTCTCGTTCAAGTTAGTTCAGGTTCATTTTTTCTTTTGATTTAATCGATTTTTCGGGGGTTGGGTTAGTGAGGCGGCTCAGGAGTAGTCGAGCGTTGTCATTTTTAATGGCAGATTCGTGTTCAACGCCCCAAAAGAGATAAAAATTTTCTAAGGTTTTCTTAAAAAAACTTAATCGACTATACGAAGAATATTCCAGAATTTTTCAAAATGTTTTGTTTAGTACTTTTCTAGATAAGAGAGGGGACAGCGATTTTTGGCAATTTTTTAAAAATACTGTTAAGAAAAGTGTGCGCAAGTATTACATAATATATATTTTGAACTCGTGTTTTTACAAGCTTTCATGTGACATTCCACTCAAATACCTGGAAAAAAAATTATTTTATCACTTTCGATTTTACCCCAAAAACTCACCCCTTAAGTCAAAATCTTACTTTCAAAACTACATGACTCTGATGGAGCCATCAGTTCTCATATTAGTCGTAAATTTCAACTTTCTATGTCAAATAATTTCGGAGCAAATCGGGTGTGACTGACGGACAGACAAACGGACAGTGATCTTTTAAGTGTTCCTTGCGGAACACTAAAAAGCGTAGCATCTCTGAGAAACTCGATGAGGCACATTTTAACGATCCGGAAGTAGCCAGCCAGCTTCGTTTTAAGGCGACGTTTGGTTCCATGGGTTTTTCTGTAGTGATAGCTATAATTTCTGCAACGTAACGTTCACATTTTTAAAGTTGGAGCTTTTATAATTTTGATTGTATTTTTGTAAAATTATTTTTTTAGGCATGCAGTTTAGGTTTTTTAATCGTTGGATGCCTTATACTAGAAAGAAAATTCGATTTGGTGAGAGTTCTGATTTCTCACTCTCAAGACTTTCAGTCATTGGGACAAATGTGTATTTCTGTAGGTGTTATTTTTACTGTTCTCGTGGTTCCCCTTGGTCTGTTGGGGGTATTACGTCGTAACAGGAGACTTCTCAAGGGTGTAAGTATTATTAGCCCATCATTTCATTTCAGAAAACACAAACTTTTTTATATTTGACAAAAATTTGCGTGTAACATAATCGATCCATCAATATTAATTTTACACATTATATATCATTGTTTAGATGTCAAAGGACCCGGCACTAATCTTATGGAAAATGGAGCTCGGCCAATTTTTTTATATTACATTTTTTTGTAGCTTTTGTAGCCCTGATTAAAAGTCTCTACTGCCACAAAATGCGAAATGACTTGGTTTAAGATTTTAAAAATTAGTTTTGTCCCTTTTTTTTAATTGTTCAAAAATTTTCGAATTTGAAAAAAATATATTTAATTTGCTTCTACATGGCCCCACGAGTCATTTCAGTATATGCAGTGAATTTCAGACCCTGTATATATATATATATATATATATATATATATATATACAGGGTCTGAAATTCACTGAATATAGATATATATATATATATATATATATATATATATATATATATATATATATATATATATATATATATATATATATATATATATACATATATACACTCCTGGACAAAATTAACGCAACAATATATTAAATCATAGAAATCTCTATAACGAATTAATTTTAATAATTTTTTATGAACATTGGTTACACTAAAAGTTAGAAAAAACTTATTCGGATACTTTAAAAGTGAATTAGCTACCAAATTTTTCTATAAGATTCGAATTAAAATTATTCTTAAGACCTAATAACAAAGTCGTTGAAATTATGTAATAATGAAAAAAATAATCTGGGACACTAGTAGCGTCTGCTGCCTCCTCTACTTCGGATGATAGCGTTTATGCGTCTAGGCATGCTTCTAATTAAATTTTGGATAAAATCTTGAGGAATTTGCTCCCATTCTGTGATAACTGCATTTTCAAGTTCCCTCAGGTTTCTAGGTGCAGGTATATGACGTTTCACATTTTTCTTAAGGAGATCCCATACATGTTCTATCGGATTCAGATCCGGGCTTTTTGGTGGCCATTGCATAATCGGTATTTCAACTTGATTAAGATAATCGAGTACCTCCCTAGCCACGTGAGGTCGAGCGTTGTCTTGCATAAACAGGAAATTGGGCCCCACAAAATGACCGAAAGGCATCACATGTTCTATTACAATATTCTCAAGATAGTAGTCAGCATTCATGGATCTCGTACGGACAGGAACTAACTCTGTGCGAGCATCAAAGCAGATGCCACCCCAGAACATAACAGAGCCACCGCCGAATGGAATCCTTGCAGAGATATTGCAAGGAGCAATCCTTTCTCCTGGTCTTCGCCATACTCGCTCACGACCATCTGGATGTTTTAGACTAACCCTAGTTTCATCTCTGAAGAAAAGTTGTTTCCAATCATCTACAGTTTCCAATCATCCACAGACCAGTTTTCGTGATTTCGAGCAAAACGTAACCTGACAACTCTGTTCTCTCTAGTAAGCAAGGGCGCAGTGGCTGGTCTCCTACTGTTTAATCCACCTTCATTTAACCGTCTTCTAACTGTTTTAGAAGAAATTGTAACATTGCGAATAGCTTCGAGTTCGTTTCTTATTATAGAACTAGTGACAGTCCTGTTTCTTAAAGCATATTGTCTTATAAAACGTTCATCTAGGTCGCTAGTGCATCGTTTTAGCCCTTGCCCTAGCCTTCTAGAGCGACTTACCATACGACTTATTGTGGAACGATGTTTGCCTAACAAATTGGCAACATAACTCTGACAATATCCCTCGTCCAATAAAACTGAGGCTCGCACTACCTCGTGTTCAGTTAAATTCCTTGTTCGATTCATTTATCTAATTCTTTGGGTCAAAAATAAAACAGTCTACCACAAAAACGTATTACTTTGAAAAAGGGAACAATTTATAAGCTTACTTTTAAAGAAAATTTATCGCATTATTACAGAAAATTGTTTATCTTCTAAAAAATTCTTTAAAACTGTAAATCTAAACGAATTGTTTTGATTTCTGTCATGAACAACGAAACAAAATATGCATAGCCTACTATTCAAATACTCGATAAACTTTACAACTGAGATAAGAAAATGATAAATTAATTTTCAGATTGTTGCGTCAATTTTGTCCAGGAGTATATATATATATATATATATATATATATATATATATATATATATATAGGGTGTTAAGAAATTCACTGCATATATTGAAATGACTCTTGAGGCCATGTAGAAGCACATTAAATACTTTTTTTTTAAAGTTCGAAAATTTTTGAACAATTAAAAAAAGGGGCAAAACTCCTTTTTACCAAATATTTATAAAATCACCCCGCCTATGAAAGATCGACCTTGGTCTTCGTAAGGCGCGAGAGTAAATATATCACTTCCCGTTAACAGTTGTTTTCAAGTAGGGAGGGTACGACAAAATTGGCCCTAACTTTAAAAAAATCACTAATAAAAATAAATTTCCGTCTCTTAATAATGAAAGTGGATTTTGCATCATTCAGAAAAAAAACGCAAGAAGTTTGAAGAATAAATATTCAAAAGAATGTGGCAAAATCTTGAATTGGGGAATGGCATACCTTCTGAGAGTGTTGTCACCATTCCAGGCACTGGTTTGATTGATTATTTTAGTTTGGCGCGTCGATATCGAGGATCATTTGGCGCCATAAGTGGGATGTTTAAATCTTAGAAAATAATTGTGTTTCTTTGAAGAATTTGATCAAACTGGAGATATTTGTAACATTTGGAATCAATATTTGATCGAGAGGTTTTAATAGATCTAACCTTGTCTTAATGTCTAAATATTCATTTGAAGTTAAAATATGGTTAATAGTTAGAGTATTGTCGCAGTTTGGACATCTGGGTGGCGGATCACCTTTCAACAAATAAGAATGAGTGAGGAAGGTGTGTCCGATAGCTACCCTTCTCCATATTGTATTCTCTCTACGTGACAGAGCATCGAGCTGAAGGGGCGGAAAAACTAGAGGTTTAACCCTCCACAACTTGCACGAATCCTCCCGCAGGTCCCACTCCAGCTGAAATAGATTATCAAAAGTCTGTTTGAAAAAGTTTTTTAGATCTTTTGGAGTGAGGATTGTGTTAATTGGAGTGCCCCAGGTGATGGCACTGGCTATATTAACTGAAACTATAAAATATAAAACTTGTAGAATGGATGAAACATTTTATAACCGTCGTAAAAAAAACAACCCCTGAAAAAAATGTGTTACTTCTGCTTGATGGACATACAACGCATTCGAAGAACCTGGAAGCGTTGAACATAGCAATGGCTAATATAACAACTGCCAGGCCTTACTAATCGCCGGCTTCAACCACTCGATGTTTTTTTTTCTTTTTAAACCTATGAGCTTTTATTATATTTAAGCAACAGAACAATGATTGAGGACAAATCCAAAGAGCTGCTATGATTGGCATTATGATGAACGGATTTCAGGCGGCTAGAGTTTGGCCCATGGATAAAAACGTCTTTCCCGAACCTTTGTTTAAAGCAGCTGAAAATATAAAAGCTTTCTTTTTCAAACAAGCGTTGGGCTGATTATATTGCTCTTGAAGGAGACTATATTGATGAATAAAGTCGAACCTGTTCTGTCGGGTTTGTTGGCTTGCAAACGCCTGGAGGTCGAAAAGGCAAAACTCCAGTAAATGCGGCACCTCTCATTTTCTACGACGGACGCGATCTCTTCCGGAGGATACGGTAGTCTGAGAACGGCATCAATACCGTACGAATATCTAAGATGGTAATATAGGACACCCAACCCTGCATTGTGACGATGGATGTAAGATGATGTAGTGTGAACAGGACACGTGTAATGCATCAGTCATTCTGTTTTTTTTGCATGTAGGACAGATAGTAGGGTATTAATTACCCGACCTGACAAGATTTATTGTTATTTTTGCCCTTCTTTGGGTCAATGTGGTTCAATGTTTGGCTGACGGGTCTAAGCCAAGTCAGCACAAACGCTGTTACCATTGTGTATTAAGGAATGACCTGACAATTTTACATGTTTTCAAAATGACTGACTTCTGAATGTTTTTGTGTATGTCTGTGTTGAACCCTAATTGTATGTGAAAGAGTGGTGTGAATGTTGTAGGTGTAAGGCTTGTGGCTGATATGACGAGGGGGATAATGATGACTTTTTGGTGGGTCCAGGCGGAGAGTAATTTTTTTTCTTAATGATTTCTTTGTCAGGTTTTGTGATTTTGTTATAGCAATGCATGACATGTTCGTTGATTTCTGTGGTGCAACTCATGCGTTGCTTTGATTTTCCCGCCTTGGTGGGTGTCGGCTTACTCACAACACTTTTGACAGGTCCATTTTATTTTGCCCGGTCTTCTTAGTTCTGGTCGAACTGCCATTTCCTGCGACGTCCTCGACCGTTACGTCGCTCGAGTGATGCTTCTTTTATTGGTTTACTGTGGTTTGGGGTGTTTTCAGTGTTCTGTGGTGTCAGAAGCTCAAAGTATCCCGACATTAGGTTGCCTGTTAGTAGAAAGTAAATAGTTTTGGTGTGTTTTCCTGTTCTTATTATTGCTGGTCTGTCCCTAAAAGTTATTTTTGTATCTCTTGTTCTTCGTTATTTTGAGAAGATATGAAAGTTGCTATTTTGGGTTTCTGAGAGGGCGAGTAACTCTAGGCTCGTTCCATAAATGCCGTTTTTTTTTTTTTCCTCTCAAATAAGACAACACAACATGACTCAGGTACTTCGGGATCGTCAATGTACTAGGAAAATCCTTGGATTCCCCTAGCCACTGAGGGCTTATTGTTATTATTAATATTTTCTATATGGTGCGACACACTAAGGGTGTGTCTAATTCGCAGGTCCGCGCTAGACTAACTTTTTTTTTGTTTTAGCACAATATTTTGCTGTTCCTTACTTTATTAGCAGAAGGCATTACTCTGTTTGTATTATATAAGAGTCTAAACAAGCAAGAAGAGGCTTTTTCCACAGATTTAAAAAACTTTTTCCATAGTTGTTATGTAAGCCAAATCACCACATCAGAGGTATGTAGAGCAATTAAATGAAACTAACCATCCTCTTATCTCATCCTACGGTGTAGCCATATTGCTTTTAACTTGTTTAAGGAGAAGATTTAGGCTAATGCGTGGTGCTCATAGAAAGAGAAAGAAATAATATGAGAGTCATTCTCTCTTACCCGGAATTTCTTTCTCTTTTTAACGACTATACGCTTTCGCTTACAGCAGGCTATATATTTTCACTCCTCTATTCTAATATCTCTATGTTCAGAATCCAAATTCATTGTGACAATGTTGCCCAAATATTTAAATTAGTCAACTTGCTTAGTTTGGTTTTTCAGGCGTTTAACTTATGTTATTAAGGACGTTCTCAAGAAAATAAATTTTCTTACGATTATCTAGAAAATCTGAATATACATATTAATTAGTGTCCTTTATACGTAGAAAAAATTTCAATACTCCTTACGGCATTAAATTTGTAAATATTGGTTGTTAAAATTTGTATTTTTAACATACCAATCCTACTCCGAGCTATGTTGAAACGCATGTTTTATTATATATAGCCTGTCATAAAATATAAGATCCTGATTTTTGCCGTTTTATGTGGGCAGTATAAAAATTCTGACCTTTTGTTTATGATAGGTTGCAGAGATGGACTTAAGAATTTTATTCATTAATGCAAATAAATTAAATTATAAGTGTTTTTCGAGATGTTTAATTATAGATGCATGTAAAAACAAATGGTTAAGAAGTACAAATATATGGGGTTTACAAGAGGGGACATATTGTATAAATAAAAATATATTTTAACTTAAGCCTAATTCGGTTTTACTATCACTGTTATCAGCTGAGGTAATTGTCAGTGGTTTTAGAATATTTACATAAACATATGAATCTTCAACTTTAACAACGTGCTGAATGGAGTTCTTCCAACTTTCACAAGGTATATCATTTATAACTTTTTTTACTAATTCAACCACTGACACGCTTAAAGTAGGAGAAACATTTTGTGCCCTTATTTTTGATTTAACTTGATGCCAAATATGTTCAATTGGATTAAACACACAATAATACGGAGGAAGCCGCAAAACAGTGTGTCCCATTTTCTCAACCATACTATCACAAACATATTGCTTTTTTAATTTATAGTTTTTCAAAACTTCCAAAAGATCACTTTATTTATAACTAAAGTCAAAATAAATGTCATTTTCTAACATATATTCCTATATTTCCGATTTGATGTTGGCTGCATTAGGAACCTTATTTAGTAGGCGACTGTGGTAACTTGTAGTGTCCATAGCTATAACACTCTGTTCGGAAACATTTGACAAAAGGGAATTTTGAAACCAATTTTTAAAAAGATCTGCGGTCGTGTCTTCGTGATAGTCCAAACTAGAATCCTTTATGTTTTTTTTGCAGATAATAGTAAACAATTTGAAATCCAGCCCTTTTCAGATCCAGCATGCAAAATGGTTATTCGTTTACCATTATTTGAAGGTGCGTTAGTCTGACATTTTGTACTTCTGTCAACCCACCCTTTTCGCACAGTGTCATGGGTGTCGAACCATGTTTTGTCAAGATAAATTATTAGCCAATTCTCTGATCGATACTTTTTAATTTCTTGTAAATACGTATGTCGCAAGATTCTTATTCTTTGTGACTTCATCACTCCTTACTTGCCTTTTGTTGATTTTTTGGAACGTGAATCCCATTCTTAAGAGAATTCTGTAAAGGGTTGATCGGTCACAATGTATATTGGTCCCGTCCTGCACCAGTCTTAATTTTATTTTGTCTAGTGTCGGCACCAACTGCTCTTCATACATAGAATATATTTTTCTCCTGATGACGTCTTTTTCACAATCGTCTACATGATACATTTGATCTTTCCGTTTTTCTCCTGTTCTTGAGTGATGGTTTTCGTACAATACCCTTAATCGTAGAAACTGGGGTTTTTGGTAGTTCACCGGTTTCTTGCAAAGCACTTTGTTTATTCAAATTTCTTTTTACCAAACTGTCGTAAACATTTTTCACTATTTGTTTAGCGTCAAGTGATAAATGCGATAGCCACTATTGCAATTTTCCCACGGACGCCACATAATTAAAATAGAATCGTTACGTTGTAATGTCGCAAGATTCGTAATCTTTGTGACTTCATCACTACTTGCCTTTTGTTGATTTTTTGGAACGTGAATCCCATTCTTAAGAGAATTCTGTGAAGGGTTGATCGGCCACAATGTATACTGGTCCCATCCTGCACCAGTCTTAATTTTATTTTGTCTAGTGTCGGCACCAACTGCTCTTCATACATTGAATATATTTTTCTCCTGATGACGTCTTTTTCACAATCGTCTACATGATACATTTGAACTTTCCGTTTTTTCCTGTTCTTGAGTGATGGTTTTCGTACAATACCCTTAATCGTAGAAACTGGAGTTTTTGGTAGTTCACTGGTTTCTTGCAAAGCACTTTGTTTATTCAAATTTCTTTTTACCAAACTGTCGTAAACATTTTTCACTATTTGTGTAGCGTCAAGTGATAAATGCGATAGCCCCTATTGCAATTTTCCCACGGACGCCACATAATTAAAATAGAATTGTTACGTTGTAATGTCGCAAGATTCGTAATCTTTGTGACTTCATCACTACTTACTTGCCTTTTGTTGATTTTTTGGAACGTGAATCCCATTCTTAAGAGAATTCTGTGAAGGGTTGATCGGCCACAATGTATACTGGTCCCATCCTGCACCAGTCTTAATTTTATTTTGTCTAGTGTCGGCACCAACTGCTCTTCATACATAGAATATATTTTTCTCCTGATGACGTCTTTTTCACAATAGTCTACATGATATATTTGAACTTTCCGTTTTTTCCTGTTCCTGAGTGATGATTTTCTTACAATACCCTTAATAGTAGAAACTGGGGTTTTTGTTAGTTCACTGGTTACTTGCAAAGCACTTTGTTTATTCAAATTTCTTTTTACCAAACTGTCGTAAACATTTTTCACTATTTGTTTAGCGTCAAGTGATAAATGTTTTCTCTTGCGATAGCCACTATTGCAATTTTCCCACGGACGCCACTTAATTAAAATAGAACCGTTACGTGGTAAGTTGTAAGTAAAACTAAAAATAAAAATAATAAAAAGTATCTTTCGAATCCTAATGGGGACCTGTGGTCATTAGGCATACATTATTTGATAAAGGGCTCCAAACGGGGTTGCCAGGTAGTAAATATATAGGTAAAAATAGATCCAATATGATTGCAGGTGCAAGTGAGGGCGGTATACAAAGCAGGTAAAATAAAAATACGTTTATCGTAATACCTGGCAACTATGCACAAAATTTTAATAGGGTCGTTTATTGCCTCATTGAAAAAGCAAAAAGGTAGGATCTTATATCTTGGGATTTACTTTAACAATGGTAATTTTCTTACGATTGTTTTGAAAATATAGCAAATATTTTTCTGTAAAGAAAATTATAGCAAGCGGTATCGTTTTTTTTTATAAAAAATGTTGAAAATGAGTTTCTTTTGAGCGTTTTTAGTTTTCCTCGCATAACTTGACAAATAAAAGTTCACGACTTGGCAACGTCGCACTGCGTGGAAAGTTTGAAATATCGTCAACGCACAGCTGATTTTAACAAATACTCACAGATATAGAAAAAATATGGATTATCGTAAATAAAAAGTCAATATTTATAACAAATCAAATGTTTATTATGCAACATAAATAAGTAGCATATTAATATGAGAGTCTTGGTTTTTTATCACTCTAGTATTTACTAAATTACGTTTAGTACAGTTATCACATTTTATTTTGAACTTTGAATGAAACCCTTCCCTTTTAAAAATCACTCAATTTTTCCACATCTAAAAGACTTCTGCAGCTGGTGCATTTCAGATTTCTAGCTAACTCTCTCAATGAAACTATATTATTATCATCAGGAATTTTAGATTGATTGTTGTCTGAATTTCCTCAGACCTACTTATTAATGCTATGTTTATTTGTTCAGCAGTTTCTGCAAATCTGCCATTCTTTAATTGCGAAGTCATTATTTATGCACTATTAAAACTCTCCAATATAAACGTAACCTCGAAAAATACTCTAAAACAGGGGTGCTCAAACTTGAACTGCTGGCGATCTACCTCAATATTGTTAGACTACGATCGATCGACTCTGAGAGGCTGCAAGTAAGTGTGATGCAGGATTGTCGTCTAGGTAGGGTGTATCGTGGCATAGATATTAGTTTTCCGCACAATATGCATTTTTTTAGTCAAGGTAAGTGTAGGTCTGCTCTAAAATGTCAATGAAAAAACTCATAATTATTCAAAATTGCAAGTCTATTGGTTCTTACAAAACAAACGAGTTCTAGTGTCTAAACTTAACTAAAGAGTGACTTTGGATGTTGAAGCGTGGTACTGCATGTCCTCAGCATACTTTTCATAAGATGGTACGTAATTACCGAGCGCTAATCGCAAGCATGATGACATATGTTCGTCAGTTAGTCGATTGCGATATTTTGACTTAATTATCTTCATTTCAGAAAATGCAGACTCGCACAACTAAGTTGACCCAAGCATTGTCGTCAGTTGAAGGGCGATTTGCCTTAGATTCGGATATTTATCTTCAGATTTAAAACGCCAGAATTTTGTATCAGATGCTGTGGCTTTGAGATGTATATCTGATATAATCTGCACTAACTCATTTTCAACAGAACATGAGTCCATGTTAAACGGACTTGCTATTTCAGTAGCTAATTCCTCATTGTTTTTACACGAAAAAGGATAATTCATAAATGATGCGATATTTGCCAATTTACTGAAATCATAAAAACGTATTTCGAATTGGCCCAAAATATTTGATAATTCTGCCTCATAAATATCATAATTCAACTGAGGAATCCTTGCTTTCAAAGACGGAAAATTTTTCAGATCCTTTCTTTTCAGTTGATCTATCATAAGTTGCAATTTACTTTTGAATGCGTTTATTGCGCTAATCATCTCAATAATAGTTTTTTTCCTTTACCTTGAAGCTCCAAATTAATGGTGTTTAAATGCATTGTGATGTCTGTCAAAAATGCCAAATCAGTCAGCCATTTTCCGTTTTTCAGCATCTGAGTGTCGTCGCCTTTTTCGTCTAGAAAAGCTGTTATTTCGGGCAATAATTCTTGAAACCTTTCTAGGAATTTTCCGCGACTCAATCACCTGACGTCCATGTGAAGAACTAAATCAGTGTGTTCAGCTGACTCACTATCTTCCAACTGCAGTTTAAAGAGCCGTCGTTGCAAGCTACGTGCACGGATAGAATTCACAATTTTTATTGCAATGCCCATAATCTCCTCCATGTTTAGAACTTTTGAACACAAAACTTGTTGATGTATAATGCAATGGAAGGAGAAAAATGAAGGGAAATCATCATTAGCTCGACACAATGCCACAAAACTGCTTTCGTTTCCAGTCATTGCTGGTGCTCCATCGGTTGTAATGCACAGTAGTTTATATATTGGTAGCTTGTAGTTTGTTACAAAATTGAAGAAAACGTCATATATATCTTCGCCACGGGTCTTTCCTTTCAGAGGAATCATTGTCAAAAACTCTTCCTTAGCCGACATGTCATTGAATACCATTCGAATAAAAATACACAGCTGGGCGGTGTCTGTCATATCGGTGGATTCGTCGAACTGTAAAGAAAAGTATGTACATTCCATGATATCATGTTTTAGTTTATCTGCCATGTCCTGACTCAACACGCCTTGTGACAGTCGGACGAGATAACTGAAGTTCTCTAATAGCAGACATAATATCTGTTTTATTTTTAAAATCTCCAAATAGAGTCTCACCCGCTTCAATAAATGCTTCCATCACAACCAATCCATCATCAAATGGTTTCTTGTGTTTCGCCAATATATGACATATTTTAAATGACGCGATCGTTGCAGCTCTTGATTGTTTGGCTGGCCTTGTGAACATGGTTTGTTCTTTTTTCAAACAAGTTATCAAATCACGTACTTTTCGTTTTCTTAATTCACTCTGTGACGGAAAATCCTTTTCATAGTTTTTATGAACCGTTTTATGATGCCTCTCTAAGTTCCCACGCTTAGGTATTGCAACTGACGCACGGCAAATGAGACAAATGCACTTATCCTTTACCATACAAAAGAAAAATTCTTCCTCCCAATCGTTATTAAAATGATAAGTTTTACTTTTCTTCGCCGCACTCATTTTGGACTATTTATTAATAAACTTTGTATCGATGTATCGCCTTCAAGTTACAACTCAGACTGACTCCTATTCCTGCAGGCGCAACATTTATATCGGCGCGAACGAAGTCTCGAATGTTCCCGTCAAACACGCCGCCCGAAGTTTCTAGAAAAATCGGCGGGAATCAAAAACGCGACTTTTCTTTAACAAATACCGCGCGTTCCTTTGATAAAGCCGCCTTTTGCAGCTAGCAGGGGTTATTACGATAAAAGAAAGTGATGAGGGGGTTATTCTGGCCTAATTGTGGATCGAATAAATTTTAGTAGTTTATTCGTTACATTTTGTTTTAGTTACCTAAAACAAAATCTGTGAATACTTCTATATCGGAATTTTTTTCTCGAGATCGACTCAAAAAGCACTCACTATCGACTTGTCGATCGCGATCGACCGTTTGAGCACCCCTGCTCTAAAACATTAAAACCCATCATAAACAACTCGTGTCTCGATCAGAGTAAGAATGTAACGTTGCCAGATCCGAAAAACGTCGCAGTGAGATTATTTTTGTATTTCTGCGCATATGGGATGGGGCGAAAGAGCGTATTGCGTCTCAACTATTTTTTATGGCGGGACCATTGGCGCAGTAGATAATGAAACCTACTGTGAGTCCGGTGGTCGGCGGTTCGATTCCGCCTATCTGCTTGGGTGTTGTGTTCCTCCATTATAGATTCGCATATGTATATAATAGGATTAGATAGTCGCATGACTACGAGTCAGACAGTCGGCTACCAGTCAGAATACGATTGGCTAATGGTCTAACTTGAACCGAGCCAATAAACAAACAAAAAAAAACATTTTTTATTGTACGCCTGGTCGTTTACGTAAGAGGGATCTTTCTGTAAGATGAGCACGACTGCTTCTTGGGAACGTCTTTAAGAAGAACACTACTTTAGTTGTCTCATTAGTATCCTCTAAAAATTCTCTGTGGAGAGACTAAGGTCAATGGATCGATCTATACAGTCAACTTTCTCTATGCTAGGTACAACCAGGTTAAAGCATCATTTTGAAATCCGTCTTATGTCAGAGGCGAACTCCCAATAAACCACATGGTTCATCTGCTGCCTTTATCGATCACCAAGTGATACTAAATCTAAAACTGTTTTCGCTTCTCTTACAGACACCATCGATTATCTACAGATTAATAATCCAAGTGTCGAAATTGCATTACCTGGGCGACTTTAATAACTGCATCAACTAGCTTAACACGTAGGATGAAAAGTTTTTCATCTAAGTATTTAAAACACATTTTTTTGCAAAATTCGACTTTATTCATCAATATAGTCTCCTTCAAGAGCGATCCACTCAGTCCAACGCTTTTCTAACATTTCTATACCTTTCTTGTAGAAGGATTTGTCATTGCCTTTCAAAATAGGCCTCGGTTTCACCGATAACGACTTCATTCGAGCCAAATCTCCTTCCCGTGAGCTGGGGGCTAAATCTGGAGAATAAGGCGGTGGAGGAAGTAATTCGAACTTCAGTTTATTCAATTTTGCCATCGTAACCATTGACTTGTGACACGGTGCATTGTCTTGATGAAGGAGCACGTTTTTCTTGTTCATTTAGGGCCATTTCTTTGCGATTTTTACCTTCAAGCGAACCAATAACTTTACATAATATTCGCTATTGATGGTTTTTCACCTCTCAGAATAATAATATAAAAGCACTACAGGCCATGAAGGCCTAGGGCTTAGTAAAACTTGTGTCCTTTTCCCTCCTTCCCTCTTCCATCATCCGGCGTCCAAGTATTGTTGAAACGTATGTCTCCATTCTATTATGTTCTGCGCCTTCATCCTCCAGTCTCTGACCCCTATGGCTCTTAAATCCTCCTCAATATGTTACAACCATCTCCTCCTCGGCCTTCCCCTCCTTTTCGCACCCACAGGCTTCATCGCCAGCACCATTTTCGGCAGTCTCCATCTTGTCATACGCTATACGTGTCCTAACCATCTCATTCTTTGCGCTCTTATAAAAGATGTGATTTTAGGTCCGTCATATAAGTCTTCCAGTTCCTGATTTGTCCGCTTAGTCCACCTTTCCGGTGTATTTCTTCCTCCGTAGATCACTCTTGACATCCTTCTTTCCCACCTCTCTAGCGTCTCTTCCTCCAATTTGTTCATTACCCATGTTTCACATCCATAGGTGACAGTAGGTCTTATGACCGATGTATAAATCCTCAATTTTGTCTTTCTAGAGACGTACTTTGATTTCATTAGAGTGTTTAGGCTCCCACATTTTTGGTTGCCCTTTGCTATTCGCGCCTTCAATTCGCTCCCCTCATGCCCGTTTTCTTCCAGCAGTACTCCCAAATATATAAATCTATCCACTCTTTCAAATTTATATTCCCTTCCATCATAGGTCACTACATTAAGTTCTTTTTCTTTCTTAGTTTCTGTGCTTCCTGCTATCATATACTTCGTTTTCTCAGAGTTGATTTCTAAACCATACTTACTTGCCTCTCTTATTAGTCTTTTCGTTCTCTTTACCAGTTCTCTGCTAGACTTTGCTATCAACGTCAAGTCATCCGCATATGCTATACACTGGTGCTCCTTATTAAAAATTGTACCGTTAGCCTCTAGGCTACTCTCTCTTATTATCCTCTCCAAAACTAAGTTAAATAACGTCGCAGACAGTGGGTCACCCTGTCGTAGTCCCCTTTCCACTATAAAATCCTTTGATTCCAGGCCATTCCTCACTATTTTATTGGTCGTTTTTTATAGGGTCATTTTAACAAGTCTGTTTAGTTTTGTTGGTATTTCTAAATGGAACAATGCTTGATACATTCTCTCTTATAATTCTATCATAAGCCTGCCGGAAGTCTATAAACAGGATATGTAACGCTATCTTATACTCGTAACACGTAGTTCAGTATTCCCCCATTCTTTCTTCTGCAAACCCGTTCAATCTCTTCCGCAATAGCTTTGCCAGAATCTTAGAGCATGTATCTAGCAGAGCTATCCTCTATAATTTTTGCATAACATTTTATCACCTTTTTTGTGTAGTGGACTTATAAGGGCCTTGGACCATTCTTTTGGCATTACCTCCTGTTCCCACACTTGCTCTATTAGTAGAAATAGTTTCTCATGCAGTTGTTCGCCTCCTGCATTTAACATTTCAGCACTTATTTCGCTTTCACCTGACTTTTTTTGTTGTTTTTCATTTCATTAATTGTAGCTTTGATTTCTCCTGTCCTTTGTTTACTCACCATATTCCCATCATCGTCCACTGTTCACTCTTCTACCTCATTTTCTGTTTCTCCCCCATTCAACAATACCTCTCAGCATAGTCGATGAAAATTATTCCATACGCATCCCAAAATACAGAGGCCAAAACCTTCCCACCGGACTGTTGTGTCTTGATTTTGTCACATATCGCGTGAAAAAATCCTTTTTATTGCGCTTAAACAGGTCCAAACAGCGCTCAGAATCATCAACACGTTGTTGTTTTTGGTTCACTGTGAGCACACACGGTACCCATTTCGAACAGAGTTTCCTCATGCCCAAATGTTCATGCAAAATATGACCAACACGTTCTTTTGATTCCTTTTGGGTGTCAGCTATCTCACGCAATTTCACTTTACGGCCATCCAAAACGATTTTGTGGATTGTTTGTATGTTTTCCGGTATAATACCTCATTTGGGCGTCCAGAGCGTTCAGCATCATTTGACCGCGTTTAAATTCGACACACCAGTAAATGATGAGTGATTTTCCAGAGGCAGAGTTCCCGTAACACTTATCATGTTATTGCTTTGCTTGAACAGGATTTTTTCCCATCAAAAAACTGTGTTTAATCAACACACGAAATTTTTCTATTGTTTTGAAAATATCAAAAGTAGCGTCACTAAAACCACTGTAACTTATAAAGTCATCTTTGAAATGTCATGAAATTTTGACACGTATCGTTTGAAGATTGGTACTTCCTAAAAATCATATGGATTTTTTGAAAAGGGCGACATCTATGTATCAGACCAAAAACTTTTCAGCTTACGTGTTAAATATTCAAATACCACAAGTCCACAAAACTGTGAGGCTGGATCTTTTTCAGTCAGTTGTAGTCTTGCTCAGCTTATCGATGAACCAACACGGTTTTCTGATCGTGACGGAGAGTTCTCCAATCTTTTTGATTTTTTTAAACCACCAATCCAGAGATTTACACTTTCAGGGTCCAGTAAAGGTGTTTGATAAAATAGATATCCTTACTGTCCAGGTCATATCTGAACCACTCGATGACTTTCTTATTCCATATTTTGTCAAAGGCCTTTTCATGGTTTGAAAAGAAGACAAGGGTATTTGATCTCGACCTTTTTGCAGAAGCATATTAGTATTAAACAAGACTTTGGTTGTTTCAAAGGTATTTCTAAAGCACATCGGAGAATAATTCAGCTCGAGCTCACTGTATTTAATATAAATTTCATGCTTCCATTAACACGTGACTGATTATTAAATTTACTCTAATATTTCAGTACGATGACTGTTGCTGTTTTCTTAAGCCGATTGGGAATGACATATTTCAAAGATACACCAAGAAAGTTGATGATGAGATTAATCAATCTGGATTGTGTTGGAATTACCATACGAACGAGACTAGATACTGGGGAAACCTTCAGAATCTAAAAATGATATACGCTAAGAATTGTGTAGAAAATAGAGACTTATATCCACAAATTCAACATGTGACAAGAGAAGCTGTATATACAGTTCTTCCTGTTTTTATGATGCTGCAGGTACGTTTAACATCCAGTCTGTCAAGTAAGAACGTATCCGCAATAATTCATTTTTGGTAGATGCGATTCTAGCGATTCAATAATAAATCGGTAGATGGAACCTTTATCTACGACGCATTTTAGTAAAAGTATCAGTCGATTCCGAACTTTCGTTGAAATCATGTAAAATCCAAAATGAGTCACTTGATGGCGCGTCGGTTCGAATGGTCTTTCTTTGTTCCCATCTAAGCAGACCTAAAGTAACACATTCCGAGACCGTTAAAGATATTAAAAAATCGGTGTCGTTTGTGAAGAAGTGGGTGAATCGTTTTAACGAGGCAAAAAATGTCGACGATTTGCCGAAACGTGGCTCAGCAGGCAAGGTCACTCCGAAAGTTGAAAAACGAATCGTGTCTTTGTTTTCACGGGACCCAGAATTGACGTTGCGTCAAGGTGCGGCAAAATTAAGAAAATCGGGTTTGAATGTGTCCCATGAGACCATTCGACAACATTTTCCCGCTCATGATGTCAAATTCCGAAGCACGTTGAAGAAACCTTTGCCGGAAGAGAATTACGTCGCGAAGCGGCTCGCTTTGGCCAGCGATAATATACTAGAGTGGCCCTCACAATGGCCTTACCATACCAAAGAATACATACAGCGGTCACATTCTTACTTGATAGACTGTATATAGAGTATAATCTATTATGGTTTGTTTCAACTTATCAACCATTTTTTTGCGACCCACCTTGTTGTACAGGGTGAGTCAACGATAGAGTAAAATTCATTATCTCATTTGTTTCGGAAATGACGAAAAAATGTTAAATACAATAGTTTTAGGGAATGTTAAGGTGCACAGTTTAAAATTATTTTTGAGTATACAGGGTACTTCAAAAAAGTGTGGCCGATATACGAGGCTGGTTTGAAAAGTCCGTGCAAAGTCCGAGAGATGGCACCACCGGCGCTTATCGAGGTCATGTTTAGTTAGTAGCATCTCTTGAATGAACGCACACCAAGTTTCAGCCATATTAGCCTATTCCTTTGTGTTTGGCATTCATGTGAATCAAGGAAGTCGAGTGATTTTCAAGAAATGGACGAAAAAGAATTTCGTGTGGTGATTAAACATTACTTTATGAAAGGCAAAACGCCTCAGGAGACTAAAGAGAAGCTTGATAAACATTATGGTGATTAGAACAGTTTATAAGTGGTTTCAAAATTTTCGGACTGGCCATATGGGCACAAGTGACGCTGAACGTTCTGGACGGCCTGTGGAGGTTACGACTCCAGAAATCATTGATCAAATCCATGATATGGTGATGGATGACAGAAGAGTTAAGGTGCGTAAGATTGCTAGTGCTGTGGGCATCTCGACTGAACGGGTACATAATATTTTGCATAAACATTTGGACATGAGACAGTTATCCGCAAGATGGGTGCCGAGATTGCTCACGCTTGCCCAAAAACGGAGTCGTGTGAAGTGTTGCAAGGATAGTTTGCAGATATTCCAGAAGAATCCAGAGGATTTTAAGCGTCGTTTCGTCACTGTGGATGAAACATGGATACATTACTATACTCCTGAGACCAAACAACAATCTAAACAATAGGTTACCAAGGGGGAATCTGTACCAAAAAAGGCGAAGACCGTTCCTTCGGCCGGAAAGGTTATGGCGACTGTCTTTTGGGATTCGCAAGGGATAATCCTCATCGACTATCTGGAAAAGGGTAAAACTATTACAGGTGAATATTATTCATCGTTATTGGACCGTTTGAAAACCGAGCTGCAAGAAAAACGCCCGCGATTGGCCCACAAGAAAGTCCTTTTCCATAACGACAACGCACCAGCACACACCTCAGCAGTTGTGGTCGCAAAATTAATGGAAATAGGATTCCAACTCGTTTCACATCCCCCCTATTCTCCAGACTTGGCTCCCGGGGACTAATGTTTAGTCCCCAATTTGAAGAAATGGCTGGCGGGACAAAGATTTTATTCAAACGAGGAGGTGATTGCAGACACTAATGGATATTTTGCAGACTTGGACAAATCCTATTATTCGGAAGGGATCAACAAACTAGAACATCGTTGGACGAAGTGTATAAGCCTAAAAGGAGACTATGTCGAAAAATAAAAAAGGTTTACCCCAAACACATAAGTAGTTTTTATTTTTGCACGGACTTTTCAAACCAGCCTCGTAAGATATGTTTTTTAAATGGAATATCCTATTTTCTAATTTATTTTTAAATTCTGTGTAAAATTTTATAACTTTTATTATAAAAACCTAGTAGTTTTTCTAATATTTCATTTTTTATTTAAAAAAATACTAGTTTTCAGTTTTGAAAAAATTGCCAGTAGCGTCGTTGTTTCTAAAAGCGGAATACTCATAATTGGTACGAGCGTTATATAAAGATGAAAAAAGATATAGATAAAGAAATTTGAATTAGATGCTACAGGGTGTTCAAAATAAATTTATGCATTTCGATTATTTTAAATTGAAAAATCTCAATTTTTTAAATGGCTCTTCCTGTATATTATTATTTTTTCTGAGAGATTTTACAAAATCCTCTAACTTTTATTAAGTATGTCATATACCTATTTCTAATAGTTTTCGATTTATTTTAAATTTTTCAATTTTTACCCTACACATACAATACACTTACGCTATTGTGAAAACATAAACAAATAGATAATAATAATTTCAGTATAGTTTAACTTATCTAATGATTAATTATTATGACGTAATATATGTTCAAAAATATGCCCGTCTACTTCAGTACACATGTTTAGTCGTTTTACTATATCTTCCTTCACTTTCCTTAGCATAAAGGGCGTTATTGTCCTGCACGCATCCCGTATCCTATTTTCCATGTTTACTGCTATAGTAGGGGGATTCACATAAACACGATCTTTAATGTAGCCCCACAAAAAGAAGTCTAAAGGTGTTAAGTCACATGATCGAGGGGGCCACTGAATGAATCCATCCCTACCGATCCATTTTTGTGGGTAACGATCGTTTAAAAATTCCCGAACTTCCCGGTGGTAATGAGCTCCGTTTTGCTGAATCCACATTTGTTCCCTTTCAAAGTTATCAACTTCTTCAAGAAGCTGAGGTAATTCGTTTTGCAAAAAATTTAGATATCTAGGCCCGATAAGCGCCTCGCGGAAAATATATGGACCAATAATTCGAAAATTTAATATTCCCCACTACACATTAAGCGACCAATGGTTTTGGTTTTGAACTTCCCGGAACCAAAATGGATTAACTATTGAGTAATAATGCATGTTATGGCTGTTAACTGGACAAAAAATTTGGATCGGCTTCTATTGCTCCATTCATGGTGGTAAAAAAGTTTACTAAGATTTTCTAGATGGTATACGTCTACTAGAGTACTTCGCTCCGTAAAGCCTTACTGCCAAAAGACAATTTTTTCCCACCTCGCCCAGTATATAAACCATATCAATTAATTCATTTTTAGGAAAATCCATAACTATTACCTTTATACGTCACTTACTACAACAAATTAAGCTATTTTTACTTGCTTAACAGGTTGACTGCCGACCACTCCGATTGGAGTGCGTCGAGTCTCTTCGCCAACGCCGTCTACTCCGATCGGAGTTCGACATGCGTTCTTACGAAACGTTTTAGTATTCCATCGGCGTTGTATATGAAACGTGTTTCTAGTGGTGGCGTTGCTTAAAAACGCAAGTTCTAACAGGTGCTTAAGTGGTTCCGCGGATTTGCTTTTGGTTTGGTTGTAATCTGCCGTACAATATGGACAATCAACCTGGGCCTTCTGGTATTAAAAAAAGACATTGTAGTGATGAAAAAAAGGTATATGATAAGAAAAAGAAGCTAACTGACACTGAATTATTGCAGCTATTGGAAGAAAGCGGAGGTAGTAGTGACGAACATTACGTACCAGACACAGACGATAGCGATGTAAATTCAAGCAAAGAATTTTATAGACCCTATTCGGCCACATCAAACACTTCCTAGCTTTGATGAGATAAAATGGAACGACAGAGGTGCGTTAAAACAAATTTTGTTCCAGAAAACCCAGGAATTATTGGTGCAAATTCCAGGACAGGGTGTACCTATCGATTTTTTCGAAATGATCATTGATGATGATTTTTTACAAACTATTGTAGAACGAACGAACTCTTACGCAGTCGAGGTTTTGCTGCGCCCAGAAACAAGTACAAAATCACGTATTACTAATTTTAAAGATCTTACTCTTGACGAACTAAAAATTTTTTTGGCCCTGTTACTTCACACTGGCACAATATCCTTGAGCCGTCTTAACGATTATTGGAAAACTGATCCGCTATGTAATCTACCTGTGTCAAGGAATAGATTTTTGCTTATCTTGAGGTGTTTGCATTTTACATCTCCAGATATGGATCCGGCAGATCGGCTAGGAAAGATTAGATTTGTGGCAGATTTTTTTAACAACAAGATGGGAGAAATTTACTATCCTGGAAGAGAGTTGTCTTTGGATAAAGCTATGGTACTTTATCGGGGTCGTCTCCAGTTTAAACAGTATATCAAGAATAAGCGTCATAAATATGGTATGAAGTTATACATGCTGACAGAGCCTAATGGACTTATTTTGAAATTTCGTGTCTACGAAGGTGCGACAGATGTTTATGGTGGAAGCGGACATACTGAAAAGATTGTTTTACATTTATTGGAGGAAAAATTGGGTGTGGGACATGCTGCTTATCTAGACAATTTTTACAATAGTGTTAATTTAGCTAGGAAATTACTTCAACAAAATACATACTGCACTGGTACGCTGAGAGCTGAGAGGAAAGATAATCCGAAAGAGGTAATGAGTGCAAACTTAAAACGTGGTGAGAATAAATCTATGTTTTGCAATGGAGTGCATGTCGGAAAATGGCGCGATAAACGCAATGTTCAATACATTTCAACAGAATTTGGAAGCGAAATGGGCATTTTTAAAAACAAAAGAAATCGAGAATCTGAAAAACCTTCCGCAATCATTGGATATAATGCTTTTATGTCCGGTATAGATAGACAGGAACAAATGATGGCATATTACCCTTGCAGCCGTAAAACCATTCGGTGGTACAAAAAGTTATTCATGCATGTGCTACAAATGAGCATGATAAACGCCTATTTTTTTGTACAATAAATATTCGCGGTCTGACCAGTTACGATTATATGACTTCCGATTGGATGTCATAAGAAATTTACTAGCCAGACGACCAATTACTAATTTGCCGCAAATTCCTCCAGGCCAAATAAATGTCCACAGCATTAGCAAAGTAGAAAAAATTGTTAGTGAAAAAAAAGGAACTAAAGAAACAAAACGGGTAAGCAGAAAGGAATGCAAAGAATGCAGGAAAAATAAAATAAGAAAGCAAACAGTGTATGAATGCAAAATGTGCCCTGGACAACCAGGTTTTTGCCTTAATTGCTTTGAGGATTACCATAAAAATGTACAAAAATGATTTAGAAATAAATGTTTTGAGTTCATGAGTTCGATTTATTATTTCTTTACTTATTTAATTGGACACTCCGATCGGAGTGTTCGGCATCTAGTAAAAATTTTCACTTGCAATGCCGATTACTCCGATCGGAGTGAAATTTTTTTTTTCTAATATTTTGAATGGCACATAAAAAAAACACATCCAAGACTCATTTTAATTCATATTTACCACAATAAAATAAAAATATTTGGAAAAATCTTACCGGCGTCAACCACAAACTCAAAAATATAGATCGGCAGTCAACCTGTTAATAGTCATGTCAAAATTTGACAATGACTGCATTTTTATTTTGTCTTGGCAACTATGATATTATAGCGTAAGGGTATTAAAAACAAGGGTAAAAATTGAAAAATTCAAAATAAATCGAAAACTATTAGAAATAGGTATATGAGAGACTTAATAAAAATTGGAGGGATTTATAAAATCAGAAAAAATAATAATATATAGGGTGTGTCATTTAAAAAATTTGAGATTTTTCAATTTAAAATAGTCGAAATGCATAAATTTACTCAAACTCAAATTTTTTTACATATTTCTTTTTTTTCATCTCTATAGAAAGCTCGTACCAATTATGAGTATTCTACCTTCAGAAATAATGGCGCTACTGGCAATTTTTTACAAAACTGAAAACTAGTTTTTAAAAAAAAAAATTAAAATATTAGAAAAACTACTAGGTTTAGGTATATAATATTATTAATAAAAAAGTTATAAAATTTTACGCAGAATTTAAAAACAAATTAGAAAATAGGGTGTTCTATTAAAGAAAGATATGTTATATCGGCCACACTTTTTTGAAGTACCCTGTATACTCAAAAATAATTTTAAACTGTGCACCTTAACATTCTCTACAACTATTGTATTTAGGATTTTTTCGTCATTCCCGAAACAAATGAGATAAAGAACTTTACTCTATCGTTGACTCACCCTGTACAACAATGTTCAAAAATTAAGGGGACTGATTAAATAAAATACAAAGTAATAGTTTATTCAACCAACACCTACTCACCCATTCAAAGTAATCGTATTTTACTGCAACACTGAAAATTTCAGCTTGAGGAACAAAAAAAGTCACACAGGGCTTTATCTGGTATATGCTGGTGCTTGTGAAACGGTCATTGTTTCATTTTTACTTTTCTTGCTAAAGAAAACTATTGTATTAGTGAGAAATCACCTGAGATTCTACTTTTCTTCACGCTTTAATGTTCCTAAATCGACAACAACATAATCACTCATTTCCGTCCGTCTGTCTGTTTGTTGGCACGATAACTTTCGAACGCAATAACATATTAATTTCAAAATTGATATATGTTTAATACCTATTGAGAAGATGAAGCCTGCAGTTTTTAAACGATATGACTTGAAGCGAAAGGTGGAGGTCGATAAATTTTGTATAATTTTAATATTAATGGTCACTTTTTCTGTTTTTTTTTTGTTGAGATAATAAATAAAAACACAAAAGGGGTGGAGAAGTGGTTTTGTATATGTACAAAATTGGGTTATTTTTTTTATTGCTTTTAATTTTAACCTAAGAAGGACGTCATAGGCAAATTTAGACGAAAAGCTCTCATTAAATGTTAACAGGGTGCATTTTGACATACAAGTAGTTTTTTGGACGTAGAATACGATAAAAAAAAAGTTTGCTACTTTAAGCCTACAAAATCGAAAACAAAATAATAAATTCGATTTTTCGCAAATATCTTGAAAAATAAAAAACATATCGCAAAACTAATAGCACCACGTGAAAGAATGGGAAATTTTATAAAAAACAATCTATCGATTATTTTTTTATTTTTACAGTAATTAAAAAAATTATTTAACATAAAATGGCTATTTTAACCCCTTCGGTTATAGTGGGAATCATGCTTCCCACTTCATTTTTGATTAAATTAACGTTTCCATATACCGCTAAATATTTTGAAATTGACTATTAAGGGGTTTCTCGAGGTCCTGATTAAGAATGCGATAAGAGGTTATATATGACGACCAGAGAGCACGTAATTGAGTAATTTAGAATTTCTGTGTTTTCAATAACTGTTTTCTTTGTACCTGGATGTTGAAATGAAATATAAATACTTAAAGCTTAGAGTTTTATCCTTCATTTTCTACCTTTAAATATTTTAAGTAGTATGATTAAAAATAAGCAAAAATAGTAAATACAAAAAGTTTAAAATACTCAATGGCAGAGTATTTTATTTTCGTTGGAGACTGTATTCGATAGATGGAAACTTTCATATGCAGACACACTAATAGAATCAAACTTTTAATGAAAATAAATGTGGCAACGCTGCCAACGCGTTTACCAAATGCTCTATAGAAGTAACGTTTTTATAGGTTATATTTATTATACTTTGTGTATGTTTACTTATTAGACCAGGGGTTCCCAATCTTTTTTTTAATGCGACTCCCTTTACAGGTTGCAATTTTTTTGCAACGCCCTTTACAGGTTGCAATTTTTTTGCGACGCCCTTCTAATAGAAGGTACCCGTGTGTGGCTCTAGCAGACAATAAAATTACGTTATTATTCAAATACAACTCCAAAGAATATAGAATCTTAATTATTATTTATTAGAAAACATAAAAAAACTACAAACACTACAATTAGTCAGAAGGATGAGCTTCTCAACTTCTCAAATCGGGGCTGCAGTTTTGAAATTGCTAATCTCATTTCTTTTTCTAAATTTATTTGTGACCTGTACTTCGATTTGATTACTGCAACTGCAGAAAAGCCAGTTTCACACAAGTACGATGTAGCAAATGGTAAGAGACCCCTCAAAGCCTTTATCGGATCGTGATTTTAGGTTCGTATCATAAGATAGTTCTAACAGCTATTCTTCCTCGACAGTTGAAGGTGTAGATGGTGGTGGGGTCTGTTGAAATGGGTTTCTAATCCAGTCGTATCGATTCAGATTCTCAGGAAAATATTTATTAAAATGCGACATTGTAAGAGGTAAGCAGTGCTTTGGAACGAAAAGATGCCCTGGAAAACAAGGATGTCGACTGAAGTTTCAGTTCTCGCAATTTTCTTGCAAAAAAATTTCGCGGCTTTTCTTGTAAATTACTGTGAGTTGTTTCTAAATGACGTTTCAATTTATTATGAAGCATACTTTCAGCAGCCAGCACCTTATGACAAACAACACATTGGGGCAGTACCATATTTCCTTTGCTAACCTAGGTAAATCCAAAATCTAAATATTGGTTATCATATTTTCTGTACTTTTTTCGTTTTTCTACAGTTTCTTTTCTACTCTCTCCTATATCTTCAACACATTTTCTATTTATTTGAATAAACTTATACATTTTAAGTAATGAATACGCGAGCGTAAATTAAATACAACACACTTGAAATCAAAACACTGCATTCATCAACGCTTGTAATCGACGAATAAATAAAGCGCCAAAACAAAAGACCGAACGATGAACGAACGAAAGCGCGGGGAAATGGAGGGGCGGGCATACTGAGTCGTTGATGAGACGTGCACCGCGCCGCGCACTAGCTGAATACGACGCGTGCTGGCGACCTGTGCATATCGCCTCGCGACTCCCCTAGGCAGGGGTTCCCTAACTGTGGCGCATACAGTTAGGGAACCCCTGCTTTAGACCATATTCTTCTGTTCTAAGATATAAAAAAAAATATAATTAAATAAAAAATGCCTTTTGATTATAATCGATTGTGGTATAAAGGCAAATTTGCAATGCAAAAAAAAGTATTTCGGGAATGAATGACGCAAAAAAATTAAAAACTGAAGAACCTAACTTGCGTAGTGGTCGACGGATCGAGTTAGGTGAGTTAGGAACAAATTTAAAGCGTTGTCGTTGTCTAACTCATGGGAAACGTTGAGGACGTAATTACAAATTACGTGTCCTATAAAGAGTGCGTCATAAAATGCCTTTAAAAAGTGATTAAACGATTAAATTGCATCTTTTGGAGGTTCTAAAAAGTTCTTATAATAAATCGGGGTTCTACAGGAATAACGCAACTATCTAGTCGAAGAGACAATGGGAAACCACGTGTAACCAAAGATACGCTAGTATTAAATAAAGTAATTAATTATTTTGCAAATAGTTGATAATACTCTATTTATTTATCATTAATATCATTAATTATTTATTTGGTTTTGCCGAGAAAATTTATAAAACCGTTTTTTTTTTAATATATATATTTAATATTGTTATCAATTGATATGCAACAATGTTGAAAAATTAACATAATATTAATTTAAAATATTATCGAAAAATTACTGAATCTACGAACATATTTTTGTTTAAATATAAATCTTTTAAATACTAAAAAAAAAAATAATAAACATCAAGATACAAATTCAAATTTTTAATTAATACATTTAATATTTTTATTTGATGATTAAAGATAAAGCTGATAAATAGGTTGTGTTTATTCAATAAATTATTTAACCTACAAATGAATTTCTGTTTAAAAGTTAACCATTTTAAATGCTGTTTGAATGTTGGCGTGTAAAGTATGACTATATACAGCGTTGTCAAATCTATCCCTCACTACGCGGTTATTCTTTTTAAAAAATATCAACTTTAAATATTTATATCTTTTTAACAAATCGATAAAAAAAAAGGTACTTTTATTTCAAAATTTTCCTAATTTTTTTCATTAAATATTAGTTTTTTAAAAAATTCGTAAGCCTGGTTCTTAAGATGCACACGTAACTATGCCTTTTTTATACTTCATTGGCCAATTGAATGTTAATTATGTGCACTTTAATTATAAATGCCTCGCTTCACAATCGGTCATTTTTAGTGTTCCGTACGGAACACTTATAAGATCACTTCGGTGTCTGTCTGTCTGTCTGTCTGTCTGTCTGTCTGTCTGTCTGTCTGTCTGTCTGTCACACCCGATTTTCTCCGAAACTATTTGACGTAGAAAGGTAAAATTTGGTAATAATATAGGAATTGATGGCCTCATCAGAGCCATGTAGTTTTGAGAATTAAATTTTGACTTAAGAGGTTAGTTTTGGGGGGTGAAGTCGGAAGTGAAAAAAAAATTTTTTTACTAGGTCATCGAGTGTGGTGTCAAATGAAAGCTTGTGAAAACACTAGTAAAAAATATATATATAATATTATACTTGCGCGCACTTTTCTTTGTATTATTTTTAAAAATTCGCGAAAAATCGCTGTCCCGGGCCTTATCTCGAAAAGTACTTATCAAAAAATTTCGAAAAAAATTCTGGAATATTCTCCACGGGGTGTAGATTGAACGAAAATTATCACGAGTGCATTACCTTTAATAATTTATATGGTATATAAAAAAACAAAAATTTCAAGGTCATCAGATTTCAGTAAAGATTGGAAACAAACTTTGTTGAAAACTCATTTGGGTTGTTTTTGTGAAGTTACTGATCATTTTATACCACCGTAACATAAATTTTGACTTAAGAGGTTCGTTTTAAGGGGTGAAATCGGAAGTGAAAAAAAATTTTTTTTACTAGGTCATCGAGTGTGGTGTCAAATGAAAGCTTGTGAAAACACGAGTAAAAAATATATATATAATATTATACTTGCGCGCACTTTTCTTTGTATTATTTTTAAAAATTCGCGAAAAATCGCTGTCCCGGGCCTTATCTCGAAAAGTACTTATCAAAAAATTTCGAACAAATTCTGGAATATTCTCCACGGGGTGTAGATTGAACGAAAATTATCACGAGTGCATTACCTTTAATAATTTATATGGTATATAAAAAAAACAAAAATTTCAAGGTCATCAGATTTCAGTAAAGATTGGAAACAAACTTTGTTGAAAACTCATTTGGGTTGTTTTTGTGAAGTTACTGATCATTTTATACCACCGTAACATAAATTTTGACTTAAGAGGTTCGTTTTAAGAGGTGAAATCGGAAGTGAAAAAAAATTTTTTTTACTAGGTCATCGAGTGTGGTGTCAAATGAAAGCTTTGTGAAAACACGAGTAAAAAATATATATATAATATTATACTTGCGCGCACTTTTCTTTGTATTATTTTTAAAAATTCGCGAAAAATCGCTGTCCCGGGCCTTATCTCGAAAAGTACTTATCAAAAAATTTCGAAAAAATTCTGGAATATTCTCCACGGGGTGTAGATTGAACGAAAATTATCACGAGTGCATTACCTTTAATAATTTATATGGTATATAAAAAAAAACAAAAATTTCAAGGTCATCAGATTTCAGTAAAGATTGGAAACAAACTTTGTTGAAAACTCATTTGGGTTGTTTTTGTGAAGTTACTGATCATTTTATACCACCGTAACATAAATTTTGACTTAAGAGGTTCGTTTTAAGGGGTGAAATCGGAAGTGAAAAAAAATTTTTTTTACTAGGTCATCGAGTGTGGTGTCTAGTGAAAGCTTGTGAAAACACGAGTAAAATATATATATATAATGTAATACTTGCGCACACTTTTCTTCGTATTACTTTTAAAAAATCGCTGTCCCCTACCTTATCTCGAAAAGGACTGATCAAAAAATTTTGAAAAAATTCTAGAATATTCTCCACGGGGTACAGATTGAACGAAAATTATCACCTTTAATAATTTATTTGGTATATATATATATAAAAAAAAAAACAAAATTTCAAGGTCACCAGTTTTCAGTAAAGATTGGAAACAAAATTTGATGAAAACTCATTTGGGGTGTGTTTTGTGAAGTCACTGATCATTTAAACCACCCTAACAAATTTTTTTTATTTTAAAAACAATCAACGTACGGAACACTAATTGTGCAAGTTCAACTTGCATTTGACCGGTTTTTATTTTTTTTGATAAAATAAAAAATAGTTAGGTTATCATCATGTTTTAATTTCATCAAATACTTAAGAAAAGTGGATTTACGAGTGAACTACCTCAAGAGTTAGTTCTAATATCAAATATACTTTTAACTGTAACTAAAAGAAAAAACCGGCCAAGTGCAAGTTGAACTTGCACAATTAGTGTTCCGTACGTTGATTGCTTTTAAAACAAAAAATGTTGTTACGGTGGTATAAAATGATCAGTGACTTCACAAAACACACCCTAAATGAGTTTTCAACAAAGTTTGTTTCCAATCTTTAGTGAAAATTGATGACCTTGAAATTTTTGTTTTTCTTATATACCAGATAAATTATTAAAGGTAATGCACTCGTGATAATTTTCGTTCAATCTACACCCCCTGGAGAATATTCCAGAATTTTTTCAAAATTTTTCGATCAGTACTTTTCGAGATAAGGCGGGTGGACAATGATTTTTTCGCGATTTTTTAAAAATAATACAAAGAAAAGTGCGCGCAAGTATTACATTATATAAATTTTTTGTTACTCGTGTTTTCACAAGCTATCTTTCAAAACTACATGGCTCTGATGAGGCCATCATATCCTATATTATTACCAAATTTCAACTTTCTATGATAAATAGTTTTCGGAGAAAAATCGGGTGTGACAAACTGACAGACAGACAGACAGACACCGAAGTGATTTTATAAGTGTTCCGTACGGAACACTAAAAATTTTTTTCACCATTTCGTACTGCTGTGAACGTAAATTTTCATATTTTAAAATTCAATTTTTCAATTACACAGAGAATGTGGGTATTTAAAATTATTCTTAAATTGAAACTTAACATATAGTAATGATATATGCACAAGGATTTTTTTTCAATACTATATTTTATTAAATATTTGTATTTTACTGTACGCTCGTTAAAATCATGCAAACAAAAATTGCGTTTTAAGTTTAACAAATTATAAAGCAACAAAAATAAAAACTATTCATATCATCGGAAAGCTGATAGTCTCCTCTTCAAAAAGCTATTTTTAGTGTTCCGTACGGAACACTTATAAGACCACTTCGGTGTCTGTCCGTCTGTCTGTCCGTCCGCCCGTCTGTCACACCCGATTTTCTCCGAAACTATTTGTCATAGAAAGTTGAAATTTGGTAATAATATAGGAATTGATGGCCTCATCAGAGCCATGTAGTTTTGAAAGTTAAATTTTGACTTAAGGGGTTAGTTTTGGGGGGTGAAATCGGAAGTGAATAAAAAATTTTTTTACTAGGTAATCGAGTGTGGTGTCAAATGAAAGCTTGTGAAAACACAAACAAAATATATATATATATATATATATATATATATATATATATATATATATATATATATATATATATATATATATATACGAGGCTGGTTTGAAAAGTCCGTGCAAAAATAAAAACTACTTATGTGTTTGGGGTAAACCTTTTTTATTTTTCGACATAGTCTCCTTTTAGGCTTATATACTTCGTCCAACGATGTTCTAGTTTGTTGATCCCTTCCGAATAATAGGATTTGTCCAAGTCTGCAAAATATCCATTAGTGTCCGCAATCACCTCCTCGTTTGAATAAAATCTTTGTCCCGCCAGCCATTTCTTCGAATTGGGGAACAAATAGTAGTCCGAGGGAGCCAAGTCTGGAGAATAGGGGGGATGTGAAACGAGTTGGAATCCTATTTCCATTAATTTTGCGACCACAACTGCTGAGGTGTGTGTTAGTGCGTTGTCGTGATGGAAAAGGACTTTCTTGTGGGCCAATCGCGGGCGTTTTTCTTGCAGCTCGGTTTTCAAACGGTCCAATAACGATGAATAATATTCACCTGTAATAATTTTACCCTTTTCCAGATAGTCGATAAGAATTATCCCTTGCGAATCCCAAAAGACAGTCGCCATAACCTTTCCGGCCGAAGGACCGGTCTTCGCCTTTTTTGGTGCAGATTCCCCCTTGGTAACCCATTGTTTAGATTGTTGTTTGGTCTCAGGAGTATAGTAATGTATCCATGTTTCATCCACAGTGACGAAACGACGCTTAAAGTCCTCCGGATTCTTCTGGAACAGCTGCAAACCATCCTTGCAACACTTCACGCGATTTCGTTTTTGGTCAAGCGTGAGCAATCGCGGCACCCATCTTGCGGATAGCTTTCTCATGTCCAAATGTTTATGCAAAATATTATGTACGCGTTCAGTCGAGATGCCCACAGCACTAGCAATCTCACGCACCTTAACTCTTCTGTCATCCATGACCATATCATGGATTTGATCAATGATTTCTGGAGTCGTAACCTCCACAGGCCGTCCAGAACGTTCAGCGTCACTTGTGCCCATATGGGAAAGCTTCTTTTTAGTCTCCTGAGGCGTTTTGCCTTTCATAAAGTAATGTTTAATCACCACACGAAATTCTTTTTCGTCCATTTCTTGAAAATCACTCCTTGATTCACACGAATGCCAAACACAAAGAAATAGACCAATATGGCTGAAACTTGGTGTGCGTTCATTCAAGAGATGCTACTAACTAAACATGACCTCGATACGCGCCGGTGGTGCCATCTCTCGGACTTTGCACGGACTTTTCAAACCAGCCTCGTATATATATATACACCATTTTTTTTATTTTTCGAGATACTACAGAAAAACCAAATTTTTGATTTTATTTTGGATTCTGTGACCTAAGCGTACATCAATCTTTTTTTATCGTATTCTACGTCCAAAAAACTTCCTGTGTGCCAAAATGCAGCCTGTTAACATTTAATGAGAGCTTAAAACCCCTGTATATTACGATGTGAAGTATATTACGATTACGTAGTAATCGTAATATACTTCTAGAGTACATCAGTGTTTTTATTTTTCCATTATTTCAAATTTTATCAGAAATACACGTAGTATATAGAAGGGTTTACGAGGGTGGTTTAATTAGTACCCGTGTTAGGATTGGAGATGCCATTTTTTCAAAAACATTTTTTTTATTTTTCAACATAATCCCCTTTTAGATATATACAGGGTTAAAGGGAAAGTCGTCCTAGATAATTAAGGACGTTATAGTTTAGGTCGTGTCTGACCGATTTGACTCTATGACATGATGTCCTAAACTTAACCGTTTTCGAGATATTGAAGTTTAAAGATTTTCTAAAAAAAAAAAACATGTTTTTTTTGCTTTTATATCGATTTTTTTTTTTTTTATTAGAGGTTCTCGAGTGCGATTTTTTGGTTATTTTTAGTTAGTCTGTATGTCAAGTATCAAAAATCATCAAAAAAATTTGAACTAGTTACTAATAGTTTCAAATGGCGGCTTGTTAATGTTTCTAAATTACGAATTTTTACCAAGTGTTTCCTACTTTAAATCAATAAACAGAAAAAAAAAAAATGTATAGAAGTTATTCTGCAAAGTATTTTAAAAACTTTTACGTCTTTTTAACTATCAAAAAAGGTATAATACTAGGAGTTTAATAGGAAAACTGTACACAGAATGACACCTAAAGCGGGCTCGGGTAGCAAAAGGTAAATTTTTAGTTCTAGGTGACAATACGAAAAATACACAAATAAAACAAAAAACCTTGCAATTTAATATTTTTTATTAATTATAATTCATGTTCTATATGGTCGCCCCTATTTCTAACACAAATTCTCATTCTTTTTCTTAAATTACTTTTCACAACGCTGGTTGTGAGGTGCCGCCTCATTTCGTCAGCCGCATCAATTATTTTTTGTCTTAGGACATCCACGTTTTCGATAGGAGTCATCTGGTCGTATACGAGACTTTTATGTGACCCCACACATAAAAATCCATCGGTGTTAGGTCTGGGCTTCTCGCCCGCCAAGGTATGGGTCCACCTCTTCCAATCCATTTGTTGGGATAATTGTCATTGAGCCATACACGAACACTTCCTCTGTAGTGAGCTGGGCAGCCATCGTGTTGAAAGTACATGTTTTGTCTCAAACCAATAGGTAGGTTTTCCATCAAATTAGGTAAATCGTTCCGCAAAAAATTTTTGTATTCCTCGCCATTCAAATTATCTGGCGGGAAGAATGACCCAACCAAATAATTTGAAATTATACCCATCCACACATTTAAACTGAATCTTGTTTGTGATCCTTTCGTTCAATTTTGTTTGGGTTGCCTTTCTCTTTAGAAGCCCAATAGTGGGCATTGTGGTAGTTTGTAAGACCGTCTTTGTCGAATTTCGACTCGTCAGTCCATAGCATTTTCTTAAAAAAAGATGCATCTTCGACATCGGTATTGAGCATAAATCTGCAGAATTCTAATCGTCGCAACGGATCCCCTTCTTCAATGACTTGCACGGGCGTATAGTGGTAAGGATGTTGCCCAACAGTATGCATTACAAACCATACCTTCCACTGCGAAATACCAAGCTGTTGTGCGACAACATTTGTAGATGTGGTTGGGTCCACCTCAAAGATACGTGGTCGTCCCATGTCAGTCCGCCGTCTTTGTACGGAACCAGTTTCTCGTACTCTTCGATAAGTTCCATCAAACACGCTAACATCAGGTACACGACGAGTAGGATATCGCAGTATGTATTCATCACGTGCACGCGAGGACACTCCTTCGCAAAATCCGTAACACATTAGGATGCGTTGCTATATTCACAAATAGAGATCAAAATCCAGTTACGAGCCAATTCACACAGTCAGAAGATGAAACACAGATATTTTTGAAAAGCACGGTATAGCACATCTACCACGGACGAATCGCATGAGCAGACTAAAAATCATTCAATAATGTTTAGTGAACAGAAAATGTCACTCGCACAGAGAGTACCCCGACTGGAAAAAAATGCTTACCCAACCCTTTTTATTGTTTGAAGGTGCAGGTAGTAGACCGGTAATTGGTAGTATCTAAATTCTATTATTATGTTACACTACATTTGGGCCTATTGAAATCTCATTTTCTTAGAATTTTCAATAGATCCAGTAGATATTATACCGTTTTAGATAGCTAAAAAGACGTAAAAGTTTTTAAAATAATTTACAGAATAACTTCTATACATTTTTTTTTTCTCTTTATTGATTTAAAGTAGGAAACACTTGGTAAAAATTCGTAATTTAGAAACATTAACAAGCGGCCATTTGAAACTGTTAGTAACTAGTTCAAATTTTTTTGATGATTTTTGATACTTGACATACAGACTAACTAAAAATAACCAGAAATCGCACTCGAGAACCTCTAATAAAAAAAATCGATATAAAAGCAAAAAAAACATGTTTTTTCTTAGAAAATCTTTAAACTTCAATATCTCGAAAACGGTTAAGTTTAGGACATCATGTCATAGAATCAAATCGGTCAGAAACGACCTAAACTATAACGTCCTTAATTATCTAGGACGACTTTCCCTGTAACCCTGTATACTTTTTCCAACGTCCTTGCCATTTTTTTAACCTCTCCAAAAAATAGGAATTGTCCAGCTCGCCAAAATACGCTTCTGTCTGGGCAAGGACCTCCTCATTTGTTCTGATTTTTTTTTCCTTCGAGCCATTTCTTCATGTTTGGGAACAAGAAGAAATTGCAGAGAGTCAGATGGGGCGAATACAGGGGGTGCGGCAGCTATTCATAACGCAATTCATGCAGTTTGGCGGCGACAACTCCAGATGAATGTGGTGGAGCATTGTCGTGGCGAAACGGCACTTTTTCGCGAATGGGGCTGTGTTAAGACTACACATGTTTGAGATAACAATAAGGACAAAGACATGTGAAAAATAAGGGTTGCAAAATCTCTCTAATGTAAAATATATTTTAGGCGTTCGCGTTATTTTTTGGTTTCTTAGCAAGGAAATGTATACCAGAAGAAGTAGGAACTTGGGAAGACGATTGTGATAATATATCACACGTGAAAGTGAAACGATCCACTGCAATTGGATATAGATCCAAAGCGAATATTTTTAGAAGGGTTTTTCTAATATTTGTAATCAAACATTTTCTACTGATTCTTGTTATAGTTATTTCTACGTCTCTTTACTACGCGTTTAGAGGGTGGGCCCAAAGAACGAATATACAATTAAAAATAAATGACGATTACAAGAATTTCAAACTTTGGAATATTATACAAAGTCTTCTTGGCTTTAAGAAATTATAGGCCTAATTTGAATAATAGTATTAGAGAAATGTGTTTCCTTGTAGTCTTGGGTTACAAACATTGATCAGTGTTGTTTTAACTTTGTAGTCACAGAGGTTACGTCAAACTCGCATTTAATCGACGCTTACTAGTCAGTAGTTGACAATGAACTTAGAGTTTCCGAACTATCTTGTCGATTTATGGGTTGTTGTTACCGTAAATTATAGCGGTGATTGATCGGTGCTGACTTTACCCACTCTTGGCTAACAAATATGGTCCTGGCGTTGTTCTGCAAGTTGTTGTCTGTTGGTGTCTTGTTGTATTACGGATTTTTATATGGTTGGGAAGTTAGGGGCGTCATCTCTTTCATTTAAGAGGCCAGTTTTCTTAATTCGAATGGCTTCTCGAATGATCCTTGTTTTGTAATTTTGAACAGTGGATATTTATTTGCAGCTGTCGAAATAGATCCGATAAATATATAATAAAAGACTATTTTTAGTCAATTTCCACTGGTTTATTTAAATTGCGTTGACGCGTTTCACTGTCGATGCAGCTTCTTCAGATCTATATTTAACACTGTCAAGTTAGGTTTAATGTTTACAATTTTATATAATTTCTTAATTATAATATTACACCTAATTAAATTACATTGATAGTTTTGGAAAACCCACACAGATTTGGAGTTAGAAGAATAAATTCAATAATGGTGAATTGCTTAAATCTACCTGGTCGTTGAGTAAAGTACCTGTAGTCCTTAATCGATTTATTTGCATTGTCTCTAAAAGGTTTAGTTTTAAACCGTTTTTTTGGGTGTGTAAAATTTTGAAATTCTTGTTAAATGTGTGATTTTCTGTTAGAAGATGATTAGCATATGTTAAATTAGATTTTCTATGGATGAAACGTTTTTCGTGTTCTGTAATTCCTTGTATAAATGTACGTCCAGTTTGTCCTCTATATATTTTAGGACATGACCCACATGTTAATTGATAAACCCCTGATTTATTGTCTTTATTGATTTGTGGTTTATAGTTTTTAAGATATTTCCCTATAGTATTGTTAGTCTTTTAAGCTATGTTGATATTTTTTTGATCTAAAAATTTCCCCAGTTTTTCCGTTGGTTTACCGAAATAGGTTAAAAAACTGGGAAATTTTTAAATCAAAAAAATATCAACATAGCTTACAAGACTAACAATACTGTAGGGAAATATCTTAAAAACTACAAACCACAAATCAATAAAGACAATAAATCAGGGGTTTATCAATTAACATGTGGGTCATGTCCTAAAACATAGATAGGACAAACTGGACGTATATTTAGACAAAGAATTACAGAACACGAAAAAAGTTTCATCCATAGAAAATCTAATTCAACATATGCTAATCATCTTTTAACAGAAAATCACACATTTAACAAGAATTTAAAAATTTTACACACCTAACAAAAAGGTTTAAAACTAAACTTTTTAGAGATAATGCAAATGAATCGATTAAGGACTACAGGTACTTTACTCAACAACCAGGTAGATTTAAGTAGTTCACCATTATTGAATTTATTCTTCTACCTAACCTAACTTGACAGTGTAAAATGTAGATCTGAAGAAGCTGCGTCGACAGCGAAACGCGTCATCGCAATTTAAATAAACCAGTGGAAATTGACTAAAAACAGTCTTTTATTATGTATTTATAATGAATTTCCATCAAGTAGAAGTTACAACCATCCAAAATTAGAACCGATAAAGTTTGTTTGTTGCAGAGACTAAGTTTATGTTTTTCGAACCTTGTAGACAGCTTTACGTCAACGTAGTTTTAGCTTTAGGACTGTCTTGTAAGTGCGTATTCGGCGTATGGACTATCGGAAAAGATGAACTTTATAAATTCTTGGATCATCTGAACTGTTTATATCAGAAAATCTAATTCATACTGGAGCTAATGGAAAACAACCAACAAGCTCATATAGAAGACAGCAGAAAGATATCTCAAATACACAGTTAAGTGTTAGTTAAAAAATAGCCATGATACTACAAGATAAGAATGCGAGAGTCAGAAAATCTGCATTTTAAACAAAAGAGATGATGCCCTTGACCTTCCAGCAGCACGAATATACGTAATAAAATAAACCATCAACGCATGAATAGCCAACAGCCTACGGAACAGCACCGAGACTACGCATGTCAGCCCAGAGGAGCGCGGCCAGCGCAAACCAATCACCGCTGCAACCTGAGGTCCGACGATGGATAAATAGCTAGCACAGTCTGGAAATTCGCAGTTCATCGTCAATTAATGACCAGTAATCGTCGATAACGAGCGCCGGCTATTACAAAACAACACTGATAGACGGATTCAAGGATACAGGGCAGTAGCTAAAATTTGTGCTATACGGATCCTTCATTTTTACATACAGGAAGTAGTTAAAAGCAGTTTAGTTTCCTAGAGTAGTAAGCAAGGATAGAAATGCTGATTTACTTCAGAACAGGGTAAATTTCAATCAGATTTTTAAAAAAGCTAAATATTACTTACCTTCTGATTATAGATACATGCAACTTCGGGCTTCTAAAAAAATGGA
This sequence comes from Pachyrhynchus sulphureomaculatus, assembly GCA_019049505.1. Classification (NCBI taxonomy): domain Eukaryota; kingdom Metazoa; phylum Arthropoda; class Insecta; order Coleoptera; family Curculionidae; genus Pachyrhynchus; species Pachyrhynchus sulphureomaculatus. The sequence goes on along the minus strand of CM032455.1, from coordinate 170,545,884 downwards.
TTTAAAGAGCTGCTGAGTTTTTGTCCGATGTAGTACTTCTCTATAAAGTTTAGTTAGTTAGTGTTTACTACTTGCGGAAAGCCACACATTACTAAAGGTTTTATTTTTGCACAGTCTAGACAATTAATCTCTTTTTAAAAACATTGTAAAGGTATCAGTTTGGAATTTTAAACTTCGTGGGCGATTTTCATCATTAGCTTCATATGTCCCTTTAGCTACAGCTCTGTATTAGTAAAAGATAATCTGAAGAATTCAATGTATTTTCTCAAGTTCTATTCCTCTACAGTGTGTAAAATATATACATATCTATATATATAATATATATATATATATATATATATATATATATATATATATATATACAGGGTGGCCCAAAATTACCGAAGGGCTTTGAGTTCATTATAACTTTTTATTTAAGACATAATTATATTTTTTTTTTTTTTTAAATACAGTATATTATTGGAGAATATTTTTAATTTAATTATGAAAAATTATATCTCGAAAGTGGTGGCCATTTTCTGCTTCGCATATTCGTGCTCTTTCCAAAACATTTTCCATAACCTTTCGCAAAACTTCAGGTGTTATGTTGTTGATTTCGTCGCGTATATTGTTTTTTAATTGCTGGATGCTTCTAGGCTTATTAATATAGGCTTTTCCTTTCAAATAACCCCAAAGGAAAAAGTCTGGAGCGGTTAAATCCGGTGAACGCGGAGGCCAATTAAAATTGCTTGTACGCGAAATAATTCGTTCACCAAAGATGTCGCGTAAAAGAGCCATTGTGTCCCTCGCAGTGTGCGCTGTGGCTCCATCCTGTTGGAACCATACTTGCGGATGGTTTTCCACGGCTGGCCTTAAAAAATTTTCCAATATTGTCCGATATCGAACACCAGTGATGGAAACGGCGACACCGTGTTCATTTTCAAAAAAATATGGGCCAATTATCCTTTCCGACGAAACCCCGCACCAAACAGTACACTTAAGTGGGTGTAATTGTCGCTGTTGAACTACTCTTGGATTTTCCGTAGCCCATATCCTGCAGTTTTGCTTATTAACGAACCCATTTAATTGGAAATGGACTTCGTCGCTCATAATTAAATTATGAATAAAATCATGATTTTCTTCTGCTTTTTGCCGGAAATAAATTGCATAATCAAGTCGTTACTGGTAATCTGTCGGTTTCAATTCTTGGACAAGCTGAATTTTGTATGGAAACATTCTTATTGTATGCAAAATTCTCTGCAGCGACCCTCGTGAGAGGCCAAGTTGTGTCGAACGTCTCCTGGTTGATGTTTCTCCATCTTCCCGAATACTCTCCTGTAACCGTTCAATATTGTCATCCGTGTGCACCGTTCGTCGTCTGCTGGCACCAGGAAGGTTCCTTACTGCCCCTTGAAAATTTGCAACCAGACGGTTTATTGTTGACTCTGACCCCCCACATTAAAATAACGACGATATGCACGCTGAGTCAAAACAATGGACCATTGATTTGAGAAATAAAGTTCAACGATTTGGGTACGTTGTTCAATTGTGTACTGTTCTATTTTAAATTCCCCAAGTCTTCTTTACAAAATACTGAAAAGAAATAAAAAACAAAATTATAATAAAAAAGTTATAAGGAATTCAAACCCCTTCGGTAATTTTGGGCCACCCTGTATATATATATATATATATATATATATATATATATATATATATATATATATATATATATATATATATATATATATTTATATATATATATATATATATATATATATATATATATATATATATGTATGTATGTATGTATGTATATATATATATATATATATATATATATATATATATATATATATATATGAGGATCATTCAATAAGTAAAGAAAGAAATGGTCTCAGCTCAAATCCATTCAACCAAACGACTTCATATTTCTAGGAGTGCAAGTATATGACCTTGTGATGAGTTTTAATCAGCTGTTCGATCATGTAATGTAAATATAACCTGAAAATATCCAGTTTACCATGGCAAGTCCATTGAAAGACTGCACTTTAGAAGAGCAGCTTTCTGTCACTAGATTTTTAGTAGCAGAAGGTGTTAAGCCAAGTGAAATATATTCTAGAATGTTATTACAGTATGGACAAAGTTGCATTAACCTTGCGAACGTTTACAAGTAGATAGATCGGTTTTGTTCGGCCAAAAGTGCGACGAGCAGCGAAGTGGAATTACTGTTGAAATGATAGCTTAGGGTCTTGGTGTAAGCGTTGGAACTGGTCATAATATTATTCAGAACCATTTAAAATGTCCGCCCGACTTACCCAAGAAAAACTTCTAGAAATGGGTTGGAAGATCTTGCTTCATCCCGCATACAGCCCAGAACTGGCTCCGTGTGATTTTTACCTGTTCGGATGTCCTACATGGAAAGAGGTTCACCAACAATGAAGAAGTGAAGGAAAAAGTACACGATAGCAGAAAGGTGGGACAAGTGTATTAACATTGGGGGGATTGTGTCGAAAAGTAGGCCAAATTTTGTAGCAGTGCAATAAACCATTCTTGAGCTGGAGCTATTTGTCTCTGTACTTATTGAATGACCCTCGTATATATATATATATATATATATATATATATATATATATATATATATATATATATATATATATATATAGTGCCATTTATAAAGTTTGCACCATATGGGAAAAACTTTTATTATAAGAGTTTTTTAAAAATTTAACTTCGAAATATGTTAGTGCATGTTTTATATTTAGGATTACACCCAAATTAGGTCTTGACGTCAAATGCCTTGCCTGTCAAATTTGACATTTAAATTTTAAAATGTGAAAAAATCGTATTTTTATTGAAAGTATCGAAAAAAGATATAAAGAAAAAATGATTGTATTGCAGTTTTACATTTATGTACCAATGTTCGAAAAGATTTGATGAAATTGACTTTTCTCAATTATTTTCCCTAAAATGTTTTTCCACATAAATTGTCTTATGTACTTATTTATTAGTCGATGTTTCACTACGTAACAAGAAAAAAAATAACTAGGCCTTAAAATTAAGCAAAAAATGAGTTCTATGAAAAAGTCGTAGTTTAACAATGTAATCTTGGTGCAAAGCTGCATAATTTTTACGACAGCTCAACTTCTAAGGGCTAATATAATAAATATTAATGTTATGTAATAAATTTGGGCAAATTTGTAGTTTTTTAAGTTTCTTAATTCCTTCTTCAATGCACAAAATAGTTCTTTTATAAATTATATGGCGAACATTCGCAAGAAGCTCTTAATTTCTTTATTTTCAAAAGGTCAAAAACAAGATTTTTAAAAATTGTTACAACCTTTTGCAACGCAGTATTGGTGGAAAGAATATACATTCATGTTTTGCTATTAAGTCAAACAAAATTACAATATGATAGGCTTTCACGTATCTTTGTCGCAGTTGCCATAGATTTCCTGTTTTGTTCTTTTGTTACATAAAACATCAAACTGACATTAGTTTGTTCACTATTATTAATGCAATAGTACCAGTTTTCTAAATTTTCTCCTTTAATAAAAATGCCAATTACATTGACTAAGCAAGATAAAATAGAAATAGTTTTGATCGTGGGTGATAACTACAAAACTCAAAGAGAAGCTGCCGTCATTTTTAACCTGCGACATCCGAAAAAAGTTATAATGCATACGACAGTAGGAAGAATTCTTACCAACTTTAAAAATACTGGATGTGTGGAGAATAATTATAAACGTCAACATGAACATGGGTTACTAATGAGGATGCTGAGTTATGCAGAGTGTGATTGAAACCCCTAGGACTTCAACTGTCAAAATATCGCACAATGTAGGTGTATCTTATAATTCAGTTCAAAGAGTGCGTAAAAAATAGGTTTAAACCTTATAAACCAAAGTTTGTCCACACTCTCAAAGAACAAGATTATGATAGGCGCATGTATTTTTCTTTGTGGCTGCAAAGTAAAACTGAAGAAGACCCGTCATTTACAAAGTATATTTTGTTCAGTGATGAATGTACTTTTAATTCTAATGGCGTTGTCTCGTCGCAAAATTGTAGATGGTGGGTGGATAGCATTCCAAATTTTACAATAGATACAAGAGATGAATAGTCTTTTAAAACTAACGTTTGGTTCGGTATTTTTAATAACAGAATTATTGACCCGATTTATTTTAGAGAAAATCTTATAGCCGCGAGGTACTTACAGTTTCTAAACATCGAACTTTCAATGAACTGGAAGATTTTAGTTTAGAGGAAAGAATGAAAATGTACTTCCAACAAGATGGAGCACCCTGTCACCACAACTTGGAAATTAGAAAACTTTTCTGGGAAGTGGATTGGTAGATTTTCCTATGAAGTGCCTTGGCCGCCGCGGTCACCCGATCTTACGCCCTGTGACTTTTTTTGTGGGAGGGGGGGTATTTAAAAAATTTAGTTTATGCTCGGAGACCTTTTGAAAATATCGCACACTTAAAAGAAACTATTTGCCAATCTGTAAATGAAATCAAGCCGGGGTTCTATGCGAATGTTCGTTATGAAATTTATAACAGAACTATTATGTGCATTGAAAAGGAAGGAAGAAGCGTAAGAACTTAAGAACGTTTTTTTATTCAGTAAATAACATTAATTTTTTATAATAGTAATCCTTAAAAATTGACGTGTCATAAATATTAAGCAGCTTTTCACCAATATTGCGTTGTTAAATTACAACCTATTGAAAAAAATTAATTTTCAGCCTAATTTTACGGCGTAGTTGATTTTTTTTCGTAACATTTAGTAAAACATTAACCATTAAAAAAGTATATAATATAATTTATAAGAAAAAACTTTCGATCATCATTTTCGGGGGACATAATTGAAAAGAGTGAATTTTGTCAAATTTTTTTGAAAATTGGCATATAAACGTAAAACAATCTTTTTTTCTTTATAACTTCTTTCGATATTTTTTAAAAAGATCCCAGTTTTAAATTTTGAATGTCAAATTTGACAGGCAAGGCTTGTGACGTTATGACCTTATTTGGATGTAATCCTAAACATAAAACATGCACTAACACATTTCGAAGTTTAATTTTCAAAAACTCTTATAATAAAAATTTATAAATGGCACTGTATATATATACATATAAATATATATATATATATATATATATATATATATATATATATATATATATATATATATATATATATATATATTCAATTTCTTGGGCTTTATGGTTCTTTTGTTTTAAGGATAGAGAAATTACATCACGTTCTAGTTAGAAGTTTATTGAAAACGTTTCGCCTAATTTTTAGGCTTCTTAGTTCATCTAAAAATTGAAATTTTCTGTTTTGAATATTCAATAGGACGTACAAATTTTTTTTAATTATGAATATATAAAATTCTTAAACTTATAATACAATGTAGAAGGTGAAAATAATAAAAATACACACAAAAATATATATATAAAAACTTACATGCGTGGGTTGAAACGAAGACACACTTAACATTCTTTAAAAGGTGTTACTAAGACGGTCACATTTTTTAAAGTAACTTTAGATTTGTATAAGGAACGAAAGTCATTCTTTGGTTTGTTTATGTGTTTTTATTTATGAACTGCTATTGAGTTATTATGAGAAGAGTCCGAAATAAATATGACTCAGACCCCTAACGTCGCTTTTGTCGTTTATATTGTTTTTCCCTTTATTAATACAGATCATTTCATGGATTGATCTTTTAAAATAATTTGACTCTTTTTTTAAGATTTGTGTATTTTTAAAATCAAACGAGTGTTTGGTTTGTTTAACATGTTTTGATAGAGCTGTTGGGTTATTCTTATCATACTTATGGCCATTCAGTCAAGTTTTTGTCGTTTATATTGTTTTTCTCTTTATTAATACAGATCATTTCATGGATTGATCTTTTAAAATAATTTGACTCTTTTTTTAAGATTTGTGTATTTTTAAAATCAAACGAGTGTTTGGTTTGTTTAACGTGTTTTGATAGAGCCGTTGGGTTATTCTTATCATACTTATGGCCATTCAGTCTAGTTTCTAGATGTTGCTTAGTCATGCCGATATAACAGCCGTTGCAGTTTTGACATGGAATAGAATATATCAGGTTTGATTGTTTCAGTAGGGGTGTTTTGGATTTTAGGGGGGTAAAAAGGTGTTTTAATGAGTTATGCGTTTTGTGGCAAAGAACAGCTACAACAAATAATATCCATGCCATATATTCAAGGACTTTCAGAAAAAATTAAAGCAGTCCTCAAAAAACATAATTTAACTGTTTGCCACAAAACGCATAACTCATTAAAACACCTTTTTACCCCCCTAAAATCCAAAACACCCCTACTGAAACAATCAAACCTGATATATTCTATTCCATGTCAAAACTGCAAAGGCTGTTATATCGGCATGACTAAGCAACATCTAGAAACAAGACTGAATGGCCATAAGTATGATAAGAATAACCCAACAGCTCTATCAAAACACGTTAAACAAACCAAACACTCGTTTGATTTTAAAAATACACAAATCTTAAAAAAAAGAATCAAATTATTTTAAAAGATCAATCCATGAAATGATCTGTATTAATAAAGAGAAAAACAATATAAACGACAAAAACTAGACTGAATGGCCATAAGTATGATAAGAATAACCCAACAGCTCTATCAAAACATGTTAAACAAACCAAACACTCGTTTGATTTTAAAAATACACAAATCTTAAAAAAAGAGTCAAATTATTTTAAAAGATCAATCCATGAAATGATCTGTATTAATAAAGAGAAAAACAATATAAACGACAGAAGCGACGTTAGGGGTCTGAGTCATATTTACTCAATAGCAGTTAATAAATAAAAACACATAAACAAACCAAAGAATGACTTTCGTCCCCTATACAAATCTAAAGTTATTTTAAAAAATGTAATCGTTTTAGTAACACCTTCTAAAGAATGTTAAGTGTGTCTTCGTTTCAATCCACGCATGTAAGTTTTTATACATATTTTTGTGTGTATTTTTATTATTTTCACCTTCTACATTGTATTATAAGTTTAAGAATTTTATATATTCATAATTAAAAAAAATTTGTGCGTCCTACTGAATATCCAAAACAGAAAATTTCAATTTTTAGATGAACTGAAGAAGCCTAAAAATTAGGCGAAACGTTTTCAATAAACTTCTTACTAGAACGTGATGTAATTTCTCTATCCTTAAAACAAAAGAACCATAAAGCCCAAGAAATTGAAAAAATATATATTCATTATTCCAAGGTTCAAGAAATAATTCAACCCAACTTATATATCTATATATATATATATATATATATATATATATATATATATATATATATATATATATATATATATATATATATAAATATATATATAGGTTGGTCGGTTCTGCGTCTCTCGAAGATGTGATAGTAACAGAATATAAGAAAAAATAACGTGTAGGTTATGATTGTTTATAAATGCTTTTCGATTATTTTTGAAATGGAAAATGTGGTAATGATTACCGAATAATTTTTAGAAAAACATATAGATTTAAGAATTAATTGAATATATATAAAAATATGCTGCTCCCTTTGTTACTCCGACAATACCGATTAGTTAAGTAGCAGTCGATATATTTCATCAAATTTTGTCGAATAATCCTTGAATTATGCCGCCAAAACTACTTCTCAAGGTCCTATTTAAAAATGTAAATAAAAACATATGTTTACTATTTTTTTTTTCTTACAAACTGATACTCTGTTACATCCTAAAATCTTCAGGAAGTCGAACCTAGCATTATTAAAAACAATTTATTATTTTACCCAATAAATAAACAAATAAATCGCCAATTTGGTGTTATATTTTTTTACTCCGGATAAATTGCAAATATAAATATTATTTTAAAAAAATTGTGTTTCATTTGCTTTGAAGCAGTCAATGGCGTTCGCTACGGAAGAGAGTAAAACGATTTTATCTCATTTTGCGAATATCCCGATAAACTAACAATTTTTTTATTCTGCTGCAAATATAGTATTGAAAACTTTGTTAAAAAGTTTTTATAAGTTCTAATAAATACGAGAGCGATAAGACTAGGATAATATGGAAGCATATTTTTTAGATCTTTTAAATTTCATATAATTAAATTTATTTTATTTTTATTTAAGGTAGAAATAAATTTACTATAACCTGTGCAGTAATACATAGTGTAGGAGGGATAGTACCAGTTGCTCGTCACATTTTTTTCCTTTCACTTTTTAAATGTGTTGCAAAAAACGAATTTTCCAACGTACAACGTACAAATAATGAGAAACCACTCTTTTACGAAAAATGTTTTAACAACCTGAGCTATCGACAATTTATTATTAGCATTAACAGTGCCGAACCCGGAAGCGGGGTTGGTTGAGAGCGTACGAAGGGACCCTCAGGTCGCTGGATGGTTCAAATCCGGCTTGGTGTTGCAACGTTCCAGATTTTAAATCGTATATACGAGGCTGGTTTGAAAAGTCCGTGCAAAAATAAAAACTACTGTGTTTGGGGTAAACCTTTTTTATTTTTCGACATAGTCTCCTTTTAGGCTTAACAAATAGTAGTCCGAGGGAGCCAAGTCTGGAGAATAGGGGGGATGTGAAACGAGTTGGAATCCTATTTCCATTAATTTTGCGACCACAACTGCTGAGGTGTGTGCTGGTGCGTTGTCGTGATGGAAAAGGACTTTCTTGTGGGCCAATCGCGGGCGTTTTTCTTGCAGCTCGGTTTTCAAACGATCCAATAACGATGAATAATATTCACCTGTGATAGTTTTACCCTTTTCCAGATAGTCGATGAGGATTATCCCTTGCGAATCCCAAAAGACAGTCGCCATAACCTTTCCAACCGAAGGAACGCTCTTCGCCTTTTTTGGTGCAGATTCCCCCTTGGTAACCCATTGTTTAGATTGTTGTTTGGTCTCAGGAGGATAGTAATGTATCCATGTTTCATCCACAGTGACGAAACGATGCTTAAAGTCCTCCGGATTCTTCTGGAACAGCCGCAAACCATCCTTGCAACACTTCACACGATTCCGTTTTTGGTCAAGCATGAGCAATCGCGGCACCCATCTTGTGGATAGCTTTCTCATGTCCAAATGTTTATGCAAAATATTATGTACCCGTTCAGTCGAGATGCCCACAGTACTAGCAATCTCACACACCTTAACTCTTCTGTCATCCATCACCATATCATGGATTTGATCAATGATTTCTGGAGTTGTAACCTCCACAGGCCGTCCAGAACGTTCAGCGTCACTTGTGCCCATATGGCCAGTCCGAAAATTTTGAAACCACTTATAAACTGTTCTAATCGAAGGTGCAGAGTCACCATAATGTTTATCAAGCTTCTCTTTAGTCTCCTGAGGCGTTTTGCCTTTCATAAAGTAATGTTTAATCACCACACGAAATTCTTTTTCGTCCACTTCTTGAAAATCACTCGACTTCCTTGATTCACACGAATGCCAAACACAAAGAAATATACCAATATGGCTGAAATTTGGTGTGCGTTCATTCAAGAGATGCTACTAACTAAATATGACCTCGATACGCGCCGGTGGTGCCATCTCTCGGACTTTGCACGGACTTTTCAAACCAGCCTCGTACAAACTCGTGGCTAATATGCTCGTTTCGTAAGGTCAATTAAACAGAAATAAAATATACCAGTCACTAATACTGTTTACGGGTGATTTGTTGTTGATTTTACACGTTCTCTATCTGGGCAGTAAAAAAGGCATTTGAAATTGTACAGTCTAGATACAGGAATATTATGATTTTATCTTCTTTGGGGTATCGCCAGGAGTATTGTCTGAGTTTTGGACCTCGAAAATGTGTGCTCTTTTGCTTATGAACAATTTAAGTTTTTAAAACTCGTTTTTTGAGCTTAAAATGTGAATAATTCCGGTTATGTAAGTCGGCTCAATACAAAAAAAAAAACAAACTTTTCGTAATAAATTTTCCAACAAATCCTGGTTGGTTTGAAGTCCCTCAAGTGCGCACATAACTTATAAAATTGAAAAAGCAGGCAAAAAAACTGTTTTTTTTTTGTTAATTTTATTCTACAGGTCGATTAAGTGAACCGATTGGCTTGAAACTTTCAGAAAATATACCCTTTGTTATAGCAAAAATACCCTGGTGCAAATATATTGAACACAGTAGGCACAATTGAATTTGTTATTTAATATTTCAATTGCCCGCCATATGCCATTTGCTCTAAAATGGATCTTTTTTTAAAAAAAATTTAGGTCTCGACACCAGCCATTAAAAAAAAAATTTAAAGTCATTTTTACCGTTTTTTTTTCTACATTTGTTTATTAATCAAGTAACAACAAATGCGGTCATTTTGAAAAAAAAAATATCTGGTAAAAAATTACAAGACCTTTATTAAAAAAAATATATTTTCGTTAACAATTTTTTTTTCAAGATGACCGAAAAATCGGATAAAATAACTCCAAAAAAAAATTTTATTAATGACATAGGAAAGCGGCGTCGAGACCTAAATTTTGAAAAAAAAAAAGAAGATCCATTTTGGACGAAATGGTATAAAATGGCGGGTAATTCAAATTTTAAGTAACAAATTCAATTGTGCCCACTGAGTCCAATATTTTTGTACTAAAATTTCAGAGTATTTTTGCTATAACAAACGGCATATTTTTTGAAAATTTCCAGCCGATCGGTTCACTTAGTCGATATGTACAATAATTCTGTAGGTTATATACAGGCTTGAACGACTTAAAAACTAAAGGATTTGTTGAAAATTTCCACGACGAGTTTGGTATAAGATCACCGGTGTCTGTCTGTCTGTCACACCCGATTTTCTCCGAAACGATTTGTCATAGAAAGTTGAAATTTGGTAATAATATAGAAATTGATGGCCTCATCAGAGCTATGTAGTTTTGAAAGTTAAATTTTGACTTAAGGTGTTAGTTTTGGGGGGTGAAATCGAAAGTGAAAAAAAAAATTTTTACTGGGTCATCGAGTGTGGTGTCAAATGAAAGGTTGTAAAAACACGAGTAAAAAAAATATATATATAATGTAATACTTGCGCGCACTGTTCGTTGTATTATTTTTAAAAAATCGCGAAAAATCGCTGTCCACCCGCCTGATCTCGAAAAGTACTTATCAAAAAATTTTGAAAAAATTATGGAATATTCTCCATGGGGTGCAGATTGAACGAAAATTATCACGAGTGCATTACCTTTAATAATTTATCTGGTACATAAAAAAAAAACAAACATTTCATGGTTATCAATTTCAGTGAAGATTGGCAAGAAACTTTGTTGAAAACTCATTTAGGGTGTGTTTTGTGAAATCACTGATCATTTTATACCTCCGTAACAAAATTTTTAATTTTGAAAGCAATCAAAGTACGGAACACTAATTGCGCAAGTGCCACTTGCACTTGACCGGTTTTTTTTGTCTCGATTGACTTATATAACCGGAATTATTCACATTTTAAGCTCAAAAAATGTATTTTGAAAACTTAAATTGTTTACAAATAAAAGAGCATAAGTTTTTCGGGGTCCCAAACTCAGGACAATACTCTTGATGAAACCCCAGAGAGGGTAAAATCATAATATTGCTATATCTAAACTATGCCTATCCTTATCATTATTTTGACCTTTTTTACTGCACTTTATTCTGTAATTCTCTCAGTTTGACAAATTACACAAATTTTTAACATTTCAGCTGAACTACAGTGATTTTTTAAAAGTCGTTTACATTTTGGCGTGGCGTAAGTTGTTGCATACACCACACCATACATAGCATTCATTTGAAGAATTCTTTTGTCCGGCATTGTGTTTCCCACCAAATATAAATTGCAGTAATTCAAGACCAAAGTGAATCATCAATTCCATGAATTCGTACTCCAATAAACACGCCACTTCTATCATGTCATTACTCATTGCTTCATCTCTTGTAAAAAACTGGTTTCATGTCCTTGATAGCTTAGTTGTTTGGATAGTTTATCGTGAAAGCAGTATGTCCTAGGTTCAAATCCCACGGATAGTAACTTTATTTTTTATTATTTTAAAAATTTAAAATTATCTCAGAATGCCTTATTTTCTTTTTTTTTATATACTTTAGGTGATGGCATTCTCTTTCGGAATTATTCAGTCAAAAGTAATACGTTCCCATGAACCGCCAAGCCCGAAAAAGAAAAGAAAATACCTTCGTCCCCCAAGAAATAAGTTCGAATTATACTGGAGGAAATCATTGGATTTGTTTCTTCGAAGACTTTTTTATATAATATTAACTATTCTGTTTTTACTTTTGTTTTTCCTGTACAAAATGTGGCAAATGGGATTTTCCGTTAGAATTGCAGGAACTTCATTTACTATATGGGAAATTCTTAGAGCACAAAATTTAACAGCATTGTTTTAAACTAGAATCCGTCCCTACAAGAGAAAGTCATTTACATAACCTAACTTAAGTAGCTTGTAGCTTTTTACACAACTATTTTCCAAAGTAATGTCCCGATTGTTTTAGGTATATGAATTAATTTTAGGCTCTTACCGTTCATCGATTCCCCAAAGTTATTCAAATTGTAATTTTTCCCGCTGGGGAGGCGTTTTAAAGGGCCATTTTTGAGCTTCAAAACGGTGTAATCAAAGCTCCGCATCTGTACGTCTATACACAATTCAACATTAACAGTGGACTCGAGGAAGGGCGACTAGAAACGAGAAGTTACGATTTGGTTGAATCTAAGTGTTGTCAGATTTCGAAAATTTACAAGATTCAATGATTCGCCGGCGTTTGCCATATTTTTAAAAATGTAATCTAACCAAGAACACATGGGATACACGCAGTTTGAATTCAGGAGGGCCACAGGCACCCGTGAGGCGATATTCTGCACACAGTTTTTATTTCAAAGATGTAGAGACGTCAATTGTGATATACACTCGTGCTTTATAGACTACCAGAAAGCATTCGTCAGAGTCCAACACCATAAACTCATAAACATATTAAAAAGAATAGGAATGGATGACAAGGATCTACGCATCATAGAGAATCTCTACTGGGAAGAAACAGCCAGTATCAGAGTCAAAGGGGAAATATCAGAAAACATAGAAATCCAACGTGGCGTACGCCAAGGGTGTATCTTGTCACCACTTTTATTTGATGTATTCGCAGAACAATTATTGAGCATTGCACTCCACGATATCTCAGCAGGAATAAACATTAATGGGAGAAGAATTAGCAATATTAGATTCGTTGATGACATTATAATATTCGCAGACAATTCGCAGGACCTACAAATGCTGCTGAACAGAGTGACACATGTTAGTCGAGAATATGGAATAGATATAAATACAAAGAAGACTAAACACATGATCGTAAGCAAAAACTCTGCACTACAACTATATTAGCAACCAAAAGATCGATAAAGTCAATATCTTTTGCTACTTGGGTACCACAGTAAATGAAGAATGGGACCACTCACTGGAGATTCTATGCAGAATAGAAAAAGCGAGAACAGCCTATACAAAAATGGCCAAAGTATTCAGAAGTCATGATTTCAGTTTAAAAATCAAAATAATACTTCTCCAATGCTACGTCTTTCCGGTGATTCTGTATGGGGCGGAGCCTTGGACTGTAACTACGGCATCATGTAAAAGGTTGGAAGCATTCGAGATGTGACTCTATAGGCGCATGCTTAGAATATCTTGGAAAGAGCACACTACCAACAAGAGAGTGCTAGAACTCTTGAACAAAGACCTGGAAATTGTTAATACAATTAAAAGAAGAAAACTTGAATATCTCGGCCACATCATGAGAAACGAGGAAAGATATGGTTTACTCCAACTGATACTGCAGGGAAGATGAACGGAAGAAGAGGGCCAGGCAGGAGACGTGTTTTGTGGCTGCAAAACCTGCACACATGGTTCTCAACAACGGGACTATTCCAGACAGCTGTAAACAAAGTCCTTATAACCAGGATGGTCGCTAATATCCGATAACGGGTCGGCACAAGCAGAAAAAGAATAATCTAATGAAGTAAAATTAGTATTCATATTTTTAGATGATAAAGAAAAAAATAAATAACATTATATTTATAAGAAAACGCGGGATACGGTAATTTTTTTGCATAAGACGAAGGTGAAATTCTGTCCAATGTTTTCTACGTGTCGTTACTGCACCCATTGCAATATCTAATGGATTATTGATTTGGCAGGAAACGATGTGACGAATGACATACTTATATTTTTTTTTTTTTTGTTTAGTACATTACTTCATCCTGCTGTGTACATAAGTTGAAAACTTCATTGCGTACATAATATCGTCCTTTTTGCATTTCAATTAAAAAAAAATTCCGCCAATACGAAAGAAATAGTCTAAATGAGGTAGGGTAAAAACGCTGTATCGTACATCAGATCTAGAAAGTGATTTCCGCAGTTTCAAGAAGGAAATTTTAACGTCCTGGTCAAATGGAAGACCAGGTAGAGCAATTTTTGGACGAGAATTCTTACCAAATCCAGTTGGAACTTACAAATATATAGTAACACAGCAAGCGATTATCCATCGCTAACAGAAGTAAGGACAATTGACAATGGATCCCGGTGAGTCCTTCATAAGCTTACTATTCTCTCGTTGCATCCAGGTTCAAGAAACGGGACTTCTGGCACAAAATTGTTCCTTATGATGTAAAGTGGATCCTATAAAATAATTCTGGGTTGGATTCATCCAAATCATTTCTTTTGTCTCAGCTGCATTTTTTTAAAGTTGAAATGCGTAAAGAAAGCAGTGCCTCACAAGTTCTTTTGCTTGCTTTTCGAATATACATCGCGTCTATAACTGATTTTTCAGGTTATGTTCACAGTAAGAACACGTCTTATATCTTTTTAATACCAAAGAATAGCACATTAAATTGATAATAGGATGTAAAAAATTCCAATTTGAATAGGTTCTGTAGTGCATGACAAGTAGGGGCCGAGAATTAATTTCTAAGCCTAATAATAAGAATATGAAAAGTTGCAAGCTTCTTGTAAGTCCAACTTGAGAGTACATGCCTTACAAATCAACCATTGATACTAAAAGAAGAAGCTAAGTTAGTAATTTGACTATTCGGTAGTTAGTTATGGCCAAGCTCTGCTGATTGCCACCAATTACATCAAAAAACTTATATTTATAATTGTAGTAACTAGAGTAAAAAATAAAGAGTTTTCAAAGTAGAATATTGATGTAAATAAATTATATAATATTTGAAGAGAACAAGATGCAACTGGTACTAACCTCAAACTTTCCATTAATAACCGGTCAAGTGCAAGTTGAACTTGCGCAATTAGTGTTCCGTACGTTGATTGCTTTTAAAATAAAAAATTTTGTTACAGAGGTATAATATGATCAGTGACTTCACAAAAACACACCCCAAATGAGTTTTCAACAAAGTTTGTTTCCAATCTTTACTAAAATCTGATGACTTTGAAATTTTTGTTTTTTTTTATATAACAGGTAAATTATTAAAGGTAAGGCACTCGTGATAATTTTCGTTCAATCTACACCCCGTGGAGAATATTCCAGAATTTTTTCAAAATTTTTGGATAAGTACTTCTCGAGATAAGGCGGGGGACAGCGATTTTTCGCGATTTTTTAAAAATAATACAAAGAAAAGTGCGCGCAAGTATTACATTATATATATATTTTTTACTCGTGTTTTCACAAGCTTTTATTTGACACCACACTCGATGACCTAGTAAAAAAATTTTTATTTCACTTCCGATTTCATCCCCCAAAACTAACCCCTTAAGTCAAAATTTAACTCTCAAAACTAAATGGCTCTGATGAGGCCATCAATTCCTATATTATTACCAAATTTTAACTTTCTATATAAAATAGTTTCGGAGAAAATAGGGTGCGACAGACAGACAGACAGACACCGAAGTGATCTTATAAGTGTTCCGTACGGAACACTAAAAATTGTAAAACATTGATGTTTTAAATAAATGTTATACATATGCAGTCGATACTAACCTCAAATTTTCGATGTCTACAGGCAATATAACCTAAGACCATACATCGGATTAACGCGCCTTTTAATTTTTTGACTACTATTATTATTATTACAAATCTTGTGTCCAAACCAAAATCAAATTTTTCAGAAACGAGAAAAAATACTAGTGCAAGGCGCTGCTGAAATTAGGTTGAAGAATAAAATTGACCTTTGGCAAAAACATTGTTTTTTCATCAAAAGTCTGGGAATTTTTCACGCCATGTAGTAGTGTTATAATCTTAGTATTTAAGTGATTCCAACGGGATAACCCTAGTACAGGGGTGCTCAAACGGTTGATCGCGAGTGCTTTTTGAGTCGATCTCGAGAAAAAAATTCCGATATAGAACTATTCACAGATTTTGTTTTAGGTAACTAAAACACAAACATGAATAAACTACTAAAATTTATTCGTTCCACAATTAGGCCAGAATAACCCCCTCATCACTTTCTTTTATCGTAATAACCCCCTGCTAGCGGCAAAAGGCGGCTTTATAAAAGGAACGCGCGATACTTGTCAAAGAAAAGCCGCGTTTTTGATTCCCACCGATTTTTCTAGAAACTTCGGGCGGCGTGTTTGACGGAACATTCGAGACTTCGTTCGCGCCGATATAAATGTTGCGCCTGCAGGAATAGGAGTCAGTCTGAGTTGTAACTTGAAGGCGATACATCGATACAAAGTTTATTAATAAATAGTCCAAAATGAGTGCGGCGAAGAAAAGTAAAACTTATCATTTTAATAACGATTGGGTGGAAGAATTTTTCTTTTGTATGGTAAAGGATAAGTGCATTTGTCTCATCTGCCGTGCGTCAGTTGCAATACCTAAGCGTGGGAACTTAGAGAGGCATCATAAAACGGTTCATAAAAACTATGAAAAGGATTTTCCGTCACAGAGTGAATTAAGAAAACGAAAAGTACGTGATTTGATAACTTGTTTGAAAAAAGAACAAACCATGTTCACAAGACCAGCCAAATAATCAAAAGCTGCAACGATCGCGTCATTTAAAATATCTCATATATTGGCGAAACACAAGAAACCATTTGATGATGGATTGGTTGTGAAGGAAGCATTTATTGAAGTGGGTGAGACTTTATTTGGAGATTTTAAAAATAAAACAGAGATTATGTCTGCTATTAGAGAACTTCAGTTATGTCGTCCGACTGTCGCAAGGCGTGTTGAAGTCGTGAGTCAGGACATGGCAGATAAACTAAAACATGATATCATGGAATGTACATACTTTTCTTTACAGTTCGACGAATCCACCGATATGACAGACACTGCCCAGCTGTGTATTTTTATTCGAATGATATTTAATGACATGTCGGCTAAGGAAGAGAGCGTTTTTTGACAATGATTCCTCTGAAAGGAAAGACCCGTGGCGAAGTTATATATGACGTTTTCTTCAATTTTATAACAAACTACAAGCTACCAATATATAAACTAGTGTGCATTACAACCGATGGAGCACCAGCAATGACTGGAAACGAAAACGGTTTTGTGGCATTGTGTCGAGCAAATGTTGATTTTCCTTCATTTGATTGGATTGATTTTGGTTGATTGGATTGGTTGATTTTCTCCTTCCATTCATTATACATCAACAAGTTTTGTGTTCAAAAGTTCTAAACATGGAGGAGATTATGGGCATCGCAATAAAAAATTGTGAATTCTATCCGTGCACGTAGCTTGCAACGACAGCTCTTTAAGTTGCAGTTGGAAGATAGTGAGTCAGCTGAACACACTGATTTAGTTCTTCACACGGACGTCAGGTGGTTGAGTCGCGGAAAATTCCTAGAAAGGTTTCAAGAATTATTGCCCGAAATAACAGCTTTTCTGGACGAAAGAGGTGATGACACTCAGATGCTGAAAAACGGAAAATGGCTGACTGATTTGGCATTTTTGACAGACATCACAACGCATTTAAACACCATTAATTTGGAGCTTCAAGGTAAAGGAAAAACTATTATTGAGATGATTAGCGCAATAAACGCATTCAAAAGTAAATTGCAACTTATGATAGATCAACTGAAAAGAAACGATCTGAAAAATTTTCCGTCTTTGAAAGTAAGGATTCCTCAGTTGAATTATGATATTTATGAGGCAGAATTATTAAATATTTTGGGCCAATTCGAAATACGTTTTTATGATTTCAGTAAATTGGCAAATATCACATCATTTATGAGTTATCCTTTTTCGTATAAAAACATTGAGGAATTAGCTACTGAAATAGCAAGTCAGTTTAACATGGACTCATGTTCTGTTAAAAATGAGTTAGTGCAGATTATATCAGACATACATCTCAAAGCCACAGCATCTGATACAAAATTCTGGTGTTTTATATCTGAAAATAAATATCCGAATCTAAGGGCAAATCGCCCTTCAACTGACGGCAATGTTTGGGTCAACTTACTTGTGCGAGTCTGCATTTTCTGAAATGAAGATAATTAAGTCAAAATATCGCAATCGACTAACTGACGAACATATGTCATCATGCTTGCGATTAGCACTCGGTAATTACGTACCATCTTATGAAAAGTATGCTGAGGACATGCAGTGCCACGCTTCAACATCCAAAGTCACTCTTTACTTAAGTTTAGACACTAGAACTCGTTTGTTTTGTAAGAACCAATAAACTCTCAATTTTAAATAATTATGAGTTTTTTCATTGACATTTTAGAGCAGACCTACACTTACCTTGACTAAAAAAATGCATATTGTGCGGAAAACTAATATCTATGCCAGGATACACCCTTGCTAGACGACAATCCTGCATCACACTTGCTTGCAGCCTCTCAGAGTCGATCGATCGTAGTCTAACAATATTGAGGTAGATCGCCAGCAGTTCAAGTTTGAGCACCCCTGCCCTAGTATATAAAGACAACGGACTTTAAAGTAAAATTGTTAGTTAGTCCCAGACGACTATACTCTATTTATTTGAAACTGATAGTCAGTGGAAGTATTTACATACTTTCCTGTTGCTCCAACTATAAATACATATTTAGAGCAGCATGCCCAAGTGTCAAGCCAGTTAATGAGTTAAGTCTGAGTGTTAATAAAATGTCTTCTTCATCGAAACGGGCCGCTAACCCATAACGAAAAGTGTATAGTTAAAAATCTATTTGACTACATTAAAAACGATGAAAATTGTGATTTAAGTGTGAACGATTCTGGGACAAAATGTTCCGTAATGATCGGAGTTGGTAAAGCCACGGTTTACAGAATTTTAACAGAAGAAAAAGAGGGGGGTATAGACTCTCCAAAAAAGAGACTAGGCAGAACAGAACATTTGCTGACAGACAGCATAAAATAAGCAGTAAGGCGTATTGTTCATGACTTTTTTACGGAAAAAGAAATTTCCAACTTTGGATATGATCGTACAGGCTGCGACAAGCCACCCAAAATACCGAACATGAGTAGAGTAAAACTATGGAGTGTTTTAAAAGGTATGAATTTTTATTGGAAAAAGTATGAAAGAAAATGTTTATTGATAGAAAGTGGAGAAATTGTACATTGGAGAAGAGACTATTTAAGGAAAGTTAGAAAAGCTCGTTCTGAAGGAAAAAGATTGTATTACTTAGATGAGAAGTGGATAGATGAAGGTCAAGAAATTTGGGCAAGATGGGAGTATCAAAAATGCTCGCCAATCATTTAATGAAGGTCTCTCTACTGGTTTTAAAACGCCATCTGGTAAGGGATGTATGTTAGGTTAACTATTACGCATACTGGAAGCGAAAGTGGTTTTGTAGGCGGAGGTCTTTTAATATTCTTATCCAAGAAAACAGGAGATTATCACGAAGATATGAATTCCGATGTATTTGAAGATTGGTTTTCGCAGCTTGAACTAACCTGAACCCGACATACGAGGCTGGTTTGAAAAGTCCGTGCAAAAATAAAAACTACTTATGTGTTTGGGGTAAACCTTTTTTATTTTTCGACATAGTCTCCTTTTAGGCTTATACACTTCGTCCAACGATGTTCTAATTTGTTGATCCCTTCCGAATAATAGGATTTGTCCAAGTCTGCAAAATATCCATTAGTGTCTGCAATCACCTCCTCGTTTGAATAAAATCTTTGTCCCGTCAGCCATTTCTTCAAATTGGGGAACAAATAGTAGTCCGAGGGAGCCAAGTCTGGAGAATAAGGGGGATGTGAAACGAGTTGGAATCCTATTTCCATTAATTTTGCGACCACAACTGGTGAGGTGTGTGCTGGTGCGTTGTCGTAATGGAAAAGGACTTTCTTGTGGGCCAATCGCGGGCGTTTTTCTTGCAGCTCGGTTTTCAAACGATCCAATCACGATGAATAATATTCACCTGTAATAGTTTTACCCTTTTCCAGATAGTCGATGAGGATTATCCCTTGCGAATCCCAAAAGACAGTCGCCATAACCTTTCCGGCCGAAGGAACGGTCTTCGCCTTTTTTGGTGCAGATTCCCCCTTGGTAACCCATTGTTAAGATTGTTGTTTGATCTCAGGAGTATAGTAATGTATCCATGTTTCATCCACAGTGACGAAACGACGCTTAAAGTCCTCCGGATTCTTCTGGAACAGCTGCAAACCATCCACACGATTCCGTTTTTGGTCAAGCGTGAGCAATCGCGGCACCCATCTTGCGGATAGCTTTCTCATGTCCAAATGTTTATGCAAAATATTATGTATCCGTTCAGTCGAGATGCCCACAGCACTACCAATCTCACGCACCTTAACTCTTCTGTCATCCATCACCATATCATGGATTTGATCAATGATTTCTGGAGTCGTAACCTCCACAGGCCGTCCAGAACGTTCAGCGTCACTTGTGCCCATATGCCAGTCCGAAAATTTTGAAACCACTTATAAACTGTTCTAATCGAAGGTACAGAGTCACCATAATGTTTATCAAGCTTCTCTTTAGTCTCCTGAGGCGTTTTGCCTTTCATAAAGTATTGTTTATTCACCACACCAAATTCTTTTTCGTCCATTTCTTGAAAATCACTCGACTTCCTTGATTCACACGAATGCCAAACACAAAGAAATAGACCAATATGGCTGAAACTTGGTGTGCGTTCATTCAAGAGATGCTACTAACTAAACATGACCTCGATACGCGCCGGTGGTGCCATGTCTTGGACTTTGCACGGACTTTCCAAACCAGCCTCGTAATTATGTCGGGGCATTCCTTTCCTCTCACATCGTCACTCAATTTGTTGGGCATTGATTTGGGAGCAAAAATATATTCTGGCATGAACATTGTTGCGGTATAGCAAAGAGAGCTTCTCAAAAGTTGGGAATATTATTTCGAATCAGAAAGTTTTACACTCCACAACAACTGTTAATTCTTTACAAAGCTCAAATTCGACCAACTATGGAATACTGCTCCCATATTTGGGGCTTCTCTCTCAAACACACATTGCATTTGTTGAATTCTATTCAGAAAAGAGCTGTTCATCTGATTGGAAACCTGGAATTGGCCGATGGCCTTGATTCGCTGGAACATCGAAGAACGGTTGGCGACTTGAGCGTATTCTACAAGTATTTTCATGGAAAGTGTTCGAAGGATGTAGCCTGCTTAATTCCTCACAGAGCGGTGCATGTTAGAAATACACGTCGCGCTAATACTTCCCATCCGTATAAAGTTCAGCTTGTTACTCTTCGTACAACGCCTTTCAAGTAGTCTTTTATATGGAAAATATCATCCTTTTGGAATAATTTGCCCAGGACTGTGTTTCCCACCGAGTACAATTTACAGCACTTCAAGAAAAACGTGAATCACTTTTTCCGCACACACATCGCTCCTGTAGCGCTTTAGAGACTTCCCTGCAACACATGTGCTAGACCCACAAAAGAGAGAGACTTAATACCAAACAGTTCTGTTTTATAATGGATCACGCAAGATATCATTCTAAAAAATGAGAACGAGTTCTAATCTTGTGTTGGCTTTAAAAAGCACATCCAATCTTGGATGACCGAGAAAAACATTTCATTTACAAAAGACACCGTTAAGAGAGAATTATTAGAATTTTTGGTAAAACTTCGTTTTTCAGAAAAAGCATTTTTTTTTAAATAGGCTTAAAATGGTCTAATTTTGAAAGACTTACTAGAAAATATCGGAGGGAAGCCGTTTTTCGCTTTTTGTTTTGGTAAATAAAATTTAACCTATATCACTGACAACTGTTGATAACCACTAGAGTGACCGGATCTCATAGAGGGGGAAAAAAATGTCGGAATCTTGTTCGTTTGGACCCCACAAAACGATTCCCCTCTCCAGATATTGAGATAGCCGAAATTTGAGCTCGATTAAACGACGTTAACCCATGCCGCTCGTCGCTCAAAGTTCGAAAAAATCCAAATTTTTGGCCAAAAAGCTGACATAGGGAGCCATAACTCCAGAACGGTAAATAATAGAAACACGCTTAATATCTCAAAAGAAAGCTAATGTTGTTCCTCAAAATTTATATTCTATACATAACTGTTGTTATTTTAAGTCAAACCGAGTTACAACAGCCTTTAGCCCCAAAAACGTGACCTGGTACCACTAGGAGCATACTTCGTATATTTTGTTATTAAGTGATAAATTTTGCTTTTTTTTTTGGTATATTTTTGAGTTTAAAGTAGAAATATAATAAAAAACAAGTAATACTGATAAGTCTAATGACATTTTTTATTTTAAAATATAAAAATTAGGTATATAATACATACAAAACAGACACAGAAAAGATACAGACGTAGTACCTACATGAGTTGATAATTTTACATAGTTATCTAATCTATTCTAGAGCTTTTGTTAAAGTAGTTTTTGAAACGTCAGGATATAATGCTCGGCATTTACTTACAACTTGCAGGACATACTGCTTTTGGTCTTCATCTTTTGTCAGAAGATCGTTAAAGTCGGTTATTAATTTAACACCACGCTCAGCCATATCATTAACTACTTTTAATGTTTTGACAATTTTCGATCCTTCTTGGAAGTCATTATTTTGAGGCCAGGTGTTTGGATGTTGTCTTAGGAAATCTGTTTTTATATTAAATTGGTCAAAGAATGTAAACGTTTCTTTGGTAAGTAAATTTACCAATCCTCCATCAACTACCTCTTTTAAGTTTTCTTTCCTAACTTTTGGATTTACAACCCTAGCGTGCTGTGATGGTTCATCTGTGCTACTGAGCAATTTATTAGCCATTAACAACTTTTCATCGTCTGTAATGGTGGGATCAAAAAACGATGATCCCACCAACTTTGCATTCAAATACCACAAATGGTTCGAAAATTTGGTCAGGGCTATTTCTGCAATGTCGTTGTCACATTCTTTATAGTCTAACTGACTATGCAAAATACGTAAATCTTGCTTTGGTGCAAGATGAGCTTTTGGAGCATTGAACCAAGCTTTACAATAAATTTTAACTAGGAAAACAGAAATGGCACGCACAGAACTTTCTTCTTCTTTAGACATCTTAAATTGACTACGAAAAATGAACATTTTTAAGCAGTAAATAGCCTTTGCCATCCACCTAGCGTGATGAATGGCTCCTGGAGTTCTAAAACCCACAACATTGCCGTCTAGTGATCCAACAAATACGAGAACCAACTGCAATAGCTCCTTGTAGTCATCTCTGGGGTGGCTCTCAGTTAATTTGGCCTCGAATTCAGCAGTAATATTTGCAATTACTTCTGGAGTTAGCTGCTTTTGTATTAGATTGTCACTGATACCTGTGTCGTATTTTCCTTTGTCTATCTTGGGCCACGCAGTGAGGAATCTCTTGAAAATGTCTGGATGAGGTCCAGTGGTTGATCCCATTTTTTGTGTCGAATACGCCTCTTAACAGAATTTCCAAGATATGGTGACGGCAAGCTAGGTATAACAATTCTCTTCCTAACATTTGCTCCAATATGACGCATGCTCCTTTGAGTCTTCCCGTGTTGGATGCTGTAGTGTCGAAGCACATCGCCTTGACGGTGTTGAGAAGGCCCCATTCATGTAGGCATTCATATACGGCTACGGCTTGCTCCTCTCCAGAGCTGTTTGCTGTTACAGGAACTCCCAGCAGCTGTTCCTTTTCGCCATATGAAATAGCTATAGCTATTCGCTCACATAGTTCATTTTTTAAAACACCCGGTAAAAGTTTACCGTCCGAATGGACAACCACGGGCTCTTTTTCAGGAATGTTTACTTTATCAAAATTTTTTTTATTATATTGTTCTCTGAACATTTGCCTTCTATCATGTAATAAAGTTTCCGAGACTTTGTACTCAAGAGGGTCAAGGTTTAGTGCTTCTAGAGTAGCTATTAAAATTCTCGTGGTATTTCTGTCGGATACCTAAAATGGACAATTTCATGTTTTAAAATCTCTTTAACGCCCCTTGCAAATGAAACTTTCATCCTCTTGCTCTCAGATGGTCCTGGATCTTCTGCAGCTTCTTCAGGGATGTCCATTTCCTCCAAGCTCTCAAGTTCCTGGTAGATGCTGTCCTCTTCAGTGTCTTCTTCTCCTTCTTCGAACTTGTCTTCATCATCCGTCTCTAAGAAGCAACAAAAGAAAGAGAAAAAAAAAGACTATAAAAACTTGTCGTTTTAGCAGAATAGTAATAATACATAGGTACTAAATTACCTACTTCTAATTATCAAAAGGTATTATTTAAAAAATATAATCTCAATCATAAAGATGCCAAATCATGCTCTCATGTACAATTTTCTTTCAATTATAATGAAACTATTTACTTATTTGTTTATCTATTTTTTAGAATACTAATAATAAAAAAAAAAACTCACCTATATCAAAAGTTGCTTCTTGGATTTGTCGGTTCATTTTTGCAAGTTCCTTTTGCACCTTGATTTCTTCAGCTCGAGACAACTTGAGATCCACTCCAGTCATGGAACCTGGGCGGCCCTTCTGCCTCTGTTTCACGAGAAACGCCTTATCTTCTTCCGATTTCATCAGAGCCAAGGCATCTTGTTGAGCAATATCAAAGAGATCATCCAACTTTTCAACAAACTGTTTAAATTTGTTCTTGGCCGTTTTCGATGTTTTCTTCCGGTCTTTTTGAAGAGTTCTCCACTCGGCGTGAAGTTTTTAAAGCTTAGTAATTGCATCTTGCTCATGTTTAGTCGGGATTCGAGCTTTCTCCCAAAAAATGAACACTTCTCGTATTGGAAGTTTTGCTGATTCTCTTACAGTTAATTTCACAGTACGTAAATTATAAAATAAAGCACACAAAACTTGACGATTTGAGGGTAGTTTACAACCGGTGATCTGGTGAATGAGATAGCCCACAAGAAATATTTTATCCTTGGTCCGGCTTTGTACACCTGATGTGGATGCCATTTCAGAGGCCAATAGGTAAATAACAGTTAACTTGGAAAATAAAACAAAATATAATGCACACTTTAATTTCAATAAAATGTTTTCAAATGTCTTTTAAAATAATACTATAATAGTTATAAAAACAATAACACACACACTTGGAAAATTAAAAAAAAAAAACGTTTAAAATATCTTCACTAGATAATTGTTCGATCTAACCAGCTCAAAGGCACTTTAGAAACTAAACTGAATAAATAAAAGGTCGGTTGTACGCTGAAGTAAAATCACCATCCCTAAAATAGAAATTAGATTCACCCTCCTTTTTACCTGTCAAACGGGTCTTTCTTTGGTAAACTAGTCAGGTAATCCCCATATAATAAAAGATTAAATTTGAACAAAAGGCTCTTTATGTTTGAAAATTGAGTTCCAAAATACTTTTTAACAAAAAAAATGTTAATTCCGTAAAATTCTTAGAATACTCCCAAACTGGCTCCTACTGGTACCAGGTCACGTTTTTGGGGCTAAAGGCTGTTGTAACTCGGTTTGACTTAAAATAACAACAATTATGTATAGAATATAAATTTTGAAGAACAACATTAGCTTTCTTTTCAGGTATTAAGCGTGTTTCTATTATTTACCGTTCTGGAGTTATGGCTCCATATGATAGCTTTTTGGCCAAAAATTTGTTTTTTTTCAAACTTTGAGCGACGAGCGGCACGGGTTAACGTCGTTTAATCGAGCTCAAATTTCGGCTATCTCAATCTCTGGAAAGGGGAATCGTTTTGTGGGGTCCAGACGAACTTTTGCGGTCACCCTAATAACCACTGATAGAAACTGTCAGTTGTTTTCGGAAGAATAGGTTCCATTCACACTAATGGGTGAAATGTAGAGGTCAGCCTAATTTTTTTTCAAAAAATTATTAAATTTTTTTCAGTTATAATCTAATTTTGTCACAACATTGTTTATTGTCAATTTTTTGGTAAAATTTCGGTACGCGGGCTTTTTAAAAAAAGGAAGATTTTTTTTAAATAGGCTCTAAATGTCTTAAATTTGAAAAATTAATGAGAAAAAATCGGGAAGTAACCATTTTTGTTAACCTGAACTAACCGAAACTAACCTGAATTAAATAATCAGCAATTACAAAATACATTAAATAGTAATAAAAAAATGTCCTACCTTAATGTGAAAAGATGATATACATGCTATATTAGTAACTGGACGGAAGTTAGTTGAAGTTAGCAAAAACAGCCTTACCTCGATTTTTTCTCGTCAATCTTTTAAAATCAGACCATTTTAGGCCTATTGCAAAAAAAACCTTGAGATTTATTCTTTTCGTATTGCTTTCCCTAAAGAAAATTTTACAGCAAAATTCCTTATTGGTTGGAATTTTATTATGACTGTAAATGCGTAACCATCTCGGCGCATGCGCATAAATGAACTGAGTTCTCCCGAGCAGTTTTGATCAGTGGTTGTCAATAGCATATTAGACTTTCGTACGCTTACGTATCAATGTTTATGTGCAAAAAAAACGTGCAAAAATGGCCTTCCCCGATATTTTCTCGTAAGTTTTCAAAATTAGACCATTTCAATCCTATTCCAAAAAAAACCTTTTTTTGAAAATCCCGCGTAACGAAGTTTTACCTTGAAGTTTTCAGAAAAAAGACAAGTACACAAGTTTCGTCATCGGCGACATGGCAAAAAAACGTAATATTTCTGTTTATCACCTGCCACTATATCATTGCGAGCTCAATCCGATAGAACTTATATGAGCACAGGTTAAAGGTGAATTCGCCAGGAACAATACGACCTACAAATTAGCAGACGTACCAAACCTTCTTCAGAATGCCATATGTAATGTTTCTACAGAATTGGCGAAAATGCGTCGAGTATGTATTGAGGGTGGAAGATAAAATATGGACTATGGACATTAGGGTGACCGCAAAAAATCGATGTCGGAATTTTGTTCGACTGGACCCCACAAAACGATTCCCCTTTCCAGATATCGAGATAGCCGAAATTTGAGCTCGATTAAACGACGTTAACCCGTGCCGCTCGTCGCTCAAAATTTGAAAAAATCCAAATTTTTGGCCAAAAAGCTGACATATGGAGCCATAACTCCAGAACGGTAAATAATAGAAACACGCTTAATATCTCAAAAGAAAGCTAATGTTGTTCTTCAAAATTTATATTCTATACATAATTGTTGTTATTTTAAGTCAAACCGAGTTACAACAGCCTTTAGCCCCAAAAACGTGACCTGGTACCAGTAGGAGCCAGTTTGGGAGTATTCTAAGAATTTTACTGGTTTTTACATAATGTGTCTCGGAATTAACATTTTTTTGTTAAAAAGTATTTTGGAACTCAATTTTCAAACATAAAGAGCCTTTTGTTCAAATTTAATCTTTTATTATATGGGGATTACCTGACTAGTTTACCAAAGAAAGACCCGTTTGACAGGTAAAAAGGAGGGTGAATCTAATTTCTATTTTAGGGATGGTGATTTTACTTCAGCGTACAACCGACCTTTTATTTGTTCAGTTTAGTTTCTAAAGTGCCTTTGAGCTGGTTAGATCGAACAATTATCTAGTGAAGATATTTTAACGTTTTTTTTTTAAATTTTCCAAGTGTGTGTGTTATTGTTTTTATAACTATTATAGTATGATTTTAAAAGACATTTGAAAACATTTTATTGAAATTAAAGTTTGCAATATATTTTGCTTCATTTTCCAAGTTAACTGTTATTTACCTATTGGCCTCTGAAATGACATCCACATCAGGTGTACAAAGCCGGACCAAGGATAAAATATTTCTTGTGGGCTATCCCATTCACCAGATCACCGGTTGTAAACTACCCTCAAATCGTCAAGTTTTGTGTGCTTTATTTTATTATTTACGTAATGTGAAATTAACTGTAAGAGAATCAGCAAAACTTACAATACGAGAAGTGTTCATTTTTTGGGAGAAAGCTCGAATCCCAACTAAACATGAGCAAGATGCAATTACTAAGCTGGAAAAACTTCACGCCGAGTGGAGAACTCTTCAAAAAGACCGGAAGAAAACATCGAAAACGGCCAAGAACAAATTTAAACAGTTTGTTGAAAAGTTGGATGATCTCTTTGATATTGCTCAACAAGATGCCTTGGCTCTAACGAAATTGGAAGAAGATAAGGCGTTTCTCGTGAAACAGAGGCAGAAGGGCTGCACAGGTTCCATGACTGGAGTGGATCTCAAGTTGTCTCGAGCTGAAGAAATCAAGGTGCAAAAGGAACTTGCAGAAATGAACCGACAAATCCAAGAAGCAACTTTTGATATTGGTGAGATTTTTTTTTATTATTAGTATTCTAAAAAATAGATAAACAAATAAGTAAATAGTTTCATTATAATTGAAAAGAAAATTGTACATGAGAGCATGATTTGGCATCTTTATGATTGAGTTTATATTTTTTAAATAATACCTTTTGATAATTAGTAGTAGGTAATTTAGTACCTGTGTATTATTACTATTCTGCTGAAACGACAAGTTTTTATAGCCTTTTTTTTTCTCTTTCTTTTGTTGCTTCTTAGAGACGGATGATGAAGACAAGTTCGAAGAAGGAGAAGAAGACACTGAAGAGGACAGCATCTACCAGGAACTTGAGAGCTTGGAGGAAATGGACATCCCTGAAGAAGCTGCAGAAGATCCAGGACCATCTGAGAGCAAGAGGATGAAAGTTTCATTTGCAAGGGGCGTTAAAGAGATTTTAAACATGAAATTGTCCATTTTATTAGATCGATGTAAGGTATCCGACAGAAATGCCATGAGAATTTTAATAGCTACTCTAGAAGCACTAAACCTTGACCCTCTTGAGTACAAAGTCTCGAAAACTTTATTACATGATAGAAGGCAAATGTTCAGAGAGAACAATACAATAAAAAAATTTTGATAAAGTAAACATTCCTGAAAAAGAGCCTGTGGTTGTCCATTGGGACGGTAAACTTTTACCGGGTGTTTTAAAAAATGAACAATGTGAGCGAATAGCTATAGCTATTTCATATGGCGGAAAGGAACAGCTGCTAGGAGTTCCTGTAACAGCAAACAGCTCTGGAGAGGAGCAAGCCGTAGCCGTATATGAATGCCTACATGAATGGGGTCTTCTCAACACCGTCAAGGCGATGTGCTTCAACACTACAGCATCCAACACGGGAAGACTCAAAGGAGCATGCGTCATATTGGAGCAAATGTTAGGAAGAGAATTGTTATACCTAGCTTGCCGTCACCATATCTTGGAAATTCTGTTAAGAGGCGTATTCGGCACAAAAATGGGATCAACCACTGGACCTCATCCAGACATCTTCAAGAGATTCCTCACTGCGTGGCCCAAGATAGACAAAGGAAAATACGACACAGGTATCAGTGACAATCTAATACAAAAGCAGCTAACTCCAGAAGTAATTGCAAATGTTACTGCTGAATTAGAGACCAAATTAACTGAGAGCCACCCCAGAGATGACTACAAGGAGCTATTGCAGTTGGTTTCTCGTATTTGTTGGATCACTAGACGGCAATGGTGTGGGTTTTAGAACTCCAGGAGCCATTCATCACGCTAGGTGGATGGCAAAGGCTATTTACTGCTTAAAAATGTTCATTTTTCGTCGTCAGTTTAAGATGTCTAAAGAAGAAGAAAGTTCTGTGCGTGCCATTTCTGTTTTCCTAGTTAAAATTTATTGTAAAGCTTGGTTCAATGCTCCAAAAGCTCATCTTGCACCAAAGCAAGATTTAGGTATTTTGCATAGTCTGTTAGACTATAAAGAATGTGACAACGACATTGCAGAAATAGCCCTGACCAAATTTTCGAACCATTTTGTGGTATTTGAATGCAAAGTTGGTGGGATTATCGTTTTTTGATCCCACCATTACAGACGATGAAAAGTTGTTAATGGCTAATAAATTGCTCAGTAGCACAGATGAACCATCACAGCACGCTAGGGTTGTAAATCCAAAAGTTAGGAAAGAAAACTTAAAAGAGGTAGTTGATGGAGGATTGGTAAATTTACTTACCAAAGAAACGTTTACATTCTTTGACCAATTTAATATAAAAACAGATTTCCTAAGACAACATCCAAACACCTGGCCTCAAAATAATGACTTCCAAGAAGGATTGCAAATTGTCAAAACATTAAAAGTAGTTAATGATATGGGCTGAGCGTGGGTGTTAAATTAATAACCGACTTTAACGACCTTCTGACAAAAGATGAAGACCAAAAGCAATATGTCCTGCAAGTTGTAAGTAAATGTCGAGCATTATATCCTGACGTTTCAAAAACTACTTTAACAAAAGCTCTAGAATAGATTAGATAACTATGTAAAATTATCAACTTATGTAGGTACTACGTCTGTATCTTTTCTGTGTCTGTTTTGTATGTATTATATACCTAATTTTTATATTTTAAAATAAAAAATGTCATTAGACTTATCAGTATTACTTGTTTTTTTATTATATTTCTACTTTAAACTCAAAAATATACAAAAAAAAGCAAAATTTATCACTTAATAACAAAATATACGAAGTATGCTCCTAATGGTACCAGGTCACGTTTTTGGGGCTAAAGGCTGTTGTAACTCGGTTTGACTTAAAATAACAACAATTATGTATAGAACATAAATTTTGAAGAACAACATTAGCTTTCTTTTGAGATATTAAGCGTGTTTCTATTATTTACCGTTCTGGAGTTATGGCTCCATATGTCAGCTTTTTTGGCCAAAAATTTGGATTTTTTCAAACTTTGAGCGACGAGCGGCACGGTTTAACGTCGTTTAATCGAGCTCAAATTTCGGCTATCTCAATATCTGGAAAGGGGAATCGTTTTGTGGGGTCCAGACGAACAAGATTCCGACATTTTTTTTCCCCTTCTATGAGATCCGGTCACTCTAATGGACATGGCAGTGGATGTCATTGTTCAACCTTTAATTATACTTGTAAATTCAGATGAGTCGGACAGTGGTAGTTTTTCAAGCATGTCGGAGATAGAAGATTGGTTGTTGTTTGACTTCCTTATTTGTATATTTTTTAATTAATAACACAGGCACACAAAAAAAAATCCAGACCCAGAGAACCGGCCCCCCTACTCCCATGTATTTTGATGCGCTGAAACCGAATATGGCAATAAAAAAATATTTTAACGTGCCAATTTCCCACAATCACCCCATTTTGGGGTTGAAATTTCATTTTTCTTTAAAATTTGAAGTAACCCACCACCCCCATGTATTGATGCGCTGAAACCGAATATGATAATAAAAAATTATTTTAAAGAGCCAATTTTCCACTATCACTCCATTTTAACCTCATTTTGGGGTTGAAATTTCACTTTTCCTTAAAATTTGCAGTATCCCACTACCCCTATGTATTTTGATGCGCTGAAACCGAATATGATAATTAAAAATATTTTAACCAGCCAATTTTCAACTATCAGCACATTTTAACCCCATTTTGAGTTGAAATTTCACTTTTCTTTAAAATTTGAACTATTCCACTACTCTTATGTATTTTGATGCGCTGAAACCGAATATAATAACAAAAAAAATATTTTAAAGAGCCAAATTTCAATCCCAAAATGGTGTTAAAATGGGGTGATAGTGGAAAATTTGCTCCTTAAAATATTTTTTATTGTCATATTCGATTTCAGCGCATCAAAATAAATAAGGGTAGTGGGATACTTTAAATTTTAAGGAAAAGTGAAATTTCAACCGCAAAACGGGGTTAAAATGTGGTAATAGTGGACAATTGACTCGTTAAAATATTCTTTTATTGTCATATTCGGTCAGCGCATCAAAATACATAGGGGTAGTGGGATACTTCAAATTTTAAGGAAAAGTGAAATTTCAACCCCGCAATGGAGTTAAAATGGAGTGGTAGTGGAAAATTGGGTCCTTAAAATATTTTTTTATTATGATATTCAGTTTTCAGCGCATCAAAACACATGTGGGTAGTGGAATACTTCAAATTTTAAAGAAAAGTGAAATTTCAACCCCAAAATGAGGTGATTGTGGGAAATTGGCACGTTAAAATATTTTTTTATTGACATATTCGGTTTCAGCGCATCAAAATACATAGGAGTAGGAGGGTCGGTTCTTTGGGTCTGGACTTTTTTTTTGTGTGCCTGTGTAATGTTTCATTTTAAAATGACTTTTTTTTTAATAAATGTTTATGTGTTATAAGACTATTTCATTCATACTATTCGCAAATAATACGTATACGCTCAGGCGCACCACCACTGGTCAGAACTATTTCGAACTATTTAGCGCTAAATAACAAAAAAGGGTCGTTGCCAGATGATATTCCGATAAAGTTATTGAACAAGTAAAATATAGGTAAAACTCTGAGACCTTTACTACTGCTTGATGCTAAATTGCATAAGTTTAGATAATTTATTGCTACCACTTTCAAATAAATAGAGTATAGTTACAATATAAAAAAAATCTCAAAGGTTTGTTTTGAGTATGTTGGGAATGTGGAATCTTTGGCAGAATGAAACTATTCATGACTACATCAAACACTTTATTTTTTCACTTAACGCGCGGTTCGATAACCATGTTAGCTTCACCAGGAGCTATGATTGAGTCATCAATCATCGCTCCTGATGAAGCTAACATGGTTATCGAACCGCGCGTTAAGTGAAAAAATAAAGTATTTGGTGTTGTGGTGATATATACCGAGCAGTTGTTTTCGATAGTTCCGGAAAAAAGATATTGGTGCAAGCAAACTAAATCTGCAGTCTTTACTACCTCTTAAGCAAAAGTTAAAAACTGACACGTCGTTAGGTCAGTCTAATATTTGTTTACTTTTCAGTACTATGAATACATTTTTAAAAACTCGTACCTTTATTAATGACTCTCCTTTACACTCAACTTTTTAGTGTTCCGTACGGAACCCTTATAGGATCACTTCGGTATATGCTCGTTTGTCTGTCTGTCACAGCCGATTTTTTCCTAAACTGTTTGACATAGAAAGTGGAAATTTAGCTCAAATATAGGAAGTAATGGTCTAATCAGAGCGGTGGCATTTTGGAAGTTAAATTTTGACTTAAGGAGTCAGTTTTGAGGGGTCAAATTGGAAGGGGAGTTCGCCAGTCTCCTTGATCTGTTTTTAACCACCAATCCGGAGATTTACACGGTCACCGTAAATCCGCCGTTAGGTTCTTCCGACCATAAACTGCTTTCTACCAATCAGTGACAGAGAGGCGCCTAGGCCGCGCAAGATTTGGCACTACAAAACTGCTAAATGGGAAGATCTCATGGAAAATTTTAGAACTTTCCCTTGGATGGACGTTTGTTTTCGATTCGATAACCCATCTGACTGCGCCAGGGAGGTCTCCGATGTTATTTTGGCTGGTATGGAAGCTTACATCCTTTTTCGAAGAAATGCTCCTCCAACGGCAAGCCTTGGTTCGACCGAAAATGCAAAGAAGTTGTTGCTTCTAAACATATTGCCTACCGACAATGGCGTGAAAATCCTAACACCGTAAATCGAAACATATTTGTTCATGCCCGGAACAGATGCAAGGGAATTATCGACGAAACCAAGGAGGCACACAATCAACGAATTAGAAACAAACTTCTCGCTTGTCCCAACAATTCCAGGTCCTTTTGGGCAGTCGCTAAGGCAGTTAGTCAAAATTTTACCAAATCCACCATACCACCACTCACACGGCCAGGTAATTCCATTGCAACCACACCTGTTGAGAGAGCGAACTTGTTGGCTGAACTTTTTGCTTCACATTCTACTGTCGATTTCCAAGGAAAAACACCACCTACTATTCCCATATTGCAGTCAAGGATGCCCGATGTTGTCTTCAGACAGCGCATCATAAAGCGTATTTTAATGAAGCTAGACACCAAGAAGGCTTCTGGCGCTGACGGAATACCTGCCATAGTTCTCAAAAACTGTGCAAGGGAACTAACACCAGTTTTCTGTAGACTTTTTAAACCTATCCTACAGAAAGGGAATATTTCCGTCCTGCTGGAAATGTGCCACGGTTCAGCCGATACCTAAAAAAGGTAAGAAGACCTTGCCAAATAACTACCGACCAGTTGCACTGCTTTCAATAATATCGAAAGTCATGGAAAAGGTTATCAATGAGCATCTTTTAAAATATCTTGAACGATTCAATATTATTAGCGATCACAATATGGTTTTCGTAAACATAGATCAACAGGAGATCTTCTGACTTATGTAACACATGTTTGGAACAACGCAATTGAACACTTTGGAGAATCTCGAGCGGTTGCTCTTGACATATCCAAGGCATTCGACCGTGTTTGGCACGATGGACTGTTGGCTAAGTTGCGCTCTTATGGTATGTCTGAAAGGTTCTGTTTGTGGCTCTCATGTTTCCTCAGAGAGCGTTCTTTACGAGTGGCGGTCGACGGATTTCTTTCTAACACCTTCACTATCAACGCTGGTGTGCCCCAGGGCTCCATACTGTCTCCTACTCTCTTTCTCATTTACATTAACGATCTGCTGGAAAAGACCGGGAATCCAATCTATAGCTTTGCAGATGACAGTACCCTTGTCTCTTCATTCACCTTGAACGCTCGGACATCGGCTGCTCAGGCGAATATCCGCAGACAGCAGGAGGTCGTTCAGCTCAACAAAGACCTGGAAGAAATTCTATCTTGGGGTGACAGTAACCAAGTGGAATTTAACGCTACAAAAACCTAAGCGGCAGTTTTTTGTAAAAAAGTTAACGTTGCTGAACCCGACATAGTTACGTCGGGGCACTCCATTCCCCTAGCATCGTCGCTCAATTTGTTGGGCGTTAGTTTGGGAGCAAATATGTCTTGGCATGAACATGTTGCAGGCATAGCAAGGAGAGCTTCTCAAAAGTTGGGAATATTATTTAGAACCAGAAAGCTTTACACCCCACAACAACTGTTAATTCTTTACAAAGCTCAAATTCGACCAACTATGGAATACTGCTCCCACGTTTGGGGCTCCGCTTCCAAACATACACTGCATTTGTTGGATTCTGTTCAGAGAAGAGCGGTCCGTCTGATTGGGGACCCAGAATTGACCGGCGGCCTTGATTCGCTGGAACATCGAAGAACGGTTGGCGACTTGAGTCTGTTCTACAAGTATTTTCATGGAAAGTGTTCGAAGGATGTAGCCCGCTTAATTCCTCCCAAAGCGGTGCATGTTAGAAATACACGTCGCGCTGGTGCTTCGCATCCGTATGAGGTTCAGCTTGTTACTCCGCGTACAACGCTTTTCAAGCAATCTTTTATATGGAGAACGTCATCCCTTTGGAATAATTTGCCCAGCGCTGTGTTTCCCACCGAGTACAATTTACAGCGATTCAAGAACAACGTGAACCGCTTTTTCCGCACTCGTGCCGCTCCTGGAGCGCTTTAGGGACTTCCCTGCAGCACGTGTGCTAGACCAATAAAAAAAAATAAATAAAAAAGAAGTAAAAAAAAAAAATTACCAGGTCATCTAGTGTGGTGTCAAATGAAAGTTTATGAAAATACGAGTTCAAAAATATATATGATGTAATACTGCACTGACTTAGCTGTTACTTGATGGAGATCCATAATAACTAGGAATAAAAATTTAAACAAATATTTAAGATCACCACTTATGTTTATTATTGCTGACAATTGTTTCGACACACTGTGTCTTCTTCTGGAGCACGATGCAAATTAACTAACAAAGTATGTTTCCGAATACATAGTTTACCTAATTATAAGTACTAAATTCATTAACAATATTTACCGTAATACCTAAAACAAGGTTCAATAAAGGAGACCCTCCTCCATCTAATTGATCGTTGAGTAATAGACCTGAGGATTTTTTCTGATTAATTTCTACCTCTTCTAAACAATTCAGTAATTTTCCTTCCTTTCCGTTATGCAAAATTTTGAAATCTTCAATGAATATATGATTTTCCTCTGTTAAATGTTTGGCGTAATGAGATTTGTTATTTTTCGTTCTATAGCTATGTTTATGTTCGTTTATTCTTTTATAAAAAGGTCTGCCTGTTTGTCGTATATACGTTTTATCGCAAGTGCCACAGCATAATTCGTAAACCCCCGATTTATTTTCTTTTTTTTGTTTTAGTTTTATTATTTTTAATATGTCGAGATAATGTGTTATTTGTACGGAAAACGATATTTACATGATTTCTATGGAAAAAATTTTGAATTTTATTAGTTAGTCCAATTTTATCTGAAATTTTCATGGGCCATTTAGAAGAACAAGTCAGTAATTCTCATCTTTTTAGAACTTTCTTTTATTGATACCGGTATGTAGATGATATATTGACTTGCTTTACAGGCACAGATTGACAATTAAAACTTTTTCTAGATTATATTAACCAACTTCATAATAATATTACTTTTACAACAGAAATAGAAACAAATAAATCGATTAATTTCCTAGATTTAAAAATATCAAACAAAACGAATAAACACGATTTTAAAATCTTCCATAAACCAACATACTCAGATATAACTATACACGCTAATTCTAACCACCCGTTCACACATAAAATCTCGGCTTATAATAGTTTCATCCATAGACTACTAAATACACCATTAACGGAAGAAAATTTTCATATTATAAAACAAATTAGTATAAACAATGGATACAGTAGCGATTTCGTAGATGATATTTTAATGAAAAAACAATTTAAAAAAGCAATAGGACTGGTGTACCCGTACAAACAACTAAACAAAGAAAAATTTCATACACTTATCTATATCGGAAAATTAACTAATAAAATTCAAAATTTTTTCCATAGAAATCATGTAAATATCGCTTTCCGTACAAATAACACATTATCTCGACAAATTAAAAATAATAAAATTAAAACAAAAAAAAGAAAATAAATCGGGGGTTTACGAATTATGCTGTGGCACTTGCAATAAAACGTATATACGACAAACAGGCAGACCTTTTTATAAAAGAATAAACGAACATAAACATAGCTATAGAACGAAAAAAAAATAACAAATCTCATTACGCCAAACATTTAACAGAGAAAAATCATACATTCAATGAAGATTTCAAAATTTTGCATAACGGAAAGAAAGGAAAATTACTAAATTGTTTAGAACAGGTAGAAATTTATGTACTGTAATTAGGTAAACTATGTATTCTGCAACATACTTTGTTAGTTTATTTATATCGTGCTCCAGAAGAAGACACAGTGTGTCGAAACAATTGTCAGCAATAATAAACATAAATGGTGATCTTAAACATTTGTTTAAATTTTTATTCCTAGTGCGCACACTCTTCTTTGTACTATGTTAAAAAATGGTAAAAACACCTCTGTCCTTATCTCGAAAAGTGTTGATCAAAAAATTTTGAAAAAATTCCGGAATATTTTCTCTATAACAGGTGTGCTCAAACTTGAACTGCTGACGATCTACCTCAATATTCTTAGACTACGATCGATCGACTCTGAGAGGCTGCAATATGCATTTTTTTTAGTCAAGGTAAGTGTAGGTCTGCTCTAAAATGTCAATGAAAAAAAACTCATAATTATTCAAAACTGCGAGTTTATTGGTTCTTACAAAACAAACGAGTTCTAGTGTCTAAACTTAACTAAAGAGTGACTTTGGATGTTGAAGCGTGGCACTGCATGTCCTCAGCATACTTTTCATAAGACGGTACGTAATTACCGAGTGCTAATCGCAAGCATGATGACATATCTTCGTCAGTTAGTCGATTACGATATTTTGACTTAATTATCTCCATTTCAGAAAATGCAGACTCACACAAGTAAGTTGACCCAAACATTGCCGTCAGTTGAAGGGCGATTTGCCTTAGATTCGGATATTTATCGTCAGATATAAAACACCAGAATTTTGTATCAGATGCTGTGGCTTTGAGGTGTATATCTGATATAATCTGCACTAACTCATTTTCAACAGAACATGAGTCCATGTTAAACTGACTTGCTATTTCAGTAGCTAATTCCTCGATGTTTTTACACGAAAAAGGATAAATCATAAAAACGTATTTCGAATTGGCCTAAAATATTTGATAATTCTGTCCTCATAAATATCATAATTCAACTGAGAAATCCTTGCTTTCAAAAACGGAAAATTTTTCAGATCCTTTCTTTTCAGTCGATCTATCATAAGTTACAATTTACTTTTGACTGCGTTTATTGCGCTAATCATCTCAATAATAGTTTTTCCTTTACCTTGAAGCTCCAAATTAATGGTGTTTAAATGCATTGTGATGTCTGTCAAAAATGCCAAAATCAGTCAGCCATTTTCCGTTTTTCAGCATCTAAGTGTCATCACCTCTTTCGTCCAGAAAAGCTGTTATTTCGGGCAATAATTCTTGAAACCTTTCTAGGAATTTTCCGCGACTCAACCACCTGACGTCCTTGTGAAGAACTAAATCAGTGTATTCAGCTGACTCACTATCTTCCAACTGCAATTTAAAGAGCCGTCGTTGCAAGTTACGTGCACGGATAGAATTCACAATTTTTATTGCAATGCCCATAATCTCGTCCATGTTTAGAACTTTTGAACACAAAACTTGTTGATGTATAATGCAATGGAAGGAGAAAAATGAAGGGAAATCATCATTAGCTCGACACAATGCCACAAAACCGTTTTTGTTTCCAGTCGTTGCTGGTGCTCCATCGGTTGTAATGCACACTAGTTTATATATTGGTAGCTTGTAGTTTATTACAAAATTGAAGAAAATGTCATATATATCTTCGCCACGGGTCTTTCCTTTCAGAGGAATCATTGTCAAAAACTCTTCCTTAGCCGACATGTCATTGAATACCATTCGAATAAGAATACTCTGCTGGGCAGTGTCTGTCATATCGGTGGATTCGTCGAACTGTAAAGAAAAGTATGTACATTCCATGATATCATGTTTTAGTTTATCTGCCATGTCCTGACTGATGACTTCAACAAGCCTTGTGACAGTCGGACGAGATAACTGAAGTTCTCTAATAGCAGACATAATCTCTGTTGTATTTTTAAAATCTCCAAATAAAGTCTCACCCTCTTCAATAAATGCTTCCTTCACAACCAATCCATCATCAAATGGTTTCTTGTGTTTCGCCAATATATGAGATATTTTAAATGACGCGATCGTTGCAGCTTTTGATTGTTTGGCTGGTCTTGTGAACATGGTTTGTTCTTTTTTCAAACAAGTTATCAAATCACGTACTTTTCGTTTTCTTAATTCACTCTGTGACGGAAAATCCTTTTCATTGTTTTTATGAACCGTTTTTACGATGCCTCTCTAAGTTCCCACGCTTAGGTATTGCAACTGACGCACGGCAAATGAGACAAATGCACTTATCCTTTACCATACAAAAGAAAAATTCTTCCTCCCAATCGTTATTAAAATGATAAGTTTTACTTTTCTTCGCCGCACACATTTTGGACTATTTATTAATAAACTTTGTATCGACGTATCGCCTTCAAGTTACAACTCAGACTGACTCCTATTCCTGCAGGCGCAACATTTATATCGGCGCGAACGAAGTCTCGAATGTTCCCGTCAAACATGCCGCCCGAAATTTCTAGAAAAAATCGGCGGGAATCAAAAACGCGGCTTTTCTTTGACAAATACCGCGCGTTCCTTTGATAAAGCCGCTTTTTGCCGCTAGCAGGGGGTTATTACGATAAAAGAAAGTGATGAGGGGGTTATTCTGGCCTAATTGTGGATCGAATAAATTTTGAGTAGTTTATTCATTACATTTTGTTTTAGTTACCTAAAACAAAATCTGTGAATAGTTCTATATCGGAACTTTTTTCTCGAGATCGACTCGAAAAGCACTCGCGGTCGACCGTTTGAGCACCCCTGCTCTATAAGATATAAATTGAAAGAAAATTATTACGAGTCCATTACCTTTGATAATTTATCTGGTATATAAAAAAACAAAAATTTCAAGGTCATTAGTTTTCAACAAAAATCGGAAACAAACTTTTTTTTTATGGGTTTAGCACACGTGCTGCAGGGAAGTCCCTAAAGCCCTACAGGAGCGACACGTGTACGGAAGAAGCAATTCACGTTGTTCTTGAATCGCTGTAAATTGTACTTGTTGGGAAACAGCCCAGGGCAAATTATTCCAAAGGGATGATGTTCTCCATATAAAAGACTGCTTGAAAAGCGTTGTACGAGGAGTAACAAGCTGAACCTCATACAGATGTGAAGTATTAGCGCGACCTGTATTTCTAACATGCACCGCTCTGGCAGGAATTAAGCGGGCCACATCCTTCGAACACTTCCCATGAAAAATACTTGTAGAATAGGCTCAAGTCGCGAACCGTTCTTCGATGTTCCTGCGAATCAAGGCCGCCGGTCAGTTCCGGGTCTCCAATCAGACGATCAGCTGTTCTCTGAATAGAATCCAACAAATGCAGTGTATGTTTGGGAGCGGGAGTCCCAAACATGGGAGCAGTATTCCATAGTTGGTTGAATTTGAGCTTTGTTGAAAACTCATTTGGAGTGTGTTTTGTGAAAGAAATGATCATTTTATACCTACGTAAAAAAAAAAATTTTTATTTCAAAAGCAATCAACTTACGGAACACTAATTGCGCAAGTCCCACTTGCACTTGGCTGGTTTTATTTTCTGTTAGTAACACATGACTTTAGGAATATGTAAAAATAAAAATTTACTTTGTGTTTTAATCGTCGAATAATATTTTTGATTTTTCACCACTTAATAGCTCATAGGAGAGAAACGCGTCTGTTCTGAGCGATCTTAACATTCAAAATAGTGATCGGCTGTGACCTTCGATTCAGAGAAAAATAACATCATTTTTTGGTCACCTAATAAGGAGGGATGGCATGAAAAAAGCTGCTGATCCAGTGGGGGGAAAGTCAACGATAGAAGAAAAAAGAGGTCGATCTCCCAACAGATGCATCGATCAGATTATGTCTACAATGCACTTGGAGTTACCTGAGACGATAAGAAGTATCGAAGATAGAGAAAACCTGTAGGGCTGTTGTAAATTCTATTTAACAATGCAATAGAGGTCACGACTCTCAGTTCCGAGCAATGATGCAAGATCGATTCCGAACTTTTGTCGAAATCACATAAAATCCTAAATGAGACACTTCTTTGGGCGTCGGTTTGAAAGCAGTCTTTCTTTGTTCCCATCCAAAGAGGCCTAAAATGACATATTCCGCGGCAGCTAAATCCATTAAAAAGTCAGTATCGTTTGTCAAGAATTGGGGAAATCGTTTTAACGAGATTAAAAATGTCGACGACTGGCCAAAATGTGGCTCGATAGGCGGTCACTCCTAAAGTCGAAAAACGAAATGTGTCTTTGTTTTCGCAGGACCCGAAATTGACGCTGCAAAATTAAAAAAATCTGGTTCGAATGTGCCTCATGAGACCATTCGACAACATCTTCGTGCTCATAATGTCAAATTCCGAAGCATGTTGAAGAAACCTTTGCTGGGTAAAAATCACGTCGCGAAGAGGCTCGCTTCAGCAAACGATAAGACACTAGAGTAACCCCCA
Organism: Pachyrhynchus sulphureomaculatus; assembly: GCA_019049505.1. Lineage (NCBI taxonomy): Eukaryota > Metazoa > Arthropoda > Insecta > Coleoptera > Curculionidae > Pachyrhynchus > Pachyrhynchus sulphureomaculatus. The sequence continues at coordinate 170,504,147 of CM032455.1, read as the reverse complement.
CAATCGCTGGACGCCATTACCCTATTGAAAACATTTGGTCCCTTGTAAAGAGAAAGCTCAGAGGAAAGACTCTGAAGACTTTGACCCAGTTGTATCGCGAGATTCGCAAAATTTGCAGAGTATGCAGAAAATCTCGTTTTCGGCATGCCTCGAAGATGCCAGGCGATTATTGATGCAAGAGGCGATTGAACAACTTACTAAGGTAATTGTATCACTGTCTTTATTGGAAATCAAGATAGGCCGGGCCTCTTTCTCACAATTTTGAAAGTATAAAAAATTTCAGATAATGAATGTATACTTATTCTATCTTAACCTATGTTCTTATAATAGGAATCCTATACTAACTTATCGTAGGAAAGTGTGTTTATGTATATACATGAGTTTCATAATGCTAGGACTTAGAACTAAGACTAAAACTCCCTTAGACTAAGACTTACGCTAACTTAAACTAGGACGTAACAATGTCTTAAATTAGGACTAATTTAAACTTAACCTAGAATGACAATCTTCTTGTCACGGCGGGAAGATAATTGTGCCGCTGTTGGCACACAAAAGAATACATTGAAGGCAAGAAATGTTCTCGAAACACATTTTTTCAAGAATACGAGTGGTCACGTTCTTACTTGACAAACTGTAAGCAAGTTAACTTTAAAGAATATTCCTATTAAACAATTAAATTAGTAAATTAATAATACTACCTTAAACATCTTTAAACAAGTGTCCTTTATTTAAGTATGTCTCCGTCCTAAATAAATAAATTCATAGAGTGACGGTGGCTTGAGAAAACTTTCCTTTTTACCTATGTGTAAAGAATATTATATTAAAGAAATTAGCTTAAATGATTGAAAATACAAACTTGTAGAACGTCACAGTTGGAATTCCATCAATTTAACTAAAATTTTTATTATAGAGCGTGTTAAACTAAACTACTTATTGACATCAGTGCCACAGTAAACATAAAACACAGTAGCGACACTCAAGAAAATTTTCTGGTCCTGTTTTTGAATACGCATGCGTCCCCTATCATACTAGCAACATGGCTGCCAGCGCGGTCGCGGGTCTGGATTTCAAGAAGAATCTTTTTATAACGTGCTCCGAAATTCATTATTAATAATTTTCCAATAAGTAAATGACTCATTTGACGTTATAATTAAAAACAATTATAAATAAAAAAAAGGCCAAGCGCAAGTCAGACTTGCGCAATTAGGGTTCCGTACGTTGATTGCTTTTAAAATAAAAGATTTTGTTACCCTAAATTAGTTTTCAACAAAGTTTGTTTTCGATCTTTGTTCAAAACTTATGACTTTGAAAATTTTTAGTGTTCCGTAGGGAACACTTATAAGATTACTTCGGCGTCTGTCTGTCTGTCACACCCGATTTTCCCCGAAAATATTTGAACATAGAAAGTTGAAATATGGTACTAAGATAGGAATTGATGGCCTCATCAGAGCCGTGTAGTTTTGAAAGTTAAAGTTAGTTAGATCTAAGTGTACGCATTTCTGTTGTTTCTTAGGAGTCGTTTTGTTATTATGTTCTCCGCTCTGGTTTCTATCGCGTACGTCATGATCGGTCTTACGCACGTTTTGTATATTCTTACTTTGCTCCTGGTGCTCATATATTTGTTTCTCCAAATTATATCTCTTAAGTATCCTGATATTAATGATGCCTTTATTGTTTGAGTTTTTATTTCCTCCTTAAGGTTCCTGGTATTTGTTATGTTTGCCCCTAGATATCTGAAGGACATCATTGTTCTACACTCTGATCATAAATCACGAGTTTGCATCTTTTCGGTTCTTTAGATATTGTAAGGGATTTTGTTTTCTTTACAGATATTTGTATATTAAACACTTTTGCTGTTTGTTGGAACTTAGGTAGGAGTCTCTGTAAGTTATCTTCGTCTTCTGATATGATTACTGCATCATCGGCGTAGCATATTATTTTTATTTCTTTGTCTCCCAATCGACATCCTCTCCCAGTTTTCTTTACTTCGTTTATTATTTCATCCATTATGATATTAAATAAGATTGGGCTTAGGCTATCTCCTTGTCTGATTCCGGTTGTCATAGGTATTTTATTGCTTAACAGGTTGACTGCCGACCACTCCGATCGGAGTGCGTCGGGTCTCTTCGCCAACGCGTTCTTACGAAACGTTTTAGTATTCCATCGGCGTTGTATATGAAACGTGTTTCTAGTGGTGGCGTTGCTTAAAAACGCAAGTTCTAACAGGTGCTTAAGTGGTTCCGCGGATTTGCTTTTGGTTTGGTTGTAATTGCCGTACAATATGGACAATCAACCTGGGCCTTCTGGTATTAAAAAAAGACATTGTAGTGATGAAAAAAAGGTATATGATAAGAAAAAGAAGCTAACTGACACTGAATTATTGCAGCTATTGGAAGAAAGCGGAGGTAGTAGTGGACGAACATTACGTACCAGATACAGACGATAGTGATGTAAATTCAAGCTCCGAGTCCGAAGAAGAGAATTTTATAGACCCTATTCGGCCACATCAGACACTTCCTAGCCTTGATGAGATAAAATGGAACGACAGAGGTGCGTTAAAAACAAATTTTTGTTCCAGAAAACCCAGGAATTATTGGTGCAAATTCCAGGACAGGGTGCACCTATCGATTTTTTCGAAATGATCATTGATGATGATTTTTTTACAAACTATTGTAGAACGAACGAAAACTCTTACGCAGTCGATTTTTTGCTGCGCCCAGAAACAAGTACAAAATCACGTATTACTAATTTTAAAGATCTTACTCTTGACGAACTAAAAATTTTCTTGGCCCTGTTATTTCACACTGGCACAATATCCTTGAGCCGTCTTAACGATTATTGGAAAACTGATCCGCTATTTAATCTACCTGTTTTTAGAAAATAAATGTCAAGGAATAGATTTTTGCTTATCTTGAGGTGTTTGCATTTTTACATCTCCAGATATGGATCCGGCAGATCGGCTAGGAAAGATTAGATTTGTGGCAGATTTTTTTAACAACAAGATGGGAGAAATTTACTATCCTGGAAGAGAGTTGTCTTTGGATGAAGCTATGGTACTTTATCGGGGTCGTCTCCAGTTTAAACAGTATATCAAGAATAAGCGTCATAAGTATGGTATGAACTTATGTTATACATGCTGACAGAGCTAATGGACTTATTTTGAAATTTCGTGTCTACGAAGGTGCGACAGATGTTTATGGTGGAAGCGGACATACTGAAAAGATTGTTTTACATTTATTGGAGGAAAAAATTGGGTGTGGGACATGCTTTTATCTAGACAATGTTTACAATAGTGTTAATTTAGCTAGGAAATTACTTCAACAAAATACATACTGCACTGGTACGCTGAGAGCTGAGAGGAAAGATAATCCGAAAGAGGTAATGAGTGCAAACTTAAAACGTGGTGAGAATAAATCTATGTTTTGCAATGGAGTGCATGTCGGAAAATGGCGCGATAAACGCAATGTTCAATACATTTCAAAGAATTTGGAAGCGAAATGGGCATTTTTAAAAACAAAAGAAATCAAGAATCTGAAAAAACCTTCCGCAATCATTGGGATATAATGCTTTTATGTCCGGTATAGATAGACAGGATCAAATGATGGCAAATTATCCTTGCAGCCGTAAAACCATTCGGTGGTACAAAAAGTTATTCATGCATGTGCTGCAAATGAGCATGAAAAAACGCCTACTTTTTGTACAATAAATATTCGCGGTCTGACCAGTTACGATTATATGACTTCCGATTGGATGTCATAAGAAATTTACTAGCCAGACGACCAATTACTAATTTGCCGCAAATTCCTCCAGGCCAAATAAATGTCCATTCTCATTAGCAAAGTAGAAAAAATTGTTAGTGAAAAAAAGGAACTAAAGAAACAAAACGGGTAAGCAGAGAAAGGAATGCAAAGAATGCAGGAAAAATAAAATAAGAAAGCAAACAGTGTATGAATGCAAAATGTACCCTGGACAACCAGGTTTTGCCTTAATTGCTTTGAGGATTACCATAAAAATGTACAAAAATGATTTAGAAATAAATGTTTTGAGTTCATGAGTTCGATTTGTTATTTCTTTACTTATTTAATTGGATACTCCGATCGGGAGTGTTCGGCATCTAGTAAAAATTTTCACTTGCAATGCCGATTACTCCGATCGGATCGTGAGTGAAATTTTTTTTTCTAATATTTTGAATGGCACATAAAAAAAAACACATCCAAGACTCATTTTAATTCATATTTACCACAAAAAATAAAAATATTTGGAAAAATCTTACCGGCGTCAACCACAAACTCAAAAAAATATAGATCGGCAGTCAACCTGTTAATTTATTTGCCACTCTTACATATGTGTGGTTGTTGATGTTCAGTTCTTCGATAGTTTTTATTATATTGGGTGAATTCCCCTTTTTTGTAGTAGGGTTATGACATCAGTTAACCGTACCCTATCGAATGCCTGGGTAAGATCAATGAAACACATAAAGGCTATCTTATTAAACTCTATGGCTTCTTCGGTAATTTGGCGGATTATAAATATGGCGTCTATAGTAGACCTGTTCTTTCTGAACCCTTGCTGTTCTTCACAGATTCCGGTTAACATTATTTCTTCTGCTAAAATTTTTAGTGAACAATTTTAGTACCGCACTCATTAAGCTGATACCTCGATAGTTTTTTGGATCTGCCCTTTCTCCTTTTTCGAAAATTGGTATCAAGATGCTTTCTTTCCATTCGGATGGTATAATCTTCGCTGTAAGTTTTGTTAAAGAAAATCTGTAATTCTTCTAGTAATTTTATCACCTCCATATTTGATCATTTCGTTCTTAATTTCGTCCATTGACCGGGCCCTTCCCTGTTTTTTTAGTTTCGCTATCATGTGCTGTATTTGATTCAAGGAAATGGTCCTATTTGGTTGGGCAACATTTTCATCTTCATGCTGTATTTTCCTGTGTTAATGAATTGGTTTCTGATGGGCTATAGAGTTTTTGAAATTAGCTTTCCCATTCTTCCACCGTAATTTTTGTATTTTTTTATATACTCATTTATTGGTTTTTTTTTCTATTTCTCAGTAGATTCCATATTTTTTTTTGTTCCATATCGTTCGAAAATTTCTCCCAATGCTCTCTTTTGATTCTCTGGATATTTCTCATTGACCATGTTTCTTACATTTTTATAATCATTATATGTTATAGCATTGGATCTGTATTGTAGGTACGATTTTCTTTTTTCTTCAGCTAATGTCTTAAACTTCTTGTTTGAACCAAGGCTTTGTGTTTGGTTTTCCCCCTTTCTTTATAGTTCTTCTTCCAAAATGCTTCTTCCTGCTGCTTCTAGCATATTAGTTTTTAGTTTTTGTCCATGCCGTTTCTACGTCATCGCGGACTCTCGAATATCATTTGATGGCTATTTTTTTCTGTTAACCTTTGTTTGATATAGATATTTGGTTGAGTCGTCGGATAGAGATTCTATATTGATTTTGCTTATTTGTTCGATGGGTTCGCTACGAAGTCGTTGCATGGTTGTTCGTATTTTTGCTATTACAAGATGGTGATTCGTTCCAGCATTGGCGGAAGCTAAAGTTCTCACGTCCCTGTATTCTTGTTGGATAAATATTTCTATTTGTGATTACGTAATCAATCAACGATCTTTGCTCACGTGTATTTTTCGAAGGTGTATTCGTGTTGTAGTTTATGTGGATAAAAGGGTGTTGTTAATTCTAAGTTCATTTTGTATACATAGTTGTATCATTTGTTCACCACTATCGTTTATAAATTTCTTCGTTGAATCGATTTTTGATGCCAGGGTATAACTTCATCACCAATGCTTGCATTAAAATCCCCCAGAACTATTATTTCATCATCACTTAGGTATGTCGTCTAAAACTGTTTGTAGGTTCTGGTAAAATAGGTCTATCTCCGTTTGAGGTTTGCTGGTATCAGATGCATATAAACTTAATATGTGTGTTTTGATCTTGATTTTTGTAGTTCGATCGTCACTTGTAGTAGTCTGTCGTTAATATATTTCGTTTTGCTGACTTGGTTTTCAAATCTTTCATGTAGCAGTATGCCAACTCCTGATGCAGCTCTTTCATTTTTTTTTCTTTGCCACTGTATATCAGTATGTAGTTTTCATATTTTACAAAATTCTGGAATTATTCTCCAACGGGGTATAGTAGATTGAACGAAAAAAATTATTTCGAGTTGCATTTTACGTTTAATAATTTATCAGGTATATAAAAAAAACAAAAATTTCAAGGTCATCAGATTTTCCAGTAAAGATCGGAAAAAATTGGGATGTGTTTTGTGAAGTCATTGACCATTTTATACCTCCATAACCAATTTTCTTTTTTAAAGCTCCCAATCTACATACGGAACACTAATTGAGCAATTCCAACTTGCATGTTGACTGTTATTTTAATCTTAAAAAAAACTCTTAATAGTTACTCCATTTTCGTACTGCTTTTTTAAAGGTCCTTTTACACGGTCATATCAGTCTCACAGTTCAGTGTCAGTTTTCAGTCAAAACTGTCCGTTTTTTCCCTATGTGTAATGGTCCTTTTACATAGGTATCATATCAGTTCTCAGTTCGTCTCAGTTTCAGTTTTCGTTTCATTTCAGTTCGAAAGGAGGTTTACAATAATTTATCTGGTAAATAAAAAAACAAAAATTTCAAGGTCATCAGTAAAGTTTTTCAGTAGAGTTTGTGTTTTGTAAAGTCACTGATCATTTTATAAATACCGTAACAAAATTTTTTATTTTAAAAGCACATTAACGTTTCGGAACACTAATTGTGCAAGTTCAACTTGCACTTGACCGCTTATTTTTTTATATACCAGATATAATTATCATGCATGGTGGGTGATGCAACTCGTAATAATTTTTGTTCAAGCTATACACCTTAGTGGAGAATTTATTCCAGAATTTTTTCAGAACTTTTTGACAGCGATTGTTGGCAATTTTCAAAAATAATACAAAGAAAAGTCGCGTACAAGTATTACATCATATAAATCTTTGGAACTGAAACCTGTTTGATTTGACATCCCAGTCGATATGATCTGGTAAAAAAATTTTTTTTTTCACTTCAGATTTCACCTCCCAAAAACTCGCGCACATTTTTTTCGTATTATTTTTAAAAATTGCCAAAATCGCTGTCGAAAATGTATTGACCAAAAAATTTGAAAAAATTCTGGAATATTCTCCACATGGTGTAGATTAAACGAATTAACCTTTAATAACTTATCGGTTGTTTAAAAAAAAATAAAAAATTCAAGGTAATCCGCCATGTTGGTATTACTGAAAAATTATGTTGCTTACTCTAATTATTACATCAATATCTACATTTTGTCCTCGTTTTGATGTTTACAGGTATACTTAATTCCGCTTTAGAAATCATTCATTTGTCTTGTATCTGATCCTGATTTTTTTTGGTTCTATCCGTCGATGAATTGCCGCCGCCATTTTGTCTTTTCAAAAGAGCCACTATTTGCATTTGAAAGCTTTACGTTTCAAACGAAGAAATTAACCACTCTTGAATTTTTTTCGTTAATTCTATTTTTGGT